>CM038470.1:28001144-28601144 GCA_021464415.1 Lonicera japonica | reverse complement strand
GTTTTAAATAAATCTGTATGAATATAAAATGAGCACGTATACACGTTATGTGCGAAGCATATCCGGTATTTAAAATATGAACGAATGAATATAATTTACTTTTTCCAAACTTGAAATAACAATTGAAAAGTAAAGGATAAACAAGCTTATTTCACATGATGTGTTTGTTGATGATGTGCTATGTCCCTTAGAAAGTGATCCTTTCTTCTTATCAGTACAGCAATGAGAATAGACAACAACTCACTACTCTCTTTTTCTGCCAATTATGCTAATTGGGTTTTAAATTATTGCCACGTGGCTTACTAATTTCGGTGTGTCCCCCGACTTTCAATATATAAAACAATGTCATGACATTAACCAATTCAATGTCACTACGAACAATATTAATTGTAAACACACAATTACGTACATATTGCGTGTACATAAGAGACTCACTTGTCTATTACTATTACAAGCCGTCATTCGCTTTTATGATTCCAGCTTTTGTATTTTCCGTCTTGCCCTTATAAATCTATTATTTTTAATAAAAATAATTATTAGCAAAACTTCAACTGTTAATCACACATTCAAGAAAAAAACATATTAATTTTAAATAATTAAAGTATTTGATATATATTTTTTGTTTTAAATACATCTATATCGATATAAAACAAGCGCACACATTACATGTGAAGGATATTTAGTATTTAAAATTTGAACGGTTAAATACAATTTGTCTTTTCCGAAATTGAAATAACAGTTGAAAAATAAAAGATAAATTAACAATGACGTGTAAATTTGTTGATAATGTGGAGTGTCCCGATCCATCCTCCTAATTTATATTACTAATAATAGACTGCAACTCACGGCGCTCTTTTTCTGCCAATGATGCTAATTAGGATTTAGATTATTGTCACGTGGTGTAATTACTATTTTTAGTCACATCTAAGTATTTAGCTTTCTGTGTGTTCCCCAATTTTCAATATATAGCACAATGTCATAACATTAACCAATTTAATGTTACTATAAATAATATTGTAAATATGCAATCACGTACATGCATATTGCGTGTACGTAATAAACTAAGCAGGAGCATATGATTTTATTTGGTTAAATATTTGAATTTGTAACTTTTTTAAAACTATGGGTTCTGGGGCCCAATTTTTCCGATTTCGTGTACAATTCTAAAGCTGTTCAATATTAATGGACAAGGAACATGAAAGACTTCATGGTTGACCTTTTTTTCCTTTTTTTTTACAAATGTTACTAAATATGCATTGCATTCGTGATAAACAAGTTATTCAACTTAGAATTAGATTGCTTGAAATTAAATTTGTTCGATTCGACCCTTTTCTATGAGTAACATGAATTTTTTTTCACTCTTAAAATATTTATATAAAAAAAGGTAATGATTAGTAACGTATAAAAATTGTGTGTTTGAGATTTTTGGGTGACCAAAAATTTGGCCAAACCCACGAGATGAAATTCTTAGCAACAATGATTGTACTGATCAGCAATAAAGGAGAAAAGGCAAACATATTTTGGCTTTTAGATAGGTTTCTCCAATGATTTCCACATCTACTAGCAATACATCCTCCTTTTTGTGGGTGTGTGCGCATTTGTAATGCTATAGAAATGGTATTAAGAACAGGAAGACAAGCTACCAGATATTTTCTCTGTTCTCCTTTTTCTAGATTTTTTGTTCTATTTTTTTCGGATCCCCCATTATGAGACATTCCTTTCTATTTATATTTATAGAATTAGGGTTACAATGCTCCATTAGGGTAACCAGTAAAAAGACAGCATTATATGTGGATTGAATCTTATTCACAAGTAACTAATTTCACACTTTATAACTGTCCTCTTTTCGTTGGTTACAATGGTTATGTCAACATGACGCTGTAGTATTGCTCGGGTGAAGTATAGGTGTTTCGTCCCCATTGGTAGTGGCGACCATATCGGCATTCAGGTAATCTCCTTGGCGTATATTGATGTTACTTGAGGACACAAGAATGACTAGTTCGGTTTTGATATACTGTACTCAGCTACATGTCATCTCACATGTCATCTCAGTCGGCTATGTACTTTGAATATCTCACTCACTCGAGTTTGAGCCTCCACCACGACCAAAGGCCGGGGTTGCTAGGCCATGGGCCCAACAGTTTCAATTAAACTGGTTTAGATAAATTATGCTCCTTCAATTACCCTCCAAGCATATGAGCTCGGCCACCTAGTTGAGTTCGTGTGCTTGGATCTTCAGCGACTGCCACCATTTATAATCGAAGAAAACCCATGTTGTACTCTTGTCTTCTAATAAAAGTTTTACGCATCTCTGGTTGGGGTTAGTACAATTGTTGAGCGGCAACTAGTATAGTGTGTTACTGTTGAAGTTACACATACTTTTTTAGCATTAAATTATCCATCATGGCTCAACGATTTCCAAAGAAAAGCGCGCCATTTGAGGGGAAATTTGAGGGTTGTTGTACATGGTCTTCCCCTATATAACCCTTCCTCCATCATTCATTTTACTTTCTTAATTTTCTTTCTTTGTTTTCTTTTTCACCAGTGCTAGGTGGTTGTTGTACATTCTCCTCAGTTTTAGGGGCACTTTAAGCTATACTTTCCTTGAATATGTAATTTTTGAACCTCAAAGTCCCACAGTTTGTAATTTTTTTCTGATAATCAAAAATTACTATTTCTATCTCATTGTTGTGATTTGTTATCTTCAATTTTTTCGATCAAACCACTTAACATGTAACTTCAATTACTCAAGACAAATATGTTAACTTAATTAACCATAAATTCTACAAGTAACAAATAAAATAATCATGGAAATCAACTTTTGAGACCATTCTTTGTTTAACAATCCTGAAATTTCAGAATCAGTTTGTGTATTTCAGTTTACTGGATTTTGTCGAGCTGATTGTAGTTTGGACCTTGTCCACGTGACACCTTTTGATTAGCTGGTCTCATGCCCCAAGTAACTTTGCCACGTGTCCTTTCACTAGTGGCGGTGCATTATTTTCCCAAAGCGACTGCTCACTGAAAGTGGACTGTCGCTGAAGGTAACTTTGCTGCGTGTCCTTTTGTTTAAGCCTTTCACTTTTCCAGATTGTTCTCCATCTATATATAGGTACACTTCTTTTTCAAGTGACATAACTTGCTGTTCTAAACAAAAAAGCCTTAAACAAAAGCAAAGTATTTTCTCCCAAGTCATAGTAAAAAATCTGAGTTTTCAATAGCAAATGAAAACGATGCTAGTTCAAGCTATCCCTGAGGTGGGGACGAAGGTCCGTCTATCCCTCCCCGCTCAGTTTCTCTAGGGAAGTATCTGAAAAAATATATCAACTTTAACTAGAGTTGGCCGATCGTACTCTTGAATTGGAGAACGCTCGGCGCAAATTAGATAGGGCTCTTGTGGAAGGAGCCCACGCTGCTAAAAAGTTTGCTCAACTGAGTGTGTCTTTAGGTGCGGTGCACCAACTATTTCGGTGCCAGGAGGAGTCCCATAATCTCTTGAAGAAATGGTACTCTTTCGCAGTATTGGAGAGAAACAAGCTTCGGGAGGAACTCAGGCGTAGGTTACTCTTTCAAATTTGTCTCCGACTTATTTTCCAAGCCGATATGATGATCGCTAAGTGGAGTTTCTATTTCTAACCTTCTTTCAAACTTTAAGACATTTCTTTTGGATTTTTCAAATAATAAATTCTAAGTTTTAAGATTGTGACAGCCTGGTAGGCATCACACCATTCGGTTTGGCGTAGCCCGAGACTCACCCAAAAGGCATTAATATTTATATCAGCCTTTTAGGCTTGTAAAGTTTACTTACCAAGTTTTAATTTCCTTTTGATTTAAGGGGAGTTGTTAAAAGTAATTTGTCGTTTCTTAATTTCGCGGTTAAATGCAATAAAACCCTACTTTTATGTAAAATAATTACATTAGTATAGCGAATAAATAAAAGTCGATCCAAATCCAAGTTAATACCTTAAAACTAGGAAAGTTTGTTGAAATCCAATATTTTAGGAATCTAAATTAAAACCATTTTTAAATTTTAATTTTTGAAATTATTTTAACTAAGAAACTAAAAATTAAACTAAACTAAATAAATTAAATTGAGCAAGCAAGTAATCAATATAAAGATATCCCAAGGAAAGAGAATCCACCAGCATAGGCATAATTAAAAAGTATCTAATCATATTCTTAATATTCATCCATACTATATAAATAAATTCAAAATCACCATCATTCTTTATTTATACTATTGTAAATAAAAATAGGTATCACCAGTATCCCCAATTATGGTGATCACAAGAGATCCTTCTTTATTTTAAAAAACAATTAAAGTACTAGAAAGAAAACACACGTTATAATAATGGTAATTTCAAAATATATTTTAATTCGGGACATACAATTAAAAATTATACCATAATTAAATTTAGCACATTACATCCATGGCGGTTTCTTCTCTCCCCTTTGGAAGATAATTTAGCCAAGCATATTAATTAAAGAACACATGCAAATAATAATTCATCATTAAAATTAAAATCAAAATATTCGAATACAAATTATAGAAAACTAGAAAGCGTCCCTGTTTATGATGCCCGAACTAGCGTATATCGCACGGCTTTACACTGTCCACTCTTTCACCTTCAATACTTCGGCCACACTGCAATTAGTATATGGAGGATTTTGTCTCTCTATAACTCTCTAATAGTATTTATATTCTATATATGTATTTTATTTTCCCTATTTATTTTTTCTCTATCTTTAGCTTTAGTGAATGGGTCTATATATAGGAATAAGAGATAGAAATTTAAAATGTATAGGAAACTAGAATTGTAGAAAAAAATAACAACTATGAGTTCAATTAGGATTATAATTAAGAGTGAAAAAAATAAGTTGTATTTGAATTAGGAGAGAATATGGAATTGTAATATTCTTTTTTCTTTATCCTCCTTTCTGGTCTTTAATTGACTTCTTCTACCTTTTTAAACTATTTATCAAAATTTACTTCTTCCCTACAAAAAAACAAAATAAATATTAGTGCTCCATAATTTAAGCATTAATTAAATACTAATAAAATATTATTTGTGGGTATAAATAATAATTTTGGGCACTTATCACCCTTAAGGGAAAACAGTGTCAATGTACTTAAATAAAGCACCAACCCATTTAAATGGCTTACCATGCCTTCCCACTTGGCAGTTTATGTTCGGCTTACCAAGCCCTCCTTACCAAGGCATTAAGTAATTGGCTCAGCAAGCAATGCCTATTAGACATTCATCTTTATGCTCCCGGGTAGGTCTTTGGTTTACATAATAACGAACAAGAAACTTTCTTTCATTAAATAATATGGTTGGCAAAGACATGGGCCTTTTGCCGTGGCCTCTCAAAAGAACATTAACGATAATAGGTCCTCAAATTGGACACAATCCAGGGGTTCGAGATTTTCCTCCCATCTTAATCTTTTAAGTAGTAAGCACTAGTTCCAGTTGATCTGGTCACAACGTACGGGCCCTCCCAAATGGCTACTAGCTTGCCATGTGTTATGTCAACCATGGAGCCCATGTTCTAAGACCAAATTGCCGACTTCAAATTTTCTTGGATTCAAATGGCCCTTTTTCTGTTAAGACAAACTCTGTTAATAATTGGTGAGCCGAATAAAGGCAATTTCTCTTTTTTCGTCGGTGTGAGAACCCGCGCTTTCGATACTTAGCCCCCTCGGTGGCTATTCCTCTAGTTTCTCGGTTCGTTTGAAAAATGGTTCGTTTTATTATAAAGAAAAGGTGATGGTTTGTAAAGAAAATCAGAGTCACCAGTTTATTTTACTAAATAAAAAAAAGTCTGCGTGAGAGAGGAAAATTTATGGATTAAATAGCCTCTTAAACACAATTATTGCGAAACCATTTAATTTAAAGGTTTGAGGATTAGGTTACGAATCGGGAAGGTGTTAGGCACCCAATTCGCCCTTTCGGTCTCTGAGTAGGATATGCGTGGAATTATAATCAAACATTCGCATGCTTATTGATGTAATCGCGTATCAGCCCATAATTTTAGGAAAACGGGATTTTGGGGTGGGGATGAAAACCATGTGCTTTGTATTTCGCCCTTTGATTTTAGAAATCAGTGTGTGTGATTTGGAAGATGATAATGATAGATAGTAAAACAGGTGCTTTTGGAAAGATTTAAGGCTTTTCAGAAGCTAAATATTTGGAATTGGATATCCGGCAGTCCTCGAGATTCGTTTTTCAATAGTGTACTACAGTTTAATGATTTAAACCGGCATTGAAGAATCCAGTACTCTCATATTGGATATTTAGGTAAGTACCGCGATTTATAGATTAAACCGGATACAAACGTGTATTGATTCCTTCATGGACCGAGACTGATATAATCAAAATTTTATGAAATTAATTGATAAAAATATGTTTAACAATGGCTACAGCTCGTTCAACGCCCTTGGTTTTGAAAATGGGGTTTAAATATGAAATCTAGACTGATTTTAAGATAAACAACAATTTTTATATGCAATTGATCAATTATAACTGATAAAATAAAGACAGAGATAAAATAAAGCCGGACTGAGAGAAAAAAAATACCTAAGAGCCTTGAAAATAGTATAATACTATTTTAGAGCATTGTTCCCGAAGTCCCAGAGCTAACTGATGATCCAAATGAAGTCAGTGTAGGTGTATTTATATATGTAAAATAATTAATGGGCTGGGCCTGGAATTGTTCGTCCGCAGACAAACATCTAAGTTTTGTCCGCGAACAAACCTTGTCTAATCTGCAACGATTTTTGCAATTCCGACCAAACAAAATATTGGGTTGATCTAATTTTTTAATGCGTTGTTACCTATGTTAAAACCTACATATTTTCCAAATTTTAGAATTTTTGGACATCAGGAAGGCCTCGGTTTGATTTCCCGAGCTGAATTCTTGGTTTTTCGAATTCTCGGAGATCTAACCGTCAGATCGAGCTAATTTTTTAGTATGTTATTCCCTGTACCATTTCTATTTTTTCATAAAATTTCATGATTTTAGGAGGTCGATAAGTATCGATACACGAAAAACAAAAAAATTGGTTGGGAAAGGTTTATCCACGAACAAAAATCCCTGTCCCCAAGACAAACTCAGGTGTGTGTCGTGTGGACACACATCCCAGGAAGTGTGTCTAAGGTGTGTATCGTGTGGACACACATCCCATGAAGTGTGTCTACATGACACACACATTCTGTGTCGTGTGGACACACCTTTAGGGGTGTTTGTGGGAGGTTTTCTCTAATTCCTGTCAAATGGGTTATCCAAATTTTGAATTTTAAAGGATCCAACCGTTAGATTGAGCTGATATTTGGATATGTTTCTCTTTGTGGTAATGTATAACAACCCCAAAAATATTAGGATGATCAAAATTGGAGAATTCTTCTTTGACAAGTTTCCAAGAGTTTTGAAGGTTTTCAGTTCTGGTAGTTTCTGCTAATTCTCGTAATTTCTCGTCTGGATGTTTTTTCGGCTCCGTTTTTTGACCTATATCACATGTACATGGTATGTTTGCATTTATGAATGCTCGTGTATACATGCCTGTTCATATTCCTAGAGTTTGGGATTCTTATGGGGGGTCGCAAAATAAGCTGTTCATAGTCAGCATAGTTTAAAGCTTCTTTTCAGGCCGCATCACTGTTTCGTGCTTCCATTTGCGTCATTTGAAAAGTGGGGAGGCTGACTTTAAGTGGAATCGCAGCCTCTATCCCGTAGGCTAACGACAAAGGGTGTTTCAAAAGTTGATTTACGCGGGGTGGTTTTGAATGACCAAAGTATCGAGGGGAGTTCCTTTGTTCACTTGACCTTTTCGCGTCCTACTTTTTTTGAAATTCGTCAAGTATGACCTTGTTCGATGCTTCCATCTTTCAATTCTTTTGAGGGTGAGCCACGCTAAACAAACTCTATTAGATACCCAACTTTTCGCAAAACTTCATAATTTTCATGTTTTTGAATTGGGTTCTATAATATGATACCAAGATTTTGGGCATATTGAAATAGGTGAAAATCTTTACCCATAAAAAGGTTTTGACATTCGAATTAGTGATGTTAACCAGTGGAACAACTTTTACCAATTTCTTAAATTAATCTGCAGTTACCAGCAAGAAATTCCTGGAACCTGAAACCCTTGAGAAAGGACCTAAAATATCCTACCCTCACTGTATGAATGATCAAGGATTTAGTCAAGGGGAAGAGCTCAGTGCTGGGTTCGTGAATAATTGGCACGTGTTTTTAGCGTGTCACACCTTTTGGCATAAGTCAAGGCATCCCTCAGCTTATAAAGCCACTAATTGCTTTGGCTTCTAGCCCGATAAGCCAATGATCTACCTCTAGTTTGACTCACATAGCTCCTTTCGTGGAGCTTGGCTAGAACTTCTTGGACCTTTTTTGGGTGTACGTACCTTAGGGAAGGGCCCGAAAATGATCTTCTGTATAACTTCTAATCCGGGGACAGCTAGCATCGACTCACTCGGGCCCTAATTCTATCACCAAGGAAAGAACCTTCCCTTAGATAACAGATAATCGGAGCAATCCAGCATACTTTCAAATCGGATTAAACTTCACAAACTAAGTGGTGGTCTTGCTCGACATCAATGCTCGATCTCGGAACAAGCTCAATTTTAATTTTCCCCTTCAAACCAAATTCAATTACCGAGGCAAGGGTTGTTAGGGCGTTAGCATGCCTATTATTTGTTCGGGAGAAATTTTTGATGTATACTAAGTTGATACTTTTGAACGGCTTTTGGGCAATGAAGTCGGCCAATACTTGGCCTTTGATCGCTGTTCTGGGTTCACACTTGATGTGGAACCTACCCAATTCAACATACCATTTTTTCGTTTGGCTGAACAGATCTGATTAGAGTAGGAAATCTTTCATGGGGGTGGACGTTAGTACTTTAATGGGGCAGGCGTCAAAGTAATGGCGTAGTTTTCTTGAAGATGTGATTAAAGCTAGTACTAGTTTTTCTATGGGCAAGTAACTCAGTTTGACTTCAACTAAACTTTTATTAACATAATACACTGGCTTTTCAACAATCCCTTCTTCCCTAATCAGTGCGGCAATAACTGCCTTCGTTGACGAGGATAGGTAGACATAAAGTTGTTCTTATTGGTTTTGGATCGATATTAGTGGTGGGCAACTGAGGTTTGACTTTAAATCAGCTAGGGCTTTTTCGCATTCTTCATCCCAAAATATTTTAGACTTTCTTAAGGCTTTAAAGAATGGTTAGCATTTATCAAAGCATTTGGCAATGAATCTGTTCAAGAAAGCAATCATACCCATTAACATTTGTAGTTCCTTGATGCAAATTGGCGCTTTGAGATTCTGTAAAGCCTCTATCATTTATGGATTTGCTTTATTCCCTCTGTGGTTAACCATGAAACCTAGGAATTTCACATAACTGACGCTGAAAGTACACTTGGCCGCATTGATCTTCATCATACAGTATCTAAGTACGTATATCAAAGGTTATGCCAAGATCGGCTATTTGGTCGGTGCTCCATTTTCTCTTTCAACAACATGATATTCTTTTGAAGGTGACCAAAAATTTGGCCGAGCCCATAGGATGAAGTTTCTAGCAAGAATGAGTGTACTGATCAGAAATAAAGGAGAAAAGACAAACGTGGTTTGGCTTTAAGGTAGGTTCCTCTAGTGATTTTCACATATACCAGAAATCCTCTTTTTTATGGGTGTGTGTGCACTTTTATTGCTTTAAAAATGGTATTAAGAACAAAAAGACAAGCTATTAGCTATTTTCTCTCTTTTTTCCTTTTTCTAGATTTTTTGATCTAGCTTTTTCGGATCGCCAATTATGAGCTACTCCTTTCTATTTCTATCCATAGAATTAGGGTTACAACTCCATTACGGTAACTAGTAAAACGACATCAAAGGGTAAAATATGAGCTACACTATAACACTTTTATATGTGGATTGAATCTTAATTAGCTAACTTAACACTTTACACTTCTCCTCTTTTTACTAGTTATAATGCTTACGACGGCATGACGTTGCACTGCTTGTGGGGTGTGCACTTTTCTTGCTTTGGAAATCTTATTAAGAAAAAGAAGACAAGCTAACAGCTATTTTTTCTCTCTTCTCATTTTTCTAGATTTTTTGCTCGGATCCCCCATTATGAGCCATCCCTTTTTATTTTTATGCATAGAATTAGGGTTAAAATGCTCCACTTGGGTAACTAGCAAAAATATATCAAAGGGTAAAATATAAGCTACACTGTAGCACTTTTATATGTGGATCGGATTTAATCTTATCCACAATATGTTAGCAAACTTTATAGCTGTCCTTTTTTTCATTAGTTACAACGCTCACATCGGCATGACATTGTACTACTCAGCTAAAGTGCAGGTATCTCGTCCTCATTGGTAGGGGCGATCATATCGGCATACAAGTAATCTCCTCGGCGCATGTTGACATTACCTGAGGACATAAGAACGACCAGTTCAGTCTTGATGTACTTTACTCGGTTACATGTCAACTTAGTCGGCGATGTACTTTGAATGTTTCTCTTACTCAAGTTTGGGTCTCCACCATGATAAAAGGCTGGGGCTGCTAGGCCATGGGCCCAATAGTTTCGGTCTAACTTGTTTAGATAAATTATGCTCTCTTAATTGCCCCCCAAGCATATGAGCTTGATCGCCAAATTGAGTATGTGTGCTTGGATCTTCATCGACTACCACCATTTGTAATTGAAGAAAACCCCTGTTAAACGCTTGTCTTATTAGGGATGTTTTAGGCATTTGTGATTAGGGTTAGTACAAGTGTTGGGCGACGAATGGCATAGTATGTGTGAGAATCCGCAAATGTGACTCCCAGGTCTCTTTCCCGTTGTTGGGCGTCTGAAACGTCGAAAAGGATTCCGTCGTTCCATTTGCTTCTAGATGTTGATAATTCAAATCGGGTGTCTCTCTATCCTATTTCTAGATGCAAGAGGGTTCGTTCAGAGTCGCCAGTACGTTTTACGAGAAAACGAACAAAAGGGGTCGTGTAAGAGGAAAGGTTACAGATAAATCTTTCTCTACACGTTTGTCTACGAAACCAGATTCTATAGGGTTTGAAAACTATGTTACAGATTGGGAAGGTGTTAAGCATCCGTTCTGCCCTTTCGGTCTCTAGTGGTCTTATATGTTTTTATGTTGAAAAACTTGAATGCTTTTACTGACAGTCTACTACTTTTCAAGTGAAAAACCTTAATTTTTTGGGAAAGACGGGGAAAGGGATGAAAAACCTTTGTGTTTCGAGATTCGATATTTTATTTTCAACAAAGGAAAATATAAGTGAGGGGAATTCGGATCTTGCATCGGGACTAATATAATATGGAATTAGAACTCTTGAGGGGAATTCTACCAGACATATCACAATATATGGAAGAGACAGGATATACCGGGTTTTTTAATTCCTAAGTAAGTTTTACCGGTCCGGGTTTTGAAAACAAAATTTTATTTCGATGATAATGTACTTACTCTTCTGGTTTTGTAAATGATTTTATCAGGGTCTTTTGTTTTGAAAATAGTAGACTATTTGTAACTTGGCAATAAGTTTATTCAAATAAAACGTGGACAAAATAACAGAAGTAAAATAAGCACACAGATATCTAATGTTAAATGCTATAAGAGATTTTTTTTACCTTCCCGACGAGAATAATAATAAGAAAGAAAATATAATACGATAGAGAGATCTCCGGCGATAATAATATTTTCCTTATTCCAATATTTCCGAGAACTCAATTCCAGAAGCGGGACAAGTCGAGTGTCGGAATGGATTCGATAATTCTTCAGAAATAAGATAATAATATAAAATACTTGACGAAAGACTAGAAAATCAGATTTTAAGCCAATAATTCTTCAATCCCAAATTGCTGTCTTGAACCCTTGGGGGTGTTGGCCTATTTATAGTGGTGGGAAGGGTATGTCGCGGACACTTCCCTAGAAGGGGCATGTGTCGCACGACAATGTATACAATGTCGCGCGACAAACGGCTGAAGTGACGTTTCTGACAGACTGATGTGTCAGAGAGTGGATGGTCTGGGGTTAGAGGGGTTTGTTGTGCGACACAAGGGAGATTGTCGCGAGACATACTGATTTTTCGTGCAACAATTCCCCTTAAAAACAGGTTTGTTTGGCCAACAAACCCTTTCGGGGCAGTTTTGGGTGCTCGGGTGGGTCTTGGACCCCAAAACTGTACTTCTCGAAGGTCATTAGGGTTCTTGCGGGGTTCACGGATCGGGGTGTCTACAGACCCTCTCGACTCAAGCTCCTTGCTTACAAGGAATTGAGGCGATTGGAAGAGACCATGGTCCATGGCTCCCGCAAGAACTCTAAGGAAGTTGTGTATGCAAAAAAAGTGTTCGTGAATGCCTCCGGAGAGGATTTGTGTTTGGTTTTGCCTCCGGAGAGCGCTTTTGTTACCTCATTGCCTCTTTCGAGGACTTTCATTTGCTCCACTTGCCTCAGATGGGAGGACTACCATTGCTACACATTGCTTCTCTGAGAGGGCTTTTAATCTTCTCGCCTCATGTGGGAGGACTACCATTGCTCCACTTTGTCTCTTTGAGAGGGCTTTGATCTTCTCGCCTCATGTGGGAGGACTACCATTGCTCCACCTTGCCTCTCTGGGAGGGCTTTCATCTTCTCGCCTCATGTGGGAAGACTACCATTGCTCCACCTTGCCTCTCTAGGAGAGTTTTCATCTTCTCTCCTCATGTGGGAGGACTACCATTGCTCCACTTTGCCTCTCTGGGAGGGCTTTGATCTTCTCGCCTCATGTGGAAGGACTACCATTGCTCCACTTTGCCTCTCTGGGATGGCTTTCATCTTCTCGCCTCATGTGGGAGAACTACCATTGCTCCACTTTGCCTCTCTGGGAGGGGTTTCATCTTCTCACCTCATGTGGGAGGACTACCATTGCTCCACTTTGCCTCTCTAGGAGGGCTTTGATTTTCTCGCCTCATGTGGAAAGACTACCATTGCTCCACCTTACCTCTCTGGGAGGGCTTTGATCTTCTCGCCTCATGTGGGAGGACTACCATTGCTCCACTTTGCCTCTCTGGGAGGGCTTTGATCTTCTCGCCTCATGTGGGAGGACCACCATTGCTCCACTTTGCCTCTCTGGGAGGGCTTTGATCTGTAGAAAGAAAGAAACCTGCCTCTAGGAGGGCTTTTTATGAGTAGTTTTGCCTCTGGCGAGGGCTCGTGCTCGTGATTTGCTTGACGGAGGGTTTGTGTCGTACTTCGGTGAATTTGGTTGTCTGTCTTAGACTGCTAGAGTGAGAGAGAGAAAATTTTGCGAGAGTAAAAATAGCTTCTCAGGAGTTTAAACTTTATCCGGATGTCCTTTTCCCGTATCTTTCTGAAATTTTACTCTCATGTTTTCCTCGAGTGAGGATACTTCTCTCAGAGAGCATTTTTCGGATCCTTTCTGTTCTTCGTAGAGTGATGATTTGAAGTTTTTCCAAGTCATCTCTTCTGTATCGTGCTGAAAAGAAAATTTGCATGAAAGGTCAATCCCTGATCTCTGGTCTTTTTAGTTCTTACTTTTGGTGGGCCCACATCGTTTTCTGTTTTTCGATGTCCTTATTTCTCCCTCTTTTTGGAAAGACTTTTCTTGGCCTTCTCTGTTTTTGACCAAGAGTCCCTTTTATCCCTTCGTCGTGATCAGGAGCCTTACTCACCCAAAACGAAGCCCTGAGCTGGTTTTGCCCTAGCTGTCACTTTTGGTGTGGCTCTCCCTGTCACCTTGCATTTCTGTTTCTTTTTCTCACTCTGGGCTCTCATGCAGGCTCTTTCTCTTTTTTACTTTTTCAATTTTTTCTATTCCCGTCTTATTATGATATTTCCTCATTCTTATTGCTGGTGTTAGTCCTTTTTGAGAGATCAAAGATTACTTTAACCGTTGTATTTTGTTCTCACATTTTTGGAGAGATGACTTGGAAGTCTTTTCCTCAAATTTTTATCATGAGTGCGCGGTATTCAGAAAGGTTTTTCGAAAACTGTTCCTCTGAAGTATTCCTGCAGGATACAAAATGAGACAAAGGTCAAAAAATTAGGGGAGGGGACAAAATGTCGCGCGACATTTCGGTGGAGAGGAGTTTGTCGCGCGACAAATTGTCCCTTTGTCGCGCGACATATTCAACCAATATATAAACCCGTTGCTGAGCTCATTCCACCTCATTCTTTCCTTTCTCTTTCTCTCTCTAGCTCTCTTTCTCTCTTATCTCAAGCACGGAAGCCCTGCCGCTTTCTCTACTTTTTCGACTTTCTTCATTATTTTACCCATATACCGATGGATCCTGCACAGCCCGATTGTCTTGAGGGTGACCAGGAGGAGGTCACCTTTACCGATGCCCAGGGAGATCTACGGTGCAGCCCTCACCATGATGATTGGGCGGACCTCGACTGGTACGGCGAGAACGGGGTGGACCGCGGTCGGGTGGTGGTCTACCGAGACGTTACCCGGGCTGCTCCGGGCCCGGATGTTCCTTGGTTCTTGATGGAGCTTGTTTCTCATGAGATCCGTCGACGGTCTCTGGTATGTTTTCTTGAAATTCCTTCCTTTCGTGTATTTATTTGTCCTATTATTTATGTCGTTTCCTGCATGTGTTTAAACAATTCTTATGTTAGTATGCATGTCTGCCTAGAAGTATTGTTCGATTTAGTGAACACATACTTTTACTTGTGATATCTTTTAGGATTAGAAAATTACATAATTTACTCCCATAACCCTATAATTCTCATAATTACACAAAAGTACCCTCAGGTTTTTGAAAATTACATAATTTACCCTCATACCCCTATAACTCACATTATTACACCAAACTACCCTCAGATTTTGGAAAATTACATAATTTACCCCCATAACCCTATAACTCTCATAATTACACCAAAGTACCCTCAGGTTTTGGAAAATTACATAATTTACCCTCCTAACCCTATAACTCTCATAATTACACCAAAGTACCCTCAGGTTTTAGAAAATTACATAATTTACCCTCATAACCCTATAACTCTCATAATTACACCAAAGAACCCTCAGGTTTTGGAAAATTACATAATTTACCCTCATAACCTTATAATTCTCATAATTACACCAAAGTACCCTCAGGTTTTAGAAAATTACATAATTTAACCTCCTAACCTTATAACTCTCATAATTACATCAAAGTACCCTCAGGTTTTGGAAAATTACATAATTTACCCTCCTAACCCTATAACTCTCATAATTACACCAAAGTACCCTCAGGTTTTGGAAAATAACATAATTTACCCTCATAATCCTGTAACTCTCATAATTACACCAAAGTACCCTCAAGTTTTGGAAAATTACATAATTTACCCTCAAAACCCTATAACTCTCATAATTACACCAAAGTACCCTCAAGTTTTGAAAAATTACATAATTTACCTTTATAACCCTATAACTCTCATAATTACACCAAAGTACCCTCAGGTTTTGGAAAATTACATAGTTTACCCTCATAATCCTATAACTCTCATAATTACACCAAAGTACCTTTAGATTTTGGAAAATTACATAATTTACCCTCATAACCCTATAACTCTCATAATTACACCAAAGTACCCTTAGGTTTTAGAAAATTACATAATTTACCCTCGTAACCCTATAACTCTTGTATTTACACCAAAGTATCCTCAGGTTTTGGAAAATTAAATAATTTACGCTTATAACCCTATAACTCTCATAATTATACCAAAGTACCCTCAGATTTTGGAAAATTACATAATTTACCCTCATAACCCTATAACTCTCATAATTACACCAAAGTACCCTCAGGTTTTAGAAAATTACATAATTTACCCTCATAACCCTATAACTCTCATAATTACACTAAAGTACCTTCAGGTTTTGGTAACTCTCATAATTTAATTATATAATTTACCCTTATAGGTTTTGGAAAATTACTATAACTCTCATAATTACACCAAAGTAACTCTCATAATTACCTTAGGTTTTAGAAAATTATTACATAATTTACCCTCATAACCCTATAACTCTCATAATTACACCAAAGTACCCTCAGGTTTTGGAAAATTACATAATTTACCCTCATAATCCTATAACTCTCATAATTACACCTCAAGTTTTGGAATAACCCTTACATAATTTACCCTCAGGTTTTGGAAAATTACATAATTTACCCTCATAACCCTATAACTCTCATAATTACACCAAAGTACCCTTAGGTTTTGGAAAATTACATAATTTACCCTCATAACCCTATTCATAATTACACCAAAGTAACTCCTACACCAAAGTATCCTCAGGTTTTGGAAAATTAAATAATTTACGCTTATAACCCTATAACTCTCATAATTATACCAAAGTACCCTCAGATTTTGGAAAATTACATAATTTACCCTCATAACCCTATAACTCTCATAATTACACCAAAGTACCCTCAGGTTTTAGAAAATTACATAATTTACCCTCATAACCCTATAACTCTCATAATTACACTAAAGTACCTTCAGGTTTTGGAAAATTATATAATTTACCCTTATAACCCTATAACTCTCATAATTACACCAAAGTACCCTTAGGTTTTAGAAAATTATATAATTTACCCTCATAACCCTATAACTCTCATAATTACACCAAAGTACCCTCAAGTTTTGGAAAATTACATAATTTACCCTCGTAACCCTATAGCTTTCATAATTACACCAAAGTACCCTCAAGTTTTGGAAAATTACATAATTTACCCTCATAACCCTATAACTCTCATAATTACACCAAAGTACCCTTAGGTTTCAGAAAATTTCATAATTTACCCTCATAGCCCTATAACTCTCATAATTATAGCAAAGTACCCTCATAATCCTGTATTTACATCTACATCCCCATTTTGTTGTTTGTAGTGGTTTGGCCAAGGTTGGGGTTCCCCCAATACTATTTCTTTAGAGTGGCGACAGGCACCGGCCCTATTCAGGAGTTGCTCTTTGCGACTCCGTTTGGTCCTCTTTTTGACGCCCTCCCGGAGCGGGTATCTAGGGCGGCAGTGTTGGTGTCAACTCTGGCCTCTCGCTGGTAGGACACCACTCACACTTTTCATTGGAGCTGGAGGGAGATGACGATGACCCCCTGGATTTATTTGCTCTGACCGAGATTCCTTTAGGGGGTCCCTATCTAGATTGACGTCCCTTTACGTCTGACGGCAGAGGGTATCGGTTGTGCGATAGGATAGTTTTCAGAGTGATGGAGTTCTGGTGACACGATACCCCAGGAGTGCCAATGACCCGACAGGAGGCACGCCAATATGCCAGCGTCCTTCTCTTGCTGATGCTTTATGATTTGTTCGAGGCCCGTGGGGGGGACACAGCCCATCTCTCGTGGCTGCCCTTTCTTTGAGATTTCAGCATTATGTTCGATTACGACTGGGGCGGCTTTATTCTTGCTGTTCTTTATGTTGCTATGAACCAGGTTTCCCGTCATTTGACCCTGAACCTCAAGGGCTTTTCATTGCTTAGGAGGTATAAATTTCTGCCCTTTTATTTTATTTGTTGATTGTCGCTAATATTCTTGTGTCTTCTTCCTTTTCTCAGAGTTAGTTCGTGGCTTATACCCGTCTAGGTCGTGTCCAGGTGGATCTCCTCGTTGAGAACGAGGATCAGTTCCCCCTTCTCCGTCGATTTATCGCGGGGAACTATAGAGCTCTTTATGTATATCGGACCTGAGAGACTAGAGCTGCTGCGGTCCATGACCTATTGGAGGAGCATGTAAGTATTTTAGTATTCTTTCTTTTTAATAAATGAATAGTAAATATAATTGAAATAATTGAAATGAAATTTTGTTCTTTTGTTCAGATTGAGTGGCCCCCCTGGGGTGATCTGGGTCTCCACTTCGGGTATGGTTGTGCTTTGACCGCCTCGAGGACCAGGCGGATGATTAGGGACGAGTATGGCCTCCATTTCTATTTGGGCGACAGAGTTATCCGCCAGCACACACCGGCCCAGTGGCCTCGGGTTCCACTATTCCCATCAGTTCTGATGAGGCGGACGGGCGAGATCGACCCAGTGACGGTGCAGGCTCTGGCGGACGGACTTGGCTTCTAGAAGTTCACTGAGGAGGGAGATTATACTATTTTTGCTGCCCGTTACTTGATGAGGGAGCAAAAAGGGACTCAGGGACGGGTTTTCTATGAGAGGTACCGGGCATTGGGAGGCGACCCCAACTACAGACGAGGAAAGACTCATCTGTCTAGGACGGTCCCTGGTCATCTGCCACCTTTCCCCGATCAGAGGGACAATATTCTCAATTCTGACGACGAGGACCCCGAGGGGGGAAGGGTATTCCTGCTGCTGCCGAGGACGGAGATGATAGACTCGAGGGAGGCGAAGAAGGTGGGGCAGCGGCTGTTCCAGAGCAACCGCCTCAGACGACGCCTATGGAGGAGTAGCGTGCTGAGGATTTTGAGTTTCCTACCGGTCCTTCGGTATCTCTGGGGGTCATTTTTTATGCTGTTGAGGCTGCTGAGAGAGGGGGAGAAATTTTTTATAAAGCGGTCCTGGGAGCCCGAGGACTTCGGGGCAGATTATGAGTAGTTTGGGCAGACCCCTCTAAGAGTGACGGCCATTGCAAATCCTCTGGGTGTCCGCAATTATGCCACGCTGACCACTCTTCCATCGACTACCATGGGCCCTCTGGCCCGATCTCCTGGTCTCGGTGGTTCTTCTTCTCAGCCTCCATTGTTCCCGATCCGTGAGGAGGGTGGATCTACTTCTGCGGCGGTACTGGTGGGTCCATCTGTTCCTCTGGTTGACATCCCATCACTTCCTCGAGACATTACTTATGTTGGCTCTGGTCCTCGCCGCTATACCGTGCCCGAGTACCCTTTGCCCGAGGATACTTTCGATTATCTGGGCGGTCGCGTAGGTGATGAGGTACGTCCTTTCATTTTTGTTCTCTGTCGTTCTTTTATATTTATTTATAAAAATGTGCTAATTCTCTCTCTTTTGCCTTTTGCAGCGGGTGAGCGTTCGTACGGCGGATCTGAGGGCCATTCATGCCCAGTATCTCTACAACTGGAACCTCTTCCAGTTCGTCGGTCGGGACCCCACGGCGTACATGCGTGATTATCAGAGGACGATCGATGTGTCTCTACGGGTGGATGACCCTCTATCCTCCTCTCGCGCTCGAACGGAGTCTCGGAGGAGCAGTAGCTGGACCTCCAGGCGTTCACAGTCCTTAGTGATTCGTCCCACGGCTCCGGTTCAGTCGACGGGGCCCTCTCAGGTAGCAGTTCCCTTTCGTTTGGACATCCTAGTGGTCGATCCTATTCCTGAGGAGGGTTCGGGTGATAGCGGGAGCGTGTCGAAGCGCGCTAGGGTAGACTAGTTTTTCATGTATTCTTAGTTAGTTCAAACAGATATGTAGCCTTATTTTAGACATCAGACAAAGGTTTTGTTAGTAGTTCTTTTAGTTTTGAAAACCGTTTTTATTAGATTTATGAAAATCTTTATTTATGATGGTGACATATGTTTATTTATTCCCTATCTGTGATGAAATATTTAAATAATTACATGAATCAATAAATTTAAGAGCCATACTGTGTGATGCGGTGGTACTTAGGGTCCTTGCAAAAGAACAGAGTGAGCACAATGCATACAAAACTGATTCTTTTGGCAAAAATGACTCTTACGTGTAAAAAAGGTAAAAAAACAGGGGTACCAATCAGGATTGTCGCGCGACAATCCCTCCTGGATATGGGTTTGTCGCGCGACAAACAGGTACATGACCCTCTTTTTTGCTATAAATACACCTATTTTCCTTCCTTCATCCCCACACCTTTCCCAAATATCTTCTTACCGCACAAAATCTGATATTTCTTACGTCGAAGCCCGAGATGTTCTGGTAGTTTCTGAGAATGGTTTGAACTTCGGCGCATTCAGTCCTTTAGCAGCTTAGTGCCATCGTCCTGCAAATTTTTCCTTTTTGTTAGGCGCTTTGTATTTCTGGAACCTTGCGAATCATCTTTTCGGTTTTAGGCTTGATGAGATTTGCCTGACTTACGAGGAGTTTTCCTGGCTGCTGCATTTTGATACTCGTCTTCCGATGGCTGTTCCAATAGAGGAAATCAGTCCTCGAGATATGATGATTCCTCTGTTAGCCATTCCCCAAGCAACCTGTGATGGTTTTATTATTGACAGGCTTCTTAACCTTCACAAAATGGTGAGGTTCTTTCATCGTTACGAAGAGAGAGCCTCTTATAGTGTGGGGCGTACTGCCGCGGCCTTGATCTGTCTTGTTTCTGATATGCTACTGGTAACGGACTCTTCCCGTATTGAACCGACTATTCTGAGTCTGATTTACCATGCTAGGAATAGGGAGTCTATAGTGCCCATCGTTCTTGCAGAGACTCTGAACGGCCTTGAAGACCTCCAAAGGGGGGCTTCACCCTTCTTGAGGGGAAGTCTGCGTTTGCTATACATGTGGCTGTTGGAGTGTTTTCGATCGATGGGTTTCAACGGGGTTCGGCTTGACAACCCGATGCACTTCTTCTGTCGTCCCCTCTTTGGTGCTTTGACCATGTCTTCCTTTGATTGGACTGTGTGATTTTCGAAGAATTTTTGGGCTATTCGGTGGAACATTCCTTGGTGGAAGTTGAGGGCGATGGTGCTTAGTATGGGAGGTCAAAACTACGTTCGACTCCGTGGGCTCTGGTTCACCTCCTTTTATCTCCTAGGACGTTTTCTTCGGCAGTTTAATGTTCCTCAAGACATTCCCCTCGGCTTATTTCTCTTCTGAGTCTAAATTTTTGATCCCGCATGTTTCTTTATTCAGTGGAGAGGATGTGGCGTGCTCGACTGACTCGTCAGTTTAATTATGCCCATTTTGGTATTACCTGGCCCCTCTGGGCTGACATCATCCGTTCTCGTTGGGGGTCTCTGAAGGGGAGCTGGTTGATGATCCCTTCCAAATGGAGTGGTTCCGATTCATGGATTTTGAGCCTATAGAGGAGAACCTTGTCTTTGCATATCAGATCCTGGACGAAGCTTGAATTGATTTAGCTACTGAGGACCCTACTTGGCCAACCCCTAGGGATTAGGCTTTTCTGTATGCTGTATCTCTCTTGTAATCTCCGGTGTTCTGAACCACCTTAATAATATTCGAGGGATTGATTTATGGAAAATAATTTTCTTTATAATGTTTAAACCGGGCTTGAAGTCACTTCTCAGGTTGCCTACGTTCCCCGTTTGATTTTTGAAAGACAAAAGTTGAGTTGGGGCTCAGGATTTACGTAGTTCTTATCTATACATGTTACATTTATTGGTAATACTTCTTCAAACGATCTATGTTGACTGGTGAATGCAGTAATTGTCCGTCCAAGTCAGCGAGTATGGCGGAACCCCCTGTATCAATCTCTTTTACGACGTATGGCCCTGTCCACTTCTGCCCAAACTTTTCCCTTGGGTCTCTGGCTGGTTCTCGAATTTCTTTCAACACGATGTCGTTTTTATTGATACCCCGAGTCTTTACTTTTTGGTTAAATGCTCGAGCGATTCTCTTCTAATACCCTTGGTGGTGGTATGCGGCTTTCAATCTCTTCTCATCTAGAAATGCCAGCTCGTTATAACGCCCCTGAACCCACTCCAGCTCATTAACTTGATTCTCGAGCATTACCCTGAGAGAGGGGACCTCTATCTCAACAGGGAGGACTGCTTCCATTTCGTATGTAAGGGAAAATGGGGTTGCCCCAGTAGAAACTCTCTCGGTGGTGTGGTATCCCCACAATGCATATGATAATTTTTCAGGCCAGTCTCGACAGGTGTCAGTCATCTTGCTTAGGATATTATTCAGGTTCTTGTTGACGGCCTCAACTGCCTCATTAGTTTGTGGTCTGTACGGTGAAGATCTGTGTCTGGTAATACCATATTTTTCCATGACTGTGTTAGCCTCTCCTTCGATGTGGGTGTCGTTGTCCGAGATGATCTCGTGTGGAGACCCCATACCGGCAGATGATATTCCATCTGATGAATCGAGCAACTTTCCTGGCGTCAAGGGTCTGGAAAGACTCGGCCTCCACCCGTTTGGTGAAGTAGTCGATGGCTACCAGTATGAATTCATGGCCTTTGCTGGCTTTGGGCGAAATCTTCCCAATGATGTCGATTCCCCAGGTGGTGAAAGGCCAAGGGGAGGTCATGTTGTACAACTCTTTCGGAGGAAGCTTTTGAGACTTGGCTTAAATTTGGCATTTGTGACAACGGCGTACGTGGTTAACGTAGTCGTTCTACAGGGTAGACCAATAATAACCTTGTCTGATGATTTTGCGGGCAAGTGTATGACCATTCATATGAGGTCCACAATCCCCCCATGTATCTGGTCCATCATTTTGACAGATTATTCTTCAGTGAGACATTGGAGATAAGTCCCGTCGTAGTTCTTTTTGTACTGCCTTCCGGCGCAAAGTATGAATCTTGATGCTAATCTTCTGAGCATGACCCGGTTCTCTTGTCTGTCTGCTCGGGATACTGATGGTTTTTCAACAGGTTCCAGATGTCGTAAAATCAAGTGGTTGAGTCCCCGTTCTCTTCGTTCTCTACCTCAAGGGGCATGCAGTGTGTTGGTCCTGATCTTCTTTGTACTCTAAGAGTTATTTCTTCCATCCCCTCCGGGATATCGATCATGGATGCTAGGGTTGCTAGTGCGTCAGCAAAACTGTTTTGTGACCTAGAGACATAGTAAAACTCCGAATGCTCAAATCTTCCTGCGACATCCTCCAGCCGGGCAAGGTAAGGGACTAACTTTTCATCTTTGATCTTCCATTCCTTCAGAACTTGGTAGACCACTGATGCCGAATCTCCGTACATTTGTATTCTCTTTATACCCCATTTGGAGCGCAATCTCTAATCTGATGATACAGGCTTCATACTCGACCGTATTGTTGGTGCAGAAGAAGTTTAGACGATACGATACCGGGGAATGAGTTTGGTCTGGGGAGACTAGTAGGATGCCTATCCCGTTCCATTTTGGTTGGCGGCCCCGTCAAAGTATAATTTTCAGTCTTCATCGATCTCGACATTCATGATAGTTTTATCTGGGAACTCGGCTTCTTCCAACATGCCCCCAATATTGGATTGTGGGCTAGATAGTCAGTTATGATCTTGCCTTTTACCGCCTTCTGGGTCATGTAGGTGATGTCAAACTCGGAAAGTAAAAATAACCATTTTGCCATACGGTTCGAGAGAGCCGGTTTTTTTAAGAGGTGTTTTAGTGGATCTGTTCGTGATGCCAGAATGACCAAAAAAACTAGCATGTAATGCCGTAATTTTTGCAGTACCCAGACAAGGACAGTGCATGATTTCTCCAATGGCGTGTAGTTTATCTCGTATGGGGATAGTTTCTTGTTAATGTAGTAGATGGCCTTGTTTTTTTTCGTATCGGTCAGATGTTGGGCTAGCATGGCTCCTGCAGCCGAATTGATGACTGTTAGGTATAGGATTAATGGCATCCCGGTCTGTGGTGGGGCTAATACTAGGGGGTTGGAGAGGTAGTCTTTGATTCTATCGAAAGCCTCTTGGCACTAATCGTCCCATTCTCCTGGTGAAGACTTCCTCAGGAGTTTGAAGATGGGTTCGCAAGTCTGAGTGAGTTGAGAGATGAACCTACTGATGTACTGCAAATTTCCCAAAAATCCCCGAACTTTTTTCTCGATACAAGGCTCGGGCATATCTCGGATAGCTCGAACCTTGGCAAGATGTACCTGGATTCCTTTCTTACTGACAACATAGCCGAGGAGTTTTTCTTTGGTTACCCTGAACACGCACTTCTGCGAATTGAGTCTCATTTGATATTGGCGGAGTCGGTCAAAAAAGGCTCGTAAGGCTGGTACATGGCCTTCCCTCTCTTTCGATTTGATGATCATATAGTCCACATATACTTCTACTTCTTTGTGGATCATGTCGTGAAAGATAGCTGTAGCTACCCTTTAATATGTTGCCCCGGCATTCTTCAGCCCAAATGGCATGACGGTGTAGCACTATGTTCCCTCACGGTGTGATAAACGCTGTTTTCTCTTGGTGGTCTAGGTGCATCTTGATCTGATTATACCCGGTGAATCCATCTACGAACGACTTCAAGGCATGGTTGGTGGTATTATCCACTATCAAATCGATGTTGGGTAATGGGAAATCATCTTTTGGGCAAGCTTTATTGAGATCCCGGTAGTCTACACACATGCGGACTTTTCCATTTGCCTTTGGAACGGGCACAATGTTGGCTAACCATGAAAGGTACTTGATCACTCTTAAGAATCCCACGCTTAATTGCTTCATCACTTCTTCTTTTACCTTCAGGGACCATTCTGGCGTAAGTTTTCTCAATTTTTGCTTGACGGGCCTGGATTCTAGCTTGGTGTGTATCTCGTGCATGACTATCTGGCTGTTTAATCCCGGCATATCGGCATAGGACCAGGCAAAGACATCCACATACTCATTCAGAGTTTGTGTGAATTCCTGCTTTTCAGTCATGTTTAGATTTGGCCCAATACGAACCTCTTTCCTTTCCTCTTTTGTCCCAAGATTAATTACAAGAGTGTCTCCCTCCTCGCTCTGTATACGCCGTTCCTCTCGTTTAGGGTGTTCGTTTAGTCTTTCTATTTTCATATAGGCAATTACAGAATTAAGACTAACAGGATACCACAAAATAGAATCTTCTTTATTGATAACAGTGCTTACAAGGACAAGTTTAAAAAGTAAATTTAGGAGTTACTCCTCCTTAGCCCTACCCTCGCCCTTATCGCTTACAGGGTCGTCTCTTGGTTCATCATTCTCTAAAGCCATGACGTCAAAGAGATCTCCGATCATTTCTTCTTCTTCATCTTCCCCGTCTTTATTCTCTTCTCTCAGCCCGATCGTTAACTTGGTAGAGAAGCTATGTATAACATTTTCCTTGAGGTAAAGGTCCTCTTCATAAAAGATTTCCCATCCTGGAAGGTTATCTCCGTCGCTGTTTCTCCAAGGCTCCTGGAAGTCGCAAAAAGGGAAATCCTTTCCTTCTTTGAAAAAAAACCCATTAACTGAGCTAAAACTCGGATACTGATGCATTTGATCCTTTTTCTCTTGGTTGTCTTCCTCAGTGTGTTGGTACCCCAATCCTTCTCTTTCGCGCCTCGTTACTGGTTCTAAGGCTTGAAGTAATCTTTGCTGTCCCATCCCCAAATTGGCTCCAGGTAAGTATTTCATCATTCTCAGCATATTTGTGATCTTGGTGCTGAGACCGGGGATATTATCAGGGGGAAGATACTCAATTCTCTAGGTGGTGAGGGCTTGCACTTGAGGCTCGTAAGAAAAGCCTCCCAGCTGTATTCTTTGGCTCCCGATGCCCAAGACAGGTAATTCTAGATCTGCCAAGGTCCTTTCAGGATCTCCTTGGATGGTGATTATCTTTCCTTCGAATGGTATTTTGATCTTCTGGTGTAAAGAGGAGGGGAGGGCTCCTATGTCGTGTAACCATGCTCTTCCTAACAGGAGGTTAAAACTGGAGGGAATGTCCATGATTTGAAAGTCGGCCGAAAAGTTTTTGAGTCCGACCATGAGATCAAGCCTCAGAGAGCTCATAACGTCCCTTTCTAGTGTTGTCATAAGCTCTAACGGTTACGGCTGACGGAGAAAGCTCTGCTTCTGAAATGCCCAGACATTTGGCGGTCTTTAGAGGGCAAACATTTATAGTCGACCTGTTGTCGATAAGGACTTGTGGAAGAATTTTTTCTCGGGTCCGGACAGTGATATGAAGGGCCAAACTGTGTTTCTTTCCCAGCTGAGACAAATCTTCATCTGAAAATGACAGACTTCTTTGGACTGTAAGCGACCCAATCATGCTTGGTAGTTTTTTTGGCGTGGAATTTGGTGATATGACTGCCTCATCTAAGAGTTTGATGAAGGCAGTCCTGTGAGGCTTGGAGGCAACCAAGAGACCCCAAATGGTGATGTGTGCTGGATTTTTTTCAATTGTTCCAGTACTCGATACTCTCCTATTTCCTTAGGAGGAGGTGTTTTCTCACTATCCATTGGTGGTGGTTGATATACCCTCCTTGAACAGGTAATTTGCTGTATCCATAGAGATGTGGGGTCTGATTCTTTGGAGATTTTTGATGACTGGTTCTACCGACAAACTGAAAGTCTTGGGAGAGGTCTCTGTCATACAGATTTCCTCTTTGGGAGGGCCTCGAGGCCTCCATGGTTGTTTTTTCTTATCCTAGGTCCATCATATCCCAGATTTTTCAGGATTGGTTTTGATTGTAAGAGGTTGTGAGATCCCTGATTTGCATTTCCTAAACTTTGCCCGGGTAAGAAGTTCATCTTAGCCATCCATTGATCAATTATCGGATTGAGGCCTGGGGCAACTTGAGTTCTTTCTGGCGGCACAGTAGGTGACTTGTAAGCTGGGTCGTCTTGAATGAGTCCTATGGGATCAAAATCTTTTTCATTAGTGGTCAACGCGTTAATTCCCGCAGGTGGAGCATGGTTGGGAAGGGGGTTGTTAGTAATATTCGGCCTGCCAGGTGCGGGGATGGTTCCAGCCTCGATCAGGTCTTGAATACGGTGGCGAAGAGCCAAACAGCATTCCGTGTCATGGCCCGCGGCTTGGTGGTATGCGCAATTCTCATTCATTCTCCTAGGTGCTGGGAATAGGGTTTGGTGGAGGGCATGTGATTGAGTGGAGTGATTAGTCCGGCCTTTTGGAGTAATTCTGAACTTTTGACCAGGGTAGTGGGAAGGGTACAAAAATTCCTTCTCTTCTTGACATCGGTGTTTGAAGAGTCTCCTTGTGTGGGCCAACTCATTGGGGGTGTTTGTTGTGGCTGTTGGAATGGGTTTTGTTGATAGGGGTATGAGCTTAGTTGGTTTACAGCTGGAGTTGACGTCTTTTTCCCAGTGTATGAGGCTTTCTTGGTATCGATCTCTGCCTTTTTGGCCAGTTCTTCCTCTACTTGTGACCCCGTGCTTAACAGGGCTCTGAAGTGTAGGAATACATGCTTTCCCATGCAACTCAATACAACTGGAGTGAAATTCTTCTGTATGATCTCCTAACTGCTCTTCTTCATCGGGCCGTTTGGACATTTGGGAGGCCATTTCTCTCCAGCGGGTGACAAAGTCGCTGAAGCTTTCCTTCTCGCCTTGCTTGGCCATCTCCAGGTATTTGTGGGTAATTTCCAGATCCTCGTTGGACCCGTATTTAGTCATAAACTCCTTGACGATATCTCCCTAAGTCTTCGTGTGGTGTCTCTCTAAATTGAAAAACCATCTCAGGGCGGCCCCCGTGAGAGTCATGTGAAAGGCCTGAGCCAACTCTGGCTCTCCACAACCGGACATTTGTATGGATCTAATGTAGGATTGGAGGTGAGTTTTCGGGGGTGTGGTTCTTGTAAACTTGGTGATAGAAAAGAGCTTGAATCCCTGGGGTAATCTTGCTTCTGGGTAGAGCGAGAGGGCATTCATATCCGTGATCTCGTCTGCTCCTTTTATTAGAGAAACCCCCTTTTGCATGACCCTCATCTGTTCCTTCAGCTTCTTCATTTCTTCACTTTCTCTTGACACCTCATCGAGCTGTTCCCGAGCTATAACCGATTCTGCATATACTGCCCGGAGTCGGTTGATGTCTGGGTATTCATTAGGAGGGGCTACTGGGGCCGGGGGCGGAATAGGCCTTGCGGGAACTGTGGCCATGGTTGGTACTGAGGGTCATAACCCTTTTGGGGTTGCGGCCAGACGATTGGTGGCTCTTGTTGTTGATAAGTAGGGCTTGAATCTGGGGCCTATTGATTCTGATTGCTGGGATCGGTTTGAACGGGACCGGCTGTGATGGGACCCGTCTGTGGTGGGTTGGTTCTTTGTACTGGGAGAAGCACTTGTGATGACTGCCCTTGATTCGGATCTCGATTCGGTGGTAGTCGTTCAAACCCTGGTGGTGTGGTTCGTTCAGCTGACAACTCTTCTACTCGGATTCGGGTACTCTGTTGCTCGGTCGTGAGGTTTGCTAGATTCTTGCTGATGGTCATAAGCAAACGATGCATCTCGGCTAAGATTAGGCTGAACTGCTGACGCCTCGGCTAGGCCTTGATCCATTTCTTGATTCTCACATTCGTCGGTCATGGCGAATATGCTTGGTCTCACTATCTTTCGATATGATCTCAACCGGCCCAACCTTCCAGACTGTCGTCGTTTTACGGCTGTAGACGAAACCACGTGGTGAAGATGAAGGAAGACTATGATGCGATTCAATTTTTGCCAAAAGAACCACTAAAATAAAATCACCGAGAAAAGACTCGGGTTTTTAAAAGGTGATGTAAAGGAAGCCGTAACGTGGTACATCCCCTACGGCTATTTGACAAGTGTTTTAGCCGACTCGATCTTACATGCAACGCATGTGTACGAACGGTTAAGGCTTTAGGCTCCCTCCTTTTTGGCAAGACCTTACGATATACCCCAGGGGCGGGTACGTGCAAGAGTCTTTTGATATACTTCCCGGGTACGTGAGTGTTCTCGTCACTCGATATACCTCGGGGGCGTACTTGGCCAAAGAGAGTGGAAGTAAATGCTTTCGGTTTATGTTGGCCCAAGCAAGCCAACTCCCTACTCACTTATAATACTTCTGAAAGTTTGGGGTTAATTCACACTCGTAGAACCAATGCATTATTTGTGAAAGTGCGTGTAAAGTTCAAAAGGTTGGATTTACAAATATCATTATCCTTATTACGTATTTTTAAAAAACTTTCATTTTTAGAAAAAAATTTCTTCTCAATCAATTAACATAAAAAAAGGACTAGGGAAAGCAGTAAAAGCAAATATTCAACAAATAAACAAAAGTCCACATATAAGAGCCTAGTTTTCATTAGTATCCTCAGCAGAGTCGCCACTGTGAGAATCCGCAAATGTGACCCCCGGGTCTCTTTCTCGTTATTGGGCGTCTGAAACGTCGAAAAGGATTCCGTCGTTCCATTTACTTCTAGATGTTGATAATTCATATCGGGTGTCCCGCTATCCTATTTCTAGATGCAAGAGGGTTCGTTCAGGGTTGCCAGTACGTTTTACGAGAAAACGAACAAAAGGGGTTGTGTAAGAGGAAAGGCCACAAATAAGCCTTTCTCTACACGTTTGTCTACGAAACTAGGATTCTATAGGGTTCGGAAACTATGTTACGGATGGGGAAGGTGTTAAGCACCCGTTCCACCCTTTCGGTCTCTAGTGGTCTTATATGTTTTTATGTTGAAAGACTTGGATGCTTTTACTGACAGTCTACTACTTTCCAAGTGGAAAACCCTAATTTTTTGGGAAAGACGGGGAAAGGGATGAAAAACCTTTGTGTTCCGAGATCCGATATTTTATTTTCAACAGAGGAAAATACAAGTGACGAAAGCCTTTCTAAGAGAGATAGAGTTTCCCGTTTTATTTCCTCAGATAAATGACGGTTTTTCTCAGGTTTCTTTTGGAAAAGTTCGGATCTTGTATCGGGACTAATTTAATATGGAATTAGAACTCTTGAGGGGAATTCTACCAGACATATCACAATCTATGGAAGAGAAGAGATATACCGGGTTTTTTAATTTCTAAGTAAGTTTTACCGGTCCGGGTTTTGAAAACAAAATTTTATCTGGATGATAATGTACTTACTCTTCTGGTTTTGTAAATGATTTTATCACGGTCTTTTGTTTTGAAAACAGTAGACTATTTGTAACTTGGCAATAAGTTTATTCAAATAAAACGTGGACAAAATAACAGAAGTAAAACAAGCACACAGATATCTAATGTTAAATGCTAGAAGAGACTTTCTTTACCTTCCCAGCGAGAATAATAATAAGAAAGAAAATATAATACGACAGAGAGATCTCCGGCGATAATAATCTTTTCCTTATTCCGATATTTCCAAGAACTCAATTCCATAAGCGGGACACGTCGAGTGTCAGGAATGGATTCGATAATTCTTCAAAAATAAGATAATAATAGAAAATACTTGATGAAAGACCAGAAAATCAGATTTTAAGCCAATAATTCTTCAATCCCAAATTGTTGTCTTGAACCCTTGGGGGGTGTTGGCCTATTTATAGTGGTGGGAAGGGTATGTCGCGCGACACTTCCCCAGAAGGGGCATGTGTCGCACGACAATGTATACAATGTCGCGTGACAAACGGCTGAAGTGACGTTTCTGACAGACTGATGTGTCAGAGAGTGGATGGTCTGGTGTCAGAGGGGTTTGTCGGGCGACACAAGGGAGATTGTCGCGCGACATACTGATTTGTCGTGCGACAATTCCCCTTAAAAATAGGTTTGTTTGGGTCCCGAACACCAAAACTGTACTTCTCGAAGGTCGTTAGGGTTCTTGCGGGGGTCACAGATCGGGGTGTCTACAGTATGTTAGTGTTAAAGTTATTCTTGCTTTTCTAGCATTAAATTATCCATCATGGCTTGGCGATTCCCAAAGAAAAGCACACTATTATAGGGCATATTTGAGGGTTTTTGTCCCCGATCTTCCCTAATATAACCATTCCTCCATTATGCTATCTTAATTTTTTTCTTTATTTTCTTTTGCACAAGGGCTAGGTGGTGGTTGTACCTTCTCATCAATTTTTAGGGGCACTCTAAGCTATATTTTTCCTTGAATATGTAATGTTTGAACCTCCAAGTTTTACTGTTTGTAATTTTCTTCTCTTAATGGAAATTTATCTTTTCTGTCTCATTGTTGTGATTTGTTGTCTTTAACTTTTTCGATCAGACCAATTAACATGTAACTTCAATTACTTAAGATAAATTTGTTAACTAAATTAACAAAAAATTATACATGTAACAAATCAAATAATCATGGAAATAAACTTTTGAGACCATTTTTTGTTTAGCAATCTTGAACTTATTTAAATACCCAAGTGAAAAAGATAATTTTAGCGTACTTTCAAATTTTAAACTAAATTTGTGTATTCGAGCGTACTGGACTTTGCCAAGCTAGCCAAGCTTATTACAGTTGGAACCTTGTCTACATGACACCTTCTGATTTGTTGGTCTCACACCCCAAGAAATTTCACCATGTGTCCTCTCACTAGTGGCGGTACATTATTTCCGTAAAGTGACTGTTTACTAAAAGTGGACCATTGCTGAAGGCGACTATTCCAAAACCGACCTTTCACTTTTCCTAACTTTTCTCCATCTATATATACATTCTTCTTCAAGTGACATAACTTGTTATGTAAACAAAAATGCCTTAAAAAGGTAGATTACTTTCTCTTAAGTCCTAATAAGAAATCTAAATTTTCAATGGCAAATAAAGACGATTCCAGTTCAAGCAATCCCTGCATGGGGAAGTAGGTCCTTCCATCCATCCTCGCTAAGTTTCTCCAGGGGAGGTATCTTAAAAAATTTATCAATTTCAACTAGAATTGGCCGATCGTACTTTTGAAGTAGAGAATGCTTGGCACAAATTAGACAGGGCTCTTGTGGAAGGAGTCCACGCTATTAGAAAGGTTGCTCAACTAAGAGTGTCTTTGGATACGGAGCGCTAACTTTACCGGCACTAAGAGACAATCTTTTGAAGGAATGGTACTATCCTGGAATATCGAAAAGATATAGGCTTCGAGAGGAACTCAGGAGCAGGGACTGATTCCCTTCCTTATTTTTTTGTATTTTTTTTTGGTTTTGGCTGAGAAGCCCTCCGTATGTACATTTCTTCCAATTAATGAATACAATTTCAGATTTGTGTCTGACTTATTTTTCCAGCGAATGTGATGATTATTTAGTGGAGTTTATGTATATAACATTCTTTTAAACTTTAAGACATTTCTTTTAGATTTATCAAATAAGAAATTCTGAGTTTTAAGACTGTGACAGCCTACCAGGCTTCACACCTATTCATCTTGGCTTAGCCCCGTGACTGGCCCAAAGGCATTAACATTTGTATCAGTCTACCAGGCTTGCAAAGTTTACTTACCAAGTTTTAATTTTCCTCAAGGGAAAATGGCATCAGTGTATTTAAATAAAGCACCAACTAGTTTAAATGGCTTACCAAACCGTGCTTATTAGGCATTTTTTACCTTCTTACTAAACTTTACCTACCAGGCATCAAGTAATTAGCTTAGCAATTCAGGTCTACCTAGCATCCATCTTTGTGCCCCCGGGGAGGTCTTTGGTTTGCATAATAACGAACATGAAACTTTATTTCATTAAATAATATGGTTGGCAAAGATATGGGCCATTTGCCGTAACCTCACAAAAGAACATTAATGATAATAGCTCTTCAAATTGGACACATTCCAAAGGTTCAGGATTTTCCTCCCATGTTGATCTTTTAAGTACTAAGCACCAATTCCAATCGATATGGTCACAGCGTACGGGCCCTCCCAATTAGCTACCAGCTTGCCATGTGTTGGGTCAACCATGGAGCCCATGTTCTTCTTCAAGACCAAATTGCCGACTTCAAATTTTCTTGGATTCAAATAGCCTTTTTTCTGTCGGGATAAACTCTATTGATAATTGGCAAGCCGAATAAGGGAAATTTCTATTCTTTCGTTGGCATAGCCTAAAGCTTCGTCTAAGGCTGCGTTATTGTTTCCTTCCTCTACTTGCATCGTTCGTAAAATGAGGAAGCCGACTTTAAGTGGAATCACGACCTCTGTCCCATAGACTAATGAGTAAGTTGTCTCCCTAGTTTATTTGCACGGGGTGGTTTTGAATAACTAAAGTACCGAGGGGAGTTCCTTTGTTCACTAGGCCTTACCGTGTCCAACCTTTTTTAAAATTTGTCGAGTATGACATTATTCGATGCTTGCACCTGTCAATTGGTTTGAAGGTGAGTCACACTCGAGAAACTCTGTTAGATACCAAACTTTTTGCAAAACTTCATAATTTTCTTGCTATTTAATTGGGTTTTGTAATATGAAACCAAGATTTAAGGAATACTAAAACGGGTGACAATGTTTTCCCACAAAAAGGTTTTGACATTGGAATCAACGATTTTGACAAGTGAAACAACTTCTACCTATTTCGTGAAGTAATTTGTAGCTACCAGCAAGAATTTTCTGGAACCTAAATCCTTTGGGAAAGGATCCAAAATATCCAACCCCCATTGTGCAAACGACTAAGAATTAGTCAAGGGGAAGAGCTCAGTGCCGAGTTGGTGAATAAAGGGCGTGTGTTTTTTGGCATCTGTCACACTTTTTGACATAAGCCAATGCATCCTTCTGCATGTAAAGCAACCAATAGCTTTGGCTTCTGGCCAGATGAGCCAATAACCGGCCTATAGGGTGATTCCTATAACTCTTTTCATGGAGCTTGGCTAGAACTTCTTAGACCATTCTTAAGTGCACACACCTCAAGTAAGGACCCAAAAATGATCTTATGTATAACTTTTGATCTAGGGATAGCTGAGGTAACAGATAATCAGATCCATCCAGCAGATTCCATTCCCAAATCGGATTTCATTTCCCAGACTAAGTGGTGGTCTTTCTCAGCACCAATACTTGGCCTTTGATAGTGTTTTGGGTTTATAATCGATGTGGAACCTACCCAGTTTGACATATCATTTTTCCATTATATCGGATATATCTGATCGGCGTAGGGAAACTTTCATGGAGGTGGACGGTTAGTACTTTAATGGGGTGGGCATCAAAGAAATGGCATAGTTTTCTGGAAGCTGTGATTAATAGTAGTCTAGTTTTTCTTTTGGCAAGGAATTCAGTTCGTCTTCAACTAAACTTTTATTGACATAGTACATTGACATTTGAACTTTCTCTTCATTGCTAATCAGTGCGACATTAACTTTCTTTGTTGACGAGGATAGGTAGAAATAAAGTTGTTCATACGGGTTTGGGAATTGATATTTGTGGTAGGGTACTGAGGTATGCCTTGAAATCAGCTAGGGCTTTCTCGCATTCTTCATCCTAAACAAATACTTTAGATTTTCTTAAGGCTTTAAAGAATTGTTGGCATATATCAGAGCATTTGGAAATGAATCTACTCAAGGAAGCAATCATACCCATTAAGATTTGTAGTTCCTTGAGGCAAGTCGGCATTTTGAGATTTTGCAAGGCCTTTTATCTTTTATGGATTTGCTTCAGTCCCTTTGTAATTAACCATGAAACCTAGGAATTTCCCATAACTGATGCCGAAGGTCCACTTGGTTGTATTGAGCTTCATCTTATAGTATCTAAATATATCAAAGGTTTTGCGAATATTGGCTATATGGTCAGCGCCCCGTTTGCTCTTCACTAACATGTAGCAAGAATGAGTGTACCTGTCAGCAATAAAGAAGAAAAAACAAATGTATTTTGGCTTTTAAGTAGGTTCCTCTAATGATTTTCACATCTATTGGAAGTACAACCTCCTTTTTTTAGGTATATGTGCACTTCTATTGCTTTAGAAATGGTATTAAGAAGAAGAAGATAAGCTACCAGCTATTTTCTCTCTTTTGCCCTTTTTCTAAATTTTTTGCTCTAGCTTTTTTGGATCTCCCATTATGAGCCATCACTTTCTATTTATATCCATAAAATTAAAGTTACAATGCTCCATTAGATTAACTAGAAAAAAGACAGCAAAGGGTAAAATATGAGCTACACTATAGCACTTTTATATGTGGATTGAATCTTATCCACAACTAGCTAACTTTACACTTTATAGTTGCCCCTTTTTACTAGTTACAACGCTTACATTGGCATGACGTTGTATTGTTTGGCTGAAGTATATGTCTCATCCCCATTGGCGGGGGCGACCATATCGGCATACAGGTAATCTCCTTGGCGAATATTGACGTTACCTGAGGACACAAAAACGACTAGGTTGGCCTTGATATACTTTACTAAGCTACATGTCATCTCAGTCGGCAATGTACTTTGAATGTCTCCCTCGCTCGAGTTTGGGCCTCCACCACGTACAAGAAAAGGCTAAGGCTGCTAGGCCACCGAGCTCTTCAGTTTCAAACTAACTTGTTTAGATAAATTATGCCCCCTCAATATCATAAAATGATTTTTCAAAAGTGAATAGTATATTTAAGGTATGTTATAAACTGATATACTATAACCGTTTTATATTATAGTGTAGTGCGAAGAGCGATAGAAGTAGTTATTTTTTATCCGGTCTATAAATTTGCTCTTTTTAATCGGTTCAGTAAAGGAGATAATTCACTATGTTATGAGTCTAATACTCCATAGAGCTTATAAGGTGCCAATATTACTTATCTAAATTATTGATTAATGATTTTTCTTGATGATCCGATCCACTCACGTAGCAGTATAAGTCTTTCTTGATTTTGATCAACTTAAAATTAGAACCACGAGCGCATGTTATACATAAAAGAATTTGCACACTTTCAAATATAGAAATATTTAACATTTCCTTCTTATTTTTTATAAAAATAAATAATTAAGAGTTGAAATATCTCTCTTTAACTACGGATAAAGAAAACTCAAATCAAACTATCATCTGTAATAAGAGTTTAAATATCTCTCTTGATTATTTAGATCATATTTTTTGTAATCAAACAAAATGCATATCTCATTAGATAAATTTTAGTATCTATTTTTTTTAAATTGATAGTCTCATTTTAATGTTAATACTTTATAAAAAGAATAGAGTTTAACTTAATTAATGGTACGAATTCTAAGGAAATAATGGAACTATGAATTAAGATGAAGGAACTATGCAAATTAATGCACTTAGAACTATTTTGTATAAATTGCACCAAATTAACACCTGGCCGTCCCAAAATCAATGAACAATTTGAAAGTTGTACACAAGTATCATCTATATTAATATAAAACTAAAGTGATAGAAAATTATTATGATACAAAATTTTGATAAATTTTCTCTTTTATCTTGATTACATCTTGATTGCAGCCCCATGTGTGTTTCCTTTATTTTGCAATTAATCATGGTTGAGGGTTTCCAAGTGAAAGCAATGGTTGATAGATTAGTGGTGGAGGTACGGAGATGGTGTTAAGAATGGTTGGTTCAAACCATTGATCTCATATAGAAAAATTGTAGAACTCAACATGGCTATATAAATAGGGGAGAGTCTCCACATAGTAACAAGGCCTTTTAAGTTAAAACCACACACCTATGGCCTAAAGGAGTTTAAGTTGGTGGCAATATCGTTACTAGGTGCGCGGACCGGCAAGCCAAGTTGGTGTCCCGGGCCAGACCCATGTGCTGGCGGGCACAACAATTGGTATCAGAGCTCGATGGTGGATCTACGTACTTGTGAAGCAGTACCGGTAGCTGAACTCGGTGGAGTCGGAAAGAACTCAGCTAGTAGAGCCTTAGTGGTGATCTACATAAATAGTTTAAAGGCAGATTATGTTGATCTCACATAAAAAAATTGTAGAAGTCAGCATGGATATGCAAGTGGGGGAGAGTCTCTACATGATAACGATATCTTTTAAGTTAAAACTCAACACTTGTGGCCCAAATATGCTTTAGTTGGGGACAATATCGTTACTATGTGCGTGATCTAGCGGGCCAGGTTGGTGCCCCGGGCCCGACCCATGTACCGGCGGGCACAACAGATGGCCAAATTCCTCCGGACAAGATTTTCTCAAACAACTGGTCACATCATTAATTTCTTCCGCAACCGTAGATATGATAATAGTTGAGTTATGAAAGATATATAGCGACCATTCATTATTTATTTTCTTCAAATTATATGTTTATTTTGGATTTATTTGGTCAACTTAATTAGACTGATTTAGTTAATAAATCTCTGGGTGGTCAAAAGGCTTGACAAAGATTGAACATAAATGTTTTGTTTATGAAATGCATAAAAGTTAAATTAATAAAACAGCAAATGAAAAACCACAAAAGAGAATGTAAGATAAAAATGGAAATAACATTAAAAACGAATGTTCTGAATTTAACTAAATGAGAGGCTCTTTTGTCTATTACTATTAAAAGCCATCCTTAGCTTTTATGATTCAATTTTTTTTTGTGTTTTCCATTTTACCCTTCTAATTTTATTATTTTTAAATAAAAATAATTATATGTAAAACTTGAACCCTTAATCAGATGCTTAAGAAAAAACATCTTAACATTAAATAATTAAAGCATATGATATATATATATATTGCTTTAAATACATCTGAATGAATATAAAATGAGTACGTACACACCTTATGCGCGAAGCATATCCAGTATTTAAAATATGAACGAATGAATATAATTTACTTTTTCCGAACTTGAAATAACAAATGAAAAGTAAAGGATAAACAAGCTTATTTCACAAGATGTGTTTGTTGATGATTTGCAGTGTCCCTTAAAAAGTGATCCTTCCTTCTGTTACTACAGTAATTTAGGTAATACATAACAGTTTTTATTAATAAAGATATTTAAATTTATTCAAATACATTCATTTAAAATATAAAACAAAAAGGCCTCTACACTAATTACAATTAAAAATAGGCCCTTCATTCAAAAAAATATTATTCATTGGATTTTTGGTAAAAATCAATGTATAATAAGCCCTTCTACCATTTCTATTATGCTAATTGGGTTTTAGATTATTGCCTCATGGCTTTCTAATTTCGGTGTCTCCCGACTTTCAATAAATAAAACAATGTCATGACATTAATACATTCAATGTCACTACGAACAATATTGTAAACACGCAATTACGTACATATTACGCGTACATAATAAACTAAGCAGAAAGGTATGGTTTTATTTGGTTAAATATTTTAACTTGTAATTTTTCTGGGACTTGGTTATAGGGTGCAATTTTACCAATTTCGTGCACAACTCTAAAGCTGTACGAAAGTATGGACAAGTTTCATGAAAAACTTGATGGTTGACTTTTCTCTTGTACAAATATTACTAAATATGCAACGTGTTCATGATAAACAAGTTATTCAACTTAATTAGAATTGGATGGCTTGAAATTAAATTCCTTCGATCCGGCCCTTTTCTACAACTGTGATGAATTTTTTTCACATGATGTGTTTGTTGATGATGTGGAATGTCCCTTAGAAAGTGACCCTTCCTTCTTATTATTACAGTAATAAGAATAGACAACAACTTCCTACTCTCTTTTTCTGCCAATTATGCTGATTAGGTTATAGATTATTATCACATAGCTTACTAGTTTCAGTCACCTCGAAGCAATTAGCTTTCAGTGTGTCCCCCAACTTACAAAAAATGTCAAGCCATTAACTAATTTAAGGTCACTATGAACAATATTGCAAACACGCAATCATATACATATTGCGTGTACATAATAAAATAAGCACTAACCCATGCTTTTATTTGTTTGAATATTTGAACTAGTAACTTTTCTGGGAGTAGGTTCTAGCGCTCAATTTTACCAATTTCGTGCACGACTCTAAAACAGTATGAAATTAAAGGACAAGGTCCAAGAAAGACTTGATGGTTGACCTTTTTCTTGTACAAATATTACCAAGTATGCAATGTGTTCGTGATAAACAAGTTATTCAGCTTAGAATTGGATTGCTTGAAATTAAGTTCATCAGATCCGGTCCTTTTCTATGATTGCCATGAAATTATTTTCACTCTTAAAATATTTATATAATAAAAAGTAACGATTTATAAGGCATAAAAATTACGTGTTTGAGATTTTTTAGGTGACCAAAAATTCGGCCGGACCCATAAGACGACGTTCTTAGCAAGAATGAGTGTATCGATAAGCAATAAAGGATAAAAGACAAACATATTTTGGCTTTTAGGTAGGTTCCTCTAGTGATATTCACATCAACTAGCATTATATCCTCCTTTTTGTGGAGTGTGCACTTTTATTGCTTTGGAAATAGTATTAAGAATAGGAAGACAAGCTAACATCTATTTTCATTCTCTTCTCTTTTTTCTAGATTTTTTGCTCTAGCTGTTTCGGATCCCCGATTATGAGCCATCCCTTTTTATTTCATATTCATAGAATTAGGGTTACAATGCTCTATTAGGGTAACTAGTAAAAACATATCAAAGGGTAAAATATGAGCTACACTGTAGCACTTTTATATGTGATCAGATCGGATTGAATCTTATCCACAATTAGCTAACTTTACAGCTGTCCTGTTTTCGTTGGTTACATTGCTCACGTCAGCATGTCGTTGTATTGCTCGGCTAAAGTACTAATGTCTCATCCTCATTGGCAGGGGCGACCCTATCGGCATACAAGTAATTTCCTCCGCATATGTTGACAATACCTAAGGACATAAGAACGACTAGTTCAGTCTTGATAAACTTTACTCGGTTACTTGTTAAGTTAGTCAATGATGTACTTTGAATGTCTCTCTCACTCAGGTTCGGGCCTCCACCATGATGAAAGGCCGGGGCTGCTAGGCCATGGGCCCAATAATTTTGGTCCAACTTGTTCAGATAAATTATGCTCTCTCAATTGCCTCTCATGCATATGAGCTCGATCAACCGCCGAGTTGAGTTCGCGTGCTTGTATCTTCGTCGACTGCCACCATTTGTAATTGAAAAAAACCCTTGTTGAACACTTGTCTTCTAAAGAAAGTTTTAGGCATCTGTGGTTAGGGTTAGTACAAGTGTTGTGAGACGACTGGCATAGTATATTAGTGTTGAAGGTACTCCTGCTTGCATTAAATTATCCATCATGGCTCGGCGATTCCCAAAGAAAAGCGTGCCGTTCGAGGGGAAATTTGAGGGTTATTGTCGCCAGTCTTCCCCAATATAACCATTCCCCCATCATTTGTTTTGCTTTCTTAATTTTCTTACTTTCTTTTCTTTTACACAAGGGCCAGGTGGTGGTTGTACATTCTCATAAGTTTTAGGGCAACTCTAACCTGTGTTTTTCCTTAAATATTTAATGTATGGACCTCCAAGTTTCACCATTTGCAATTTTCCTCTTTTAATGGAAATTTATCTTATCTGTCTTATTGTTGTGGTCTGTTGTCTTCAACTTTTTCGATCAGACTAATTAACATGTAACTTCAATTACATAAGAGAAATTTGTTAACTCAATTAACCAAAAATTCTACATGTAACAAATCAAATAATCATGGAAATCAACTTCTGAGACCATTGTTTGTTTAACAATCTTGAACTTCTTAAAATACGCAAGTGAAAAAGATAATTTCAACGCACTTAATCAAATTCAAACTCAATTTGTGTATTCCAGCGTACTGGATTTTGCCGAGCTAGCCGAGCTGATTGGTAATTTGGACCTTGTCCACATGACACCTTCTGATTAGCTGGTTTCACGCCACAACCAACTTCGCCACGTGTCCTCTCACTAGTGGCAGTACATTATTTCCCCAAAGTGACTGTTCGCTAAAAGTAGACCGTCGCTAAAGGCGATTGTTCCAAAAGCGGCCTTTCACTTTTCCAAAGTTTTCTCCATCTATATATAGGTTCTTTTTCTTGTGACATAACTTGTTATGTAAAAAAAATGCCTTGAACAAAAGTTGATTTCTTTCTCTTAAGTCCTAATAAGAAATCTAAGCTTTCAATGGCAATTAAAGACGATGCGAGTTCAAGCAATCCCTGCAATGGGGATGTAGGTCTTTCCATCCCTCCCCGCTCAGTTTCTCTTGGGGAGGTATCTGACAAAATTTATCAACTTCAACTAGAATTGGCCAATCGTACTCTTGAACTGGAGAATGCTCGACGTAAATTGGACAGGGCTCTTGTGGGAAGGAGCCCACGCTGTTAGAGATGTAGCTCAACTAAGGGCATCTTTGGATACGGCGCGCCAACTTTACCGGCGCCAAGAGGAGTCCCACAATCTTTTGAGGGAATGGTACTCTTCAGCAATATCGGAAAGAAACAGGCTTCGGGAGGAACTAAGGCGCAGGGACTGATTCCTTTTCTTATTTTTTGTGTTTTTTTTTTGTTTTGGCTGAGAAGCCCTCCATATGTACATTTCTTCTGATGAATGAATACAGTTTCAGATTTTTCTCTAACTTATTTTTCCAACGAATATGATGGTTACTAAGTGGAGTTTTTGTATCTGAAATACTTTCAAACTTTAAGACATTTTTTTTAGGTTTGTCAAATAAGAAATTCTAAGTTTCAAGATTGTGACAATCTACCAGGCTTCACACCATTTGGCTTGGCCTATCCCGTGACTTGCCCAAAAAGGCATTAACATTTGCATCAGCCTACTAGGCTTGCAAAGTTTACTTACCATGTTTTAATTTCCCTTAAGGGAAAACGGCGTCAGTGTACTTAAATAAAGCATCAACCAGTTTAAATTGCTTGCCAAGCTGTGCCCACCAGGTAGTTTATGTTTAGCTTACCAAGCCTTAACTACTAGGCATTTTTTTATCATTTTACCAAGCCTTAACTACTAGGCATCAAGTAATTAGCTCAGCAAGCCAGGCCTACCAAGCATTCGTCTTTGTGCCCATGGGAGGTATTTGGTTTGCATAATAACGAACATGAAAGTTTTTTTCATTAAATAACTAGGTATTGCCCGTGCCAAATGGCACGGTGACGTAAAAAAAATAAAAATTTAATAGTCAAAATATAGTGAGATTGAGTAAAAAATAGTGAGGTTGGAATTAGATTTAAAACAAATATATTGTGTAAAGTGATTCTAATGTAAGTTATATGAATAAAAAACATGTTTAAAGAGAGAAAAGTGGGTTACAGTAGCTTTTCTTTAATTTTTTCTTTTACACATAATTTTATAATCATAATGGATTTTATTTTGTAAGCATGGATAAGTAGATTTCAAATATGCAAATTTTATTAATTTATAGTTTCTATATTTAAATTTAAAAAAAAGTTAATGAAAGAAAAAAGTGAGAGAAATATAATAGATTGGTGGACTAAGAGAGAGAAAGAGAGAATGAAAAAAAAATGTTGACTTATTTGATTTGATGTTTTGAAAACACATCTAATGGTCCAAAATTTATCTTATTTATTGTAACTAAATGTGAGCCATTGATTTGATAAATTATTGATGTGATGTTTCTTTCCCTTATAATATAGATATGGTCGGCAAAGATATGGGCCCTTTGCCGCGGCCTCACAAAAGAACATTAGTGAAAATATCTCCTATAAATTGGACACATTCCAATGGTTCAGAATTTTCCTCCTATGTTGATCTTTGAAGTAGTAAGCACCAATTCTAATTGATATGATCACAATGTACGGGCCCTCCCAATTGGCTACCAGCTTTGCCATGAGTTAGGTCAACCCTAGAGCCCATGTTTTTTAAGACCTAATTGCAAACTTCAAATTTTCTTGGATTTAAATGGCCCTTTCTCTGTCGAGAGAAAATTTATAAATAATTGGCAAGCCGAATTAGGGCAATTTCCCTTCTTTCGTTACCATAGCCCAAAGATTCTTATAAGGCTATGTCATTGTTTCCTGCCTCTGTTTGCATTGTTCACAAAATGAGGAAGCTGACTTCAAGTGGAATTACAGCCTTTGTCCTGTAGGCTAACGAGTATGTTGTCTCCCCAGTTGATCTGCACAGAGTGGTTCTGAATGACCAAAGTACCGAGGGGAGTTCCTTTGTTCACTTGCCCTTGCCGCGTCCAACCTTTTCTAAAATTCGTCGAGTATGACAATTGTTTGATGCTTCCACCTATCAATTGGATTTGAGAGTGAGCCACACTTCGAGAAACTCTATTGGATACCTAACTTTTTGCAAAACTTCATGATTTTCTTGCTTTTGAATTAGGTTATGTAATATGATACTAAGATTTAAGGAATACTGATATGGGTGACAATGTTTTCCCACAAAAAGGTTTTGACATTCGAATCAACGTTTTTGACTAGTGGAACAACTTCTATCCATTTCGTGAAGTAATCTGTAGCTACCAGTAGGAATTTTCTGAAACCTGAAACCTTTGGGAAAGAACCCAAAATATCCAACCTCTATTATGCAAACGGCCAAGGATTAGTCAAGGGGAAGAGCTCAGTGCCTAGTTGGTGAATAAAGGGCATGTGTTTTTGGCATCTATCACACATTTTGACATGAGACAAGGCATCCTTTTGTATGTAAAGCCACTAATAGCTTTGGCTTCTGGCCCGATGAGCAAAGGATCGATCTCCAGGGTGACTCCTATAACTCATTTCGTGGAGTTCGACTATAATTACTTAGACATTTTCTTGGTCGTACGCACCTCAGGCAAGGACCCGAAATGATCTTCTGTATAACTTTTGATCTAGGGATAGCTAGTACTGACTCACTTGGACTCTAATTTCTGTAACTTTCATCACTGTCGTCAGGGAAAGAACCATTCATGAGGTAACAGATAATCAGATCCACCCAGCAAACTCCTATCCCAAATTGGGTTCAACTTCGCAGACTAAGTGGTGGTCTTTCTCTGCACTAATACTTGGCCTTTGATCGTTGTTCTAGGTTCATAATCGATGTGGAACCTACCTAGTTTGACAGACCATTTTTTCATTCCGCCAAATATATATCTGACCGGTATAAGGAGGCTTTCATGGTGGTGGACGTTATCACTTTAATTGGGTTGGCATTAAAGAAATGGCATAGTTTTCTGGAAGCTGTGATTAACACTAGCACTAGTTTTTTATTGGGAAGGAATTCCATTCGGCTTTAACTAAACTTTTACTGACATAGTACACTTGCATCTGAACTTTCTCTTCATTGTTAATTAGTGCGACACTAACTGTCTTTGTTGACGAGGATAGGTAAAAATAAAGTTGTTCATGTGGGTTTGGGATAGATATTAATGGTAAGGTATTGAGGTATGCATTGAAATCAGCTAAAGCTTTCTCGCATTCTTCATCCTAAACAAATACTTTAGATTTTCTTAAGGCTTTAAAGAATGGTTGGCATATATTGGAGCATTTGGAAATGAATCTGCTCAAGGAAGCAATCATAACCATTAAGATTTGTAGTTCCTTGAGGCAAGTCGACACTTCGAGATTTTGCAAGGCCTTTATCTTTTCCGGATTTGTTTCAATCCCTCTGTGGTTAACCATGAAACCCAAAAATTTCCCAGAACTGACGCCGAAGGTACAGTTGGCCGCATTGAGGTTCATCATATAGTATCTGAGTATATCGAAGGTCTTGCCAAGATCGGCTATGTGGTCGGCGCCCCATTTGCTCTTCACCAACATGTAGCAAGAATGAGTGTACCGATCAGCAATTAAGGAGAAAAGATAAATGTATTTTGGCTTTTATATAGGTTCCTCTAGTGATTTTCACATTAAAAGTCATCCAACTTTTTGTGGGTATGTGTGCACTTTTATTGCTTTGAAAATGGTATTAAGAACAAGAAGACAAGTTACCAACTATTTTATCTGTTTTTCTACTTTTTCTAAATTTTTTTCTCTAGCTTTTTTGGATCTCCCATTATGAGCCATCACTTTCTATTTATATCCATAAAATTAAGGTTACAATGCTCCATTAGGGTAACTAGTAAAAAGACAGCAAATTAAATGGTAAAATATGAGCTACACTATAGCACTTTTATATGTGGATTGAATCTTATCCACAACTAGCTAATTTTACACTTTACAATCGTCCCCTTTTCGCTAGTTACAACGCTTACGTCAGCATGATATTGTACTGCTTGGCTGAAGTACATGTGCCTCGTCCCCATTGGCGAGGGTGACCATATTGGCATGCAGGTAATCTCCTCGGCGTATATTGACGTTACCTGAGGACACAAGAACGACCAGTTTGGCCTTGATATACTTTACTTGGCTACATCTCATCTCAATCGGCGATGTACTTTGAATGTCTCCCTTGCTAGGTTCGGGCGTCCACCACGTTAAAGACAAAAGGCTGGGGCTACGGGCTCAAAAATTTCGGACTAACTAGCTTGTTTAGATAAATTTTGCTCCCTCAAGATCATAAGATGAGTTTTCAAAAGTGAATAGTACATTTCAGGTATGTTATAAACGGATATACTATAACCATCCTATATTATAGTCTAATGCGAAGAGTGATAGAAGTAGTTATTTTTTATCCGGTCCATAAATTTTCTCTTTTCGGTAGGTTCAGTATAAGAGATAATTCACTTTGTTATGAGTCTAATACTCCATAGAACTTATAAGGTGCCAATATTACTTATCTAATTTATTGATTAAAATTGGGGTTAAATGAATTTTTCTTCACGATCAAGTCACTTAGAAGTATAACTCTTGCTTGATTTTGATCAACTTATAATGAGAACCACGAGCTCATGTTATACATATAAGAATTTAACACTTTCAAATATAAAAATATCTACCATTTCCTTTTTATTTTTTTATAAAAATAAATAAATAAGAGTCTAAATCTCTCTCTTTAACTATGGATAAAGAAAACTCACATCAAACTGTCATCTGTGAGATACGAACCCGAGATCTCTCCCAGATGTAAGTAGGCATCTCCCAACTAGAACAACTCTTGATTATTTAGATCATATCTTTTGTAATCAAACAAAATGCACAGCTCATTAGAGAAATTTTAGAATCTATTATTTTTTTTTATTTTAAATTGATAGTCTCATTTAATGTTAATATTTTATAAAATGAATAGAGTTTAACTTAATTAATGGTAAGAATTCTAAGAAAATATTGAAACTATGAATTAAAACGAATGAACTATGCAAATTAATGCACATAGAACTATTTTGTATAAATTGCACCAAATTAATGCAAATTAACTTTTATTTTGCAATTAATCATGGTTGAGGATTTGCAAGTGAAAGTGATGCTTGGTAGCTAGTGGTGGACGTACGGAGATGGCAGTGGCCAAATTCCTCCGGACAAGATTTTCTCAGACAACTGATCACATCTTTCTATTTGCTATTTCTATTTGCTTCCGCAACCGTAAAAGTGATAATAGTTGAGTTATGAAAGATATATAGCGACCACTCATTATTTATTTTCTTCAAATTATATGTGCATTTTTTATTTATTTGGTCAGCTTAATTAGACTGATTTAGTTAATAAATCTTGGGGTGGTTAAAAGGCTTGACAAAGATTGAACATGTTTTGTTTATGAAATGAAGCAAAGTTCAATTAATAAAACAACAAATGAAATACCACAAAAGAGAATGTAAGACAAAAATGGAAATAATATTAAAAATGAGTCTTTCGAATTTAACTAAATGAGAGACTCTCTTGTCTATTATTATTAAAAGCCATCCTTAACTTTTATGATTCAAATTTTGTGTGTTTACAGTTTTGCCCTTATAATTTTATTATTTTTATATATAAAAAAAAATTATGCTTAAAACTTGAACCCTTAATCAGATGCTTAAGAAAAAACATCTTAAAATTAAATAATTAAAGTACTTGATATATATTTTATGTTTTAAATACATCTGTATGAATATAAAATGAGCACATACACATGTTATGCGTGAAGCTTATCTAGTATTTAAAATATGAACGATTGAATATAATTTACTTTTTCCCAACTTGAAATAACAATTGAAAAGTAAAGGATAAACAAGCTTTTATCACATGATGTGTTTGTTGATGATGTGCTGTGTCCCTTATAAAGTGATATTTCCTTCTTATTATTACAGTAATGAGAATAGACAACAACTCACTACTCTCTTTTTCTACCAATTATGCTAATTGGGTTTTAAATTATTGCCACATGACTTACTAATTTCAATGTCCCCCGACTTTTAATATATAAAACAATTTCATGACATTAACAAATTCAATGTCACTACCAACAATAGTGTAAACACGCAATTACGTACATATTGCATTTACATAAGAGACTCACTTGTCTATTACTATTAAAAGCCATCCTTCACTTTTATGACTCCAATTTTTTGTGTTTTCAGTCTTGCCCTTATAATTTTATTATTTTTGATAACAATAATTATTAGCAAAACTTCAACCGTTAATCACACGTTTGAGAAAAAACATCTTAATTTTATATAATTAAAGTACTTGATATATATTTTTTGTTTTAAATACATTTATATGAATATAAAATGAGCACACACGTTACGTGTGAAGCATATTTAGTATTTAAAATTTGAACGATTAAATACAATTTGTCTTTTCTGAAATTAAAATAACATTTGAAAAATAAATGATAAACTATGATATATGTGTTTGTTGATAATGTGGAGTGTCCCGATCCATCCTCCTAATTTATTACACTAATAATAGACAGCAACTCACGGCTCTCTTTTTCTGCCAATTATGCTAATTCGGATTTAGATTATTGCCACGTCGCTTAATTACTATTTTTAGTCCCATCCAGGTATTTAGCTTTCAGTGTGTTCCCCAACTTTCATTATATAGAACAATGTCATGACATTAACCAATTTAATGTTACTATAAATAATATTGTAAATATGCACGTAAATGCATATTGTGTGTACATGATAAACTAAGCAGAATCTTATGGTTTTATTTGGTTGAATATTTGAATTTGTAACTTTTCTTGAACTACGGATTCTAGGGAGCAATTTTTCCAATTTCGTGCACCCCTCTAAAGCTATACAAAATTAATGGACAAGAATTATGAAAGACTTGATGGTTGACCTTTTTTTTTTTACAAATATTACTAAATATGCAATGCGTTCGTGGTAAACAAGTTATTCAACTTAGAATTAGGTTGCTTGAAATTAAATTTGTCCGATCCGGCCCTTTTCTATGACTACCATGAAATTTTTTTCACTCTTAAAATATTTATATAATAAAAGGTAATGATTTGTAAGGTATAAAAATTGTGTGTTTGAGATTTTTGGGTGACCAAAAATTTGGCCAGACCCACAAGATGAAGTTCTTAACAAGAATGATTGTGCTAATCAGTAATTAATAAAGGAGAAAAGACAAACATATTTTGGATTTTAGAAAGGTTCCTCCAATTCCACATCTACTAGCAATACATCCTCCTTTTTGTGGGTTTGTGCGCACTTTTATTGCTTTAGAAATGGTATTAAAAACAAGAAGACAAGCTACCAGCTATTTTCTCTCTTCTCATTTTTCTAGATTTTTTGTTCTAGTTTTTTCGAATCCCCCATTATGAGCCATCCCTTATATTTATATCTATAGAATTAGGGTTACAATGCTCCATTAGGGTAACCAGTAAAAAGACAGCAAAGGATAAAATATGAGCTACACAGTAGCACTTTTATATGTGGATTGAATCTTATCCACAAGTAGCTAACTTTATACTTTATAGCTGTCATCTTTTCATTGGTTGCAATGCTTACGTCAACATGACGTTGTAATATTGCTCAGCTAAAGTGCAGGTGTTTCGTCCCCATTGGCAGGGGCGACCATATCGGCATACAGGGAATCTCGTTGGCGTATATTGATGTTACTTGCGGACACAAGAATGACTAGTTCGGTTTTGATTTACTGTACTCGGCTACATGTCATCTCAGTCAGCTATGTACTTTGAATGTCTCCCTTGCTCGAGTTCGGGCCTCCACCACAACCAAAGGCCGGGGTTGCTAGGCTATAGGCCCAACAGTTTCAATCAAACTGGTTTAGATAAATTATGCTCCCTCAATTGCCCCCCCTCCCAACATATGAGCTCGGCTGCCAGTTGAGTTCGTGTGCTCGTATCTTCGACGACTCCCACCATTTATAATCGAAGAAAACCTATGTTGTACGCTTGTCTTCCAAGAGAAGTTTTAAGCATTTGTGGTTGGGGTTAGTACAACTATTGAGCGACGACTAGTATAGCATGTTAGTGTTGAAGTTACACATGCTTTTCTAGCATTAAATTATCCATCATGACTCGACGATTTCCAAAGAAAAGTGCGCCGTTTGAGGGGAAATTTAAAGGTTGTTGTACCCGGTCTTCCCCTATATAACCCTTCCTCCATCATTCATTCTACTTTATTATTTTTCTTTCTTTATTTTCTTTAGCACCAGTGCTAGGTGGTGGTTGTACATTCTCATCAGTTTTGGGGCACTTTAAGCTATACTTTCCTTGAATATGTAATTTTTGGACCTCAAAGTCCCACAGTTTGTAAATTTTTTCCTATAATCCAAATTTACTATTTATGTCTCATTGTTGCGATTTATTATCCTCAACTTTTCCGATCAAATCAATTAACTTGTAACTTCAATTACTCAAGACAAATATGTTAACTTAATTAACCATAAATTCTACAAGTATCAAATAAAATAATCATGGAAATTAACTTTTGAGATCATTCTTTGTTTAACAATCTTGAAATTCTCAAAATACCTAAGTGAAAAGATAATTTCGGTGTACTTAATCAAATTTCAAACTAAGTTTGTGTATTTTAGTTTACTGGATTTTGTTGAGCTGATTGTAGTTTGGACCTTGTCCACGTGACGCCTTTTGATTAGCTGGTCTCATGCCCCAAGTAACTTTGCCAGTTGTCTTTTCATTAGTGGCGGTGCATTATTTCCCCAAAGCGGCTGTTCACTGAAAGTGGACCGTCGCTGAAGGTAACTTTGCCACGTGTCCTTTTGTTTAAGCCTTTCACTTTTCCATGTTGTTCTCCATCTACATATAGGTACACTTTTTTTTCAAGTGACTTAACTTGCTGTTCTAAACAAAAAAGCCTTAAACAAAAGCAAAGTATTTTTTCCTAATTCCTACTAAGAAATCTGAGTTTTCAATGGCAAATGAAGACGATGCCAGTTCAAGCTATCCCCGCGATGGGGTCGTAGGTCTTTCTATCCGTCCCCGCTCAGTTTCTTTAGGGGAGGTATCTGAAAAAAATTAGCAACTTCAACTAGAGTTGGCCGATCGTACTCTTGAACTGGAGAATGCTCGGCGCAAATTAGATAGGGCTCTTGTGGAAGGAGCCCATGTTGCTAGGAAGGTTGCTCAACTAAGGGTGTCTTTAGATGCAGCGCACCAACTTTTTCAGTGCCAGGAGAAGTCCCACAATCTCTTGAGGAAATGGTACTCTTCGGCAGTATTGGAGAGAAACAAGCTTTGGGAGGAACTCAGGCGCAGGGACTGATTAATTTTTCACCTCTTTTTTTTTTGCCAAGAAGCTCTCCATATGTACATTTCTTCCAATTAATGAATACTGTTTCAAATTTCTCTCCGACTTATTTTCCCAGCCGATGTGATGATTGCTAAGTGGAGTTTCTATTTCTAACATTCTTTCAAACTTTAAGACATTTCTTTCGGATTTGCCAAATAATAAATTCTAAGTTTTAAGATTGTGACACCCTACCAGGCATTACACCATTCAGTTTGGCGAAGCCCGTGACTTACCCGAAAGGAATTAATATTTATATCAGCCTTTTAGGCTTGCAAAGTTTACTTACCAAGTTTTAATTTCCCTTTAATTTAAGGGGAATTTTTAAAAGTAATTTGTCGTCGCTTAATTTTGCTCTTAAATGCAATAAAACTCTACTTTTATGTAAAATAATTAAATTGGTATAACGAATAAGTAGGAGTCGATCCAAATCCAAGTTATTACGTTAAAAGTAGGAAAGTTTGTCAAAATCCAATATTTTAGGAATCTAAATTAAAACCATTTGTAAATTTTAATTTTTGAAATTATTTTAATTAAGAAACTAAAGATTAAACTAAACTAATTAAATTAAATCAAACAAGCAAGTAATCAATATAAAGAATTCCCAATGGACACCACCATGTGCATAATTAAAAAGTTTCTAATCATATTCTTAATATTCATCCCTACTATATAAACAAATTCAAAATTACCATCATTCTTTCTTTATACTAATGTAAATAAAAATAGGTATCGCCAGTATCCCTAATTATGGTGATCACAAGAGATCCTTCATTTATTTTAAAATTAATTAAAGTACTAGAAAGAAAACACACGTTATAATAATGGTAATTTCAAAATATATTTTAATTCGGGACATATAATTAAAAATTAACCAAAATTAAATTGAACATTACATCCATGGCGATTTCATTTATCCCTTTTGGGAGATAATTTAGCCAAGCATATTAATTAAAGAACACATGCAAATAAAATAATAATTCATCATTAAAATTAAAATTAAAATATTTGAATACAAATTATAGAAAACTAGAAAGCGTCCCTATTTATGATGCTCGAACTGGCACGTATCGGACGGCTTTACACTGTCCACTCTTTCACCTTCAATACTTTGGCAGCACTACAACTAGTATATGTAGGATTTTCTCTCTCTATAACTCTCTAATAATATTTATATTCTATGTATTCTATTTTCTCTATATATTTTTTCTCTATCTTTAGCTCTAGAGAATGGGTCTATATATTGGAATAAGAGATAGAAGTTTAAAATGTTTAGGAAATTAGAATTGTAGAATAAATAACAACTATGAGTTCAATTATGATTTTAATTAAGAGAGAGAGAGAAAAGAAGTTGTATTTGAATTAGGATAGAATATGTAATTGGAATATTCTTTCTTCTTTATCTTCCTTTCTGGTCTTTAATTGACTTCTTCCCCCTTTTTAGACTTTTTATCACAATTTACTTCTTCCTTACAAAAAAACAAAATAAATATTATTTCTCCATTATTTTAGCATTAATTATATACTAATAAAATATTATTTGTGGGTTTACATAATAATTTTGTGCACTTATCACCCTTAAGGGAAAACATCGTTAATGTACTTAAATAAAGCACCAACCCATTTAAATGGCTTACCATGCCTTGCCCACTTGGCAGTTTACGTTTGGTTTACCAAGCCTTCCCTACCAAGCATCAAGTAATTGGCTCAACAAGCCATGCCTATTAGACATTCATCTTTATGCTCCAAGGGAGGTCTTTGGTTTACATAATAACGAACAATAAATTTTCTTTCATTAAATAATTTGGTTGGCAAAGACATGGGCCCTGTATCGTGGCCTCACAAAAGAACATTAATGATAATAGGTCCTCAAATTGGACACAATCCAAGGGTTCGGGATTTTCCTCCCATCTTAATCTTTTAAGTAGTAAGCACCAGTTCCAGTTGATCTGGTCACAACGCATGGCACTCCCAAATGGCTACCAGCTTGCCATGTGTTGTATCAACCATGTAGCCCATATTCTAAGACCAAATTGCCGACTTCAAATTTTCTTGGATTCAAATGGCCCTTTTTCCTGTCGAGACAAATTCTGTTGATAATTGGCAAGCCGAATAAAGGCAATTTCTCTTCTTTTGTCGGCATAGTCTAAAGCTTCTTTTCAAGCTGCGTCATTGTTTCATGCTTCCATTTGCATCGTTTGCAAAGTGGGGAGGCCGACTTTAAGTGGAATTACAGCCTCTGTCCGACAGGCTTACGACAAAGGGTGTTTACACAGTTGATCTGCGCGGGGTGGTTCTAAATGACCAAAGTATCGAGGGGAGTTCCTTTGTTCATTTAAGCTTGCCGCGTCCAACTTTTTTTGAAATTCGTCGAGTATGACCTAGTTCAATGCTTCCATCTGTCAATTGTTTTGAGGGTGAGCCACACTAGAGAAACTTTGTTGGATACCCAATTTTTTGCAAAACTTCATAATTTTCATGTTCTTGAATTGGGTTCTATAATCTGATAGCAAGATTTTGGGAGTATTTAAACAGGTGACAATGTTTACCAATAAAAAGGTTTTGACTTTCGAATTAGCGATGTTGACCGGTGGAACAACTTCTACCCATTTCGTAAATTAATCTGCAGCTACCAGCAGGAATTTCTTAGAATCTGAAACCTTTGGGAGATGACCTAAAATATCCAACCCCCATTGTACGAATGATCAAGGATTAGTCAAGGGGAAGAGCTCAATCCTGGGTTGGTGAATAATTGGCATGTGTTTTTGGCATATATCACACTTTTTGGCATAAGCAAAGGCATCCCTCGACATGTAAAGCTACTAATGGCTTTGGCTTCTAGCCTGATGAGCCAATGATCTGCCGCTAGTGTGACTCCCACAGTTCCCTTCGTGGAGCTCAGCTAGAACTTCTTGGACCTTTTTTGGGTGGACGCACATTAAAGAAGGGCTCGAAAATGATCTTCTGTATAACTTCTAATCCGGGGACAGCTAGCACCGACTCACTCGGGCCCTAATTTTGTCACCAGGGAAAGAATCATCCCTGAGATAACAGATAATCGGATCAATCCATCATACATTCAAATCATATTAAACTTTGCAAATTAAGTGGTGGTCTTGCTCGGCATCAATGCTCGATCGCGGAACCTTCAAAACCGAATTCAATTGTCGAGGAAAGGGTTGCTAGGGAGTTAGCATGCCTATTATTTGTTTGTAAAAACCTTTCGATGTATACTAAGTTGAAACTTTTGAACGGCTTTTGGGCAATGAAGTCGGCCAATACTTGGCCTTTAATCGCTGTTCTGGGTTCACACTTAATGTGGAACCTACCCAGTTTGACATACCATTTTTTTGTTTGGCTGAACATATCTAATCAGCGTAGGGAATCTTTCATAGGGGTGGACGTTAGTACTTTAATGGGGCAAGTGTCAAAGTAATGGTGTAGTTTTCCTGAATAAGTGATTAACGTTTGTACTAGTTTTTTTATAGGCAAGTAATTCAATTTGACTTCAACTAAACTTTTACTAATACAATACACTGGCTTTTGAACGTTCTCTTCTTCCCTAAGCAGTGCGGCATTAACTACCTTTGTTAACGAGGATAGGTAGACATAAAGTTGTTCTTGTTGGTTTGGGATCGATATTAATGGTGGGCGACTGAGGTTTGACTTTAAATTAGCTAGGGCTTTCTCACATTCTTTATCCCAAACAAATATTTTAGACATTCTTAAAGCTTTAAAGAATGGTTGGCATTTATCAAAGCATTTGGAAATTAATCTGTTCAAGGAAGCAATCATACCCATTAAGATTTGTAGTTCATTAAGGCAAATTAGCGCTTTGAGATTCTATAAGGCCTCTATCATTTATAGATTTGCTTTAATCCCTCTGTGGTTAACCATGAAAGCTAAGAATTTCATAGAACTAACCATGAAAGTACACTTGGCCGCATTGAGCTTCATTTTACAGTCTCTAAGTATATCAAAGGTTATGCCAGGATCGGCTATTTGGTCGATGCCCCGTTTGTTGTTCACCAGCATGATATTCTTTTGAAGGTGACCAAAAATTTGGCTGAGCCCACAGGATGAAGTTTCTAGCAATAATGAGTGTACTGATCAGCAATAAAAGACAAAAGACAAACGTATTTTGGCTTTAAGGTAGGTTCCTCTTGTGATTTTCACATCTACTTGAAATCCTCCTTTTTGGGGGGGGGGGGGGGGGGTTGCACTTTTATTGCTTTAAAAATGGTATTAAGAACAAAAAGACAAGCTACTAGCTATTTTCTCTCTTTTTTCCTTTTTCTAGATTTTTTGCTCTAGCTTTTTCAGATCCCCCATTATGAGCTACTCCTTTCTATTTATATCCATAGAATTAGGGTTACAACTCCATTACGGTAACTAGTAAAACGACATCAAAGGGTAAAATATGAGCTACACTGTAGCACTTTTATATGTGGATTGAATCTTATCTACAACTAGCTAACTTAACACTTTACACTTGTCCTTTTTTGCTAGTTACAATGCTTACATCGGCACGACGTTGTACTGCTTGGTTTAAGTACAGGTGCCTCGTCCTCGTTGGCAGGGGCAACCATATCGGCATACAGATAATCTCCTCAGCGTATATTGACGTTACCTGAGGACACAAGAGCAACAAGTTCGGCCTTGATATACTTTACTTGGCCATATGTCATCTTAGTCAACGATGTATTTCAATTGTCTCCCTCGCTCGGGTTTGGGCCTCCACCAGAACAAAAGTCCGGGGCTGCTAGGCCATGGGCCCAACAGTTTCGGCCTAACTTCTCTAGATAAATTATGCTCCCTCAAGATTATAAGATGATTTTTCAAAAATGAATAGTATATTTTAAGTATGTTATAGACTGATATACTATAGCCTTTCTATATTATAGTCTAATGCGAAGAGTGGTAGAAGTAGCTATTTTTTATCCTGTCCCTAAATTTTCTCTTTTTTGTAAGTTCAGTATAGGAAATAATTTACTCTATTACCAGTATGCGTCTAATACTCCTTAGAGCTTATAAGGTGCCAATATTATTTATCTAATTTATTGATTAAAATAGGGGTTAAATGAATTTTTCTTGACGATCCGGCCACTCACGTAGAAGTAAAACTCTGATTTTGACCAACTTATTATTAGAACCATGAGCGTATGTTATACATATGCGATTCACAAATGAAACAAAAATATTAAAAGAAATTGAAATAACATTATTTGTTAAAGGTTAGAGGTCCGAACCACATTCCCTAAATATAACTATCTCCTTGAATTGAACTTTAAAACGTGAAAGGATAACATTAAAAAGAATTTGCAACTTTTCAATATAGAAATAGCTACCAATTTCCTTCTTATTTTTTATAAAAATAAATAAATAAGAGTCTAAATCTCTCTCTTTAACTATGGGAAAAGAAAACTCACATCAAACTATTATTTGTGAGCCTCGAACCCGAGATCTCTCCCGGATCTAAGTCAGTATCCCTGCAACCTGAACAACTCTTGATTATTTAGATCATATTTTTTGTAATCAAACAAAATGTACATCTCATTAGAGAAATTTTAGTATCTATTTTTATTTTTATCTTATTTTAAATTGATACTCTCATTCTAATGTTAATGCTTTATAAAAATAATAGAAAATAATAGAGTTTAATTTAAGTAACGCTAAAAATTCTAAGAAAATTAATGAACCTAGGAATTAAGACGAATGAACAATGCAAATTAATGCACTTAGAACAATTTTTTATAAATTGCACTAAATTAACACATGGTTTCAAAATCAATGAACAATTTGAAACTTGTACATAAGTATCATCTATATTAATTAATATAAAATTAAAGTGATAGAAAACGGTTATGACACTAAATTTTGATATATTTTCTATTTTTTAAAAGTTGTATAGACTTCGCCCATACCAACGCACTATCTATGCGTCTTGATTGCAGCCCCATGTGTGTTACCTTTATTTTACAATTAATCATGGTTGAGGGTTTCCAAGTGAAAGCGATGGTTGGCAGTGCGTGGTGGACGTAAGGAGATGGCAGTGGCCAAATTCCTCAAGACAAGATTTTCTTAGACAACTGATCACATCATTAATTTCTAATTGCTTCCGCAACCGTAGAAATGGTAATAGTTGAGTTACAAAAGATATATATATATAGCGACCGCTCATTATTTATTTTCTTGAAATTATATGTGTTTTTTTTTGATTTATTTGGTCAACTTAATTAGGTTGATTTAATTAATAAATCTTGGGGCGGTCAAAAGGCTTGACAAAGATTTAATATGTTTTGTTTATGAAATGCAGCAAAGTTCAATTAATTAAAAAGCAAATGAAATACCACAAAAGCGAATGCAAGACAAAATGAATGTTTTTAATTTAACTAAATGAGAGACTCGCTGGTCTATTTGGCTTTTATGACTCCAATTTCCTGTGTTTTCAGTCTTGCTCTTATAATTTTATTATTTTTAAATAAAAATAATTATTAACAAAATTTGAACCCTTAATCACTTGCTTAAGAAAAAACGTCTTAACATTAAATAATTAAAGTGCTTGATATAAATTTTTTGTTTTAAATATGTCTATATGAATATAAAATGAGCACACACATTACGTGCGAAGCATATCTAGTATTTAAAATATGAACAATTGAGTATAATTTGCCTTTTCCGAAATTGAAATCACAATTGATCCTTCTTATTATTACAATAATGAGAATAGACAACATGCAACCCACTACTCTCTTTTTCTGCCAATTATGCAAATTGGGTTTTAGATTATTGCCACATGGCTTACTATAATTTCAGCCACCTCGAAGTATTTAGCTTTCAGTGTGTTCCCCCCGGCTTTCAATATACAAAACAATGTCAAGACATTAACAAATTTAATGTCACTACGAACAATATTGCAAAAACACAATCACGTCCATATTGCGTGTACAAAACAAACTAAGCAGTAACCCATGCTTTTATTTGTTTGAATAGTTGAATTTGTAACTTTTCTGGGACTAGGTTCTAGCACTCAATTTTACCAATTTCGTGCACAACTCTAAAACCGTATGAAATTAATGGACAAGGTCGAAGAAAGACTTGATGGTTGGCCTTTTTCTTGTACAAATATTACTAAGTATGCAATGTGTTTGTGATAAACAAGTTATTCAACTTAGAATTGGATTGCTTGAAATTAAATTCATCAGATCCAGTCCCTTTCTATGATTGCCATGAAATTATTTTCACTCTTAAAATATTTATATAATAAAAAGTAATGATTTATAAGGTATAAAAATTTTGTGTTTGAGATTTTTTAGGTGACCAAAAATTCGACCGGACCCATAAGATGATGTTCATAGCAAGAATGAGTGTACCGATTAGCAATAGAGGAGAAAAGACAAACGTATTTTGGCTTTTAGCTAGGTTCCTCCAATGATATTCACATCAACCGGCAGTTAATCCTCCTTTTTGTGGGGTGTGCACTTTTATTGCTTTGGAAAATGTATTAAGAATAAGACAAGCTAACAACTTTTCTCTCTCTTCTCCATTTTCTATATTTTTTGCTCTAGCTTTTTCGGATCCCCCATTATAAGCCATCCCTTTTTATTTATATCCATAGAATTAGGATTACAATGCTCCATTAGGGTAACTAGTAAAAAGATATCAAAGGGTAAAATATGAGCTACACTGTAGCACTTTTATACGTGGATCGGATTGAATCTTTTCCAAAATTATCTAACTTTATAGCTGTCCTTTTTTCATTGGTTACAACGCTCACGTCGGCATGACGTTGTACTGCTCAGCTAAAGTACAGGTGTCTCATCCTCATTGGCAGAGGCGACCATATCAGCATACAAGTAATCTCCTCGACGTATGTTGACATTTCCTGAGGACATAAGAACGACCAGTTTAATCTTGATATACTTTACTCGGTTACATATCAACTTAATCGGCGATGTACTTTGAATGTCTCTGTCGCTCAGGTTCAGGCCTCCACCATGATAAAAGGTCGAGGCTGTTAGGCCATGGGCCCAATAGTTTCGATCCAACTTGTTTAGATAAATTATGATCTCTTAGTTACCTCCCAAGCGTATGTGCTCGATCGCCGAGTTCAATTCGTGTGCTTCGATCTTCGTCGACTGCCACCATTTGTAATTAAAAAAAACCTGTGTTTAATGCTTGTCTTCTAGCATTAAATTATCCATCATGGCTCGGCGATTCCCAACGAAAAGCTCCCCGTTCGAGGGGAAATTTGAGGGTTATTGTCCCTGATCATCCCCAATATAACCATTCTTCCATCATGCTTTCTTAATTTTCTTTCTTTCGTTTCTTTTGCACAAGGGCCAGGTGGTGGTTGTACATTCTTATAAGTTTTAGCGGCACTCTAAGCTATATTTTTCTTTGAATATATAATGTTGGGACCTTCAAGTTTTGCCGTTTGTTATTTTCCTCTCTTAATGGAAGTTTATCTTTTCTGTCTCATAGTTATAATTTGTTGTCTTGAACTTTTTCGATCAGACTAATTAACATGTAACTATAATTACTTAAGATAAATTTATTAACTCAATTAACCGAAAATTCTACATGTAACAAATCATATAATCATGGAAATCAACTTTTGAGACCATTGCTTGTTTAACAATCTCGAACTTCTTAAAAAACCCAAGTGAAAAAGATAATTCCAGTGTACTTAATCAAATTTCAAACTCAATTTGTGTATTCCAGTGTATTGGATTTTGCCGAGCTAGCTGAGTTGATTGCAGTTTGGACCTTGTCCACGTGACACCTTCTGATTAGCTGGTCTCACGCGCCAAGGAACTTCGCCATGTGTCCTTTCACTAGTGACGTTACATTATTTCCCCAAAGTGACTGTTTACTAAAAGTGGATCGTCACAGAAGGCACCAATTCCAAAAGCTGCCTTTCACTTTTCCAAATTTTTCTCCATCTATATATAGGTTCTTCTTCAAGTGACATAACTTGTTATGTAAACAAAAATTCCTTAAACAAAAGTTAATTACTTTTTCCTAAGTCCTAATAAGAAATCTAAGTTATCAATGGCAAATGAAGACGATTCCAGTTCAAACAATCCCCACGATGGGGACGTAGGTCCTTCCATCCCTCCTCGCTCAGTTTCTCTAGGGGAGGTATCTGAAAAAATTTATCAACTTCAACTAGAATTGGCCGATCATACTCTTGAACTAGAGAATTCTCAGCGCAAATTAGACAGGGCTCTTGTGGAAGGATCCCATGCTGTTAAAGAGGTTGCTCAACTAAGGGCGTCTTTGGATACGGCGCACCAACTTTATCGGCGCCAAGAGGAGTCCCACAATCTTTTAAAGGAATGATATTCTTCTACAATATCGGAAAAAAATAGGCTTCAGGAGGAACTCAGGTGCATGGGACTGATTCCCTTTCTCTTTTTTTTTTAGCCAAGAAGCCCTCCATATGTAAATTTCTTTTGATTAATGAATACAATTTCAAATTTGTCTCTTACTTATTTTTCCAGCGAATGTGATGATTACTAAATGGAGTTTCTGTATATAATATTCTTCCAAACTTTAAGACATTTCTTTTAGATTTGTCAAATAAGAAATTCTAAGTTTTAAGACTGTTACAGCTTACCAGGCTTCACACCATTCGGCTTGGCCTAGCCCGTGACTTGCACAAAAGGCATTAACATTTGTATCAATTTACCAGGCTTGCAAAGTTTACTTATCAAGTTTTAATTTTCCTCAAGGGAAAACAGCGTCAGCATACTAAAATAAAGCACCAACGAGTTTAAATGGCTTACCAAGTCGTGTTCAGCAGGTAGTTTTTGTTTAGCTTACCAAGCCTTGCCTCTTAGGCATTTTTTTTGGCTTACTAAGCCTTAACTACCAAGCATCAAGTAATTAGCTCAGCAAGCCAGGCCTACCAAGCATTCATCTTTGTTCCCTCGGGGAGGTCTTTGGTTTGCATAATAATGAACATGAAACTTTATTTCATTAAATAATATGGTCGCCAATGAAATGGGCCCTTTGCCGTGGCCTAAAAAATAAAATTAGTGATAATAGCTCCTCTAATTAGACATATTCCAAGGGTTAGGGATTTTCCTCCAATGTTGATCTTTTAAATAGTAAGCACCAATTCCAATTAATATGGTCACAACGTACGGGCCCTCCCAATTGGCTACCAACTTGCCATGTGTTGGGTCAACCAAGGAGACCATGTTATTCCTCAAGACCGAATTGCCAACTTCAAATTTTCTTGGATTCAAATGGCCCTTTCTCTATCAGGAGAAACTCTATTGATAATTGGCAAGTCGAATAAGGGCAATTTCCCTTCTTTCGCTGGCATAGCCTAAAGCTTTTTCTAAGATGGCGTTATTGTTTCATGCCTTTACTTGCATCGTTCCCAAAATGAGGAAGTCGACTTCAAGTGGAATTACGACCTCTGTCCCGTAGGCTAAGGAGTAAGTTGTCTCCCCAGTTAATCTGCACGGGGTGGTTCTGAATGACCAAAGTACCGAGGGGAGTTCCTTTGTTCACTTGCCCTTATCGCGTCCAACCATTTCTAAAATTCATCAAGTATGACTGTGAGAATCCGTAATGCGACCCCTGGGTCTCATTCCAGTGCTTGGGAGTCTAAAACTTCGAAGCGGATTCCGTCGTTTCATTTACTTCGATTATAGGGATAAGTCCTATTTTATATTTCTAAATGCAAGCAAGCCTTATCCCCACGCGTTTGGTCTACGAAACCGGAATTCTTATAGGGTTCGGGAACTATGTTACTGTTTGGAAAGGTGTTAGGTACCCATTCCGCCTTTTTAGTCTCTAGTGGCCTTATATGTTTATTCTATGTTGGAAAACTTGGATGCATTTACTGAGGAGTCTACTACTTGCAAAGAAACCTGATTTTTAAGGAAAACAGGGAAAATGATAAAAAAAACCTTGTATTCCATAATCCGATGTTTTAGTTTTGTTAAAGTCTAATTACTAATGATAGAAGTTTATCATAACTATTTTGATTTGAGAGAGATTCGATATTGTTTCCTCATATAGCAATATCAATTATCTCATTTTGGGTTATTTTTAGAAAAGATCAGATCTTTATCATAATTAATTTAATATGGAATTGGACTTTTTGAGGAGAGTGTATTAGATATATTGCAGTCTATATGGAAGACAGAATATATCCGAACTTAATTCTTAAGTAAACTTCTATCAGTCCGGATTTTGAAAATAGTTTTAACTGGGCGATAAAGTTTAACTTCTTTTGATTCTTTGGAAATAGTTTTATTGGGGTTTCGAAAAGAAGTTTTGTTTTGAAAATAATAAACTAATAGTAACTCGACAATAAGTTTGTCCAGCTAGAAAGTGGACAAAACAACAGATATAGCAAGTCTACAAAACAACTTAATTTGAGGATAGTGGAAGTAAATGCTTTCGATTTATGTTGGCCCAAGCAAGCCAACTCCCTACTCACTTATAATACTTCCGAAAATAACAAGTACGTATATATAGTAAACTTAAATAAGGATTTAAGCAAGTCTATAATTAGTAAATAAAATACAGTAAAACTAGTATGCAGATATCTTATTTAATTACTAGAAAAAATTTTAGTTACCTTCCCGACGATATAAATAAGATAAGAAAGAGATAATATAATATGACCAAAGATGATCCGACGAATATAATTTTTTCTCCTCCAGATACAGTTAAGAATTCCACTTTAAGATCCAAGACATCGAATATCGGAAACTCGGAGATTCCTTGAAAACTTGATAAGATGAACTCTTAGAAAATCAGATTTTTAGAGATAATAACCCTTCTTTTTTTGGATGCAAGTTTCTCCCCTAAACCCTTGGAGTGTTGGCCTATTTATACTGCTCGAGGGAGTTTGTCGTGCAACATTCCTCCCAAAAGTGGAACTGTCCGTGACATTTAATCCAATGTCGCGCAACAAACGGCTGAAGTGATATCCCTGACAAACTGATGTGTCAGGGAGTGGATGGTTTGGGTCAAAGGGGTTTGTCGTGAGACAAATGCCTCTGAATTTTGCTTTGTCATGCGACAAGTCCTTCTGAGAACAGGTTTGTTGGGCTACAAACTTCCAAAGTAGTTTCTAATATTTTGGGTGGGTTCTAGATTCAAAAAGGTATTTTTTGAGGGTTTTTAGGGTTCTTGTGGGGGTCACATATTGGGGTGTCTACAATGACATTGTTCGATGCTTGCATATGTCAATTAGTTTGAGGGTTAGCCACACTCGAGAAACTCTGTTGGATACCCAACTTTTTGCAAAACTTCTAATTCTCTTACTTTTGAATTGGGTTTTGTAATCTGATACCAAGATTTAGGGAATACTGAAACGAGTGATAATGTTTTCCCACAAAAAGGTTTTGACATTCGAATCAGTGATTTTAACTAGTGGAACAACTTCAACCCATTTTGTGATGTAATTTGTAGCTACCAGCAAGAATTTTTTGGAACCTAAAGCCTTTAGGAAAGTACCCAAAATATTTAACCCCCACTGTGCAAACGGCAAAGGATTAGTCAAATGGAAGAGCTCAATGCCGAGCTGGTGAATAAAGGGCACGTGTTTTTGGCATATGTCATACTTATTGACATAAGTCAAGGTATCCTTATGTGCGAAGCATATCTAGTATTTAAAATATGAATGATTGAGTATAATTTACTTTTTTCGAAATTAAAATAACAATTGAAAAATAATGGATAAACAAACTTATTCACATGATGTGTTTGTTGGTGATGTACGTGGATTGTCTTTTAAAAAGTGATCCTTCTTTCTGTTATTACAGTAATAGAATAGACAACAATTCACTGCTCTCTTTTTCTGCCAATTATGCTAATTGGATTTTAGATTATTACCACACGACATTCTAATTTCAACGTTTCCCCCGACTTTCAATATATATAAAACAATGTCATGACATTAATAGATTCAATGTCGTTACGAACAATATTGTAAACACGCAATTACGTACATATTGCTTGTACATAATAAACTAAGTATAAATGTACGGTTTTATTTGGTTGAATTTGATGGTTTGTGTTGACCTTAAAGTCAATTAATCTTATTTTGATAATAACAAAAAGTTAACTAAGTGTTATTTAACTTATGTGTTCAAATGATGTTAGCTATTAACAATGTCTCTACCGACCAAGTTTGACTTCGAACCAAAAATGTCAATTCCTATTCAAGCTCAACACTTGCTTTAACTCACAAGAATGAACTTAAATGACCTCCATGTGCTATACAAATAATCACAACCAAGAGAGGATCAAGATCTACAAACGAGTGAAGAAATGTACAAGAAAATCAAGCATTTCAAATACTCGAATTATTAACAAATAGAGTGAGTGCTTAAATTTTATGTAAAAGTTATCATTGATCAATTATGTAGCTCTTAAAATGATTTAGCCATGTTAAGATTGATTGGAACTAGTTTTCACTTTGAAAAAGCCTTTTACCGAAAACTAGTCATCTTGAAAAATTAACTATAAATTCATATGAATGATTTTTGATACAAAAACTATATTAGAAGTCTTAGAAACCTATTTTTGACATTTCCCAAGCATTATAATCAATTTTGGAGTCAAAATCCAAAAGTTGGAAAATTGCACAAAACCTCCCTACTACAGAGCAATATAGTCGACTACATTACTATTCAGGGAGTTGACTACTTCATATAGTCGACTACATGAATTTTGTGGGAGTCGACTTCATCAAGGAAATATAGCCGTTGGAGATTTCTTGCTAGACTAGTTTTGTGCTACAACCACCTTCAACCACCCAAAACGGCCATATTGTTTCCCAAACTATATATATATATATATATGACTTCTAAAACACTTTTTGGGCACTCTTACTAGCTTTGAACATCATCTATTGCTAAAAATCATTCTTGAGAGTTTTACATGAAAATATCAAAATCTTCACTTGATCAAATCATCAATTCTTGAGCTATCATTCTTGATCATACTTAATAACCTTTAGTGTGAGCTTAATTTGTATTCTTCATACACTTGAGTGTTATTGTACTTTGGTATGTATCGCCAAAAACTTATTCTTCTAAATTCAAGAGAGGTTTATCTCTTAGAAAAGCAAGAAGTTGTTCTTGTGTTAAATGTTGTGAAGTAGCAACATTTGTAAGAGTTTGAATACTTGTAGTGGTTTGATCTTCACCCGGAAGAAGATTGGTATTAGTGGAAATTCTCGAGGAACTAACCGAGCGCGGAAGTAGGGGCTAACAAGCCGAACCGTGTGGACAAAAAGTCTTTGACTTCTATCGGTTTAATCTTTCTATCTCTTGCTCTATTATATATATTACTACATTTTCATTGTGATTGGAATTAACTTTGTATCTTGGTTGCTTGATTGATATAGACATTAAATATTTTTTAAAATGATTTTAAAAATTCGATTAAGTTTTAAAACCCTATTCACCCCTCTCTAGGGTACTTTTTGACCTACAATTGGTATCAGAGGTTGTACTTTTGTTTTGATTTTACAATCTTAGAGTTTACGATCATATCTATCTATCAAGCAACCGGACTTAACGAAGGTTCTTCCACCACTAGGCCACCTCTATTTGATGGCAAAAATTATTGTTATTGGAAAAATCGCATGTGTACTTTTCTTCAAGCTAGTGATTTTGAACAATGGAGGGTTACACTAATTGGACCTTATGAGATTACTAAAACCGATGAAAAGGGTAATGTTACTCCGAAATCTATTTCCAAATATGATTAACATAAAATTAAGAAAATCCAATTTAATGCTAAAGCCTTGAATTCTCTACATTGTGCATTAACTATGGACGAATACAACAAAATTTTTAGTTGTAAAACTGCCAAAGAAATTTGGGACAAACTAGAGGTTGCTAATGAGGGAACCTCACAAGTTTAGGAATGACAATATTGACATGCTCGTTCATGATTATGAACTTTTCAAAATGGAGCCAAATGAATCACTTGCTTCTATGTATAGTAAGTTCTATATTATCACTATTGCTTTAGATCTTCTTGGAAAGGTATATTCAAATGAGGACAAGATTCAAAAAATTCTTAGAACTCTTCCCAAGAAATGGAGACCCAAAGTGACGGCTATTCAAGAAGCCAAGAACCTCAAGACGCTAAGCATGGACGAACTCTTGGGTTCACTTAAAACCCATGAGAAGGAATTAGAGAGAGAAGAAGAAATTAATTATGTTGACCTTGAAGGTCTTAATCTTATTTTGATAATAACAATAAATAAATCATGTGTAATTTAACATGTTCTTGATATAAGATTATAGATTTCTTATTTGGAAAATCAAGAATAGCACGATTTCTCAAAGGAAGTTTGACAAGGATCATTCAATCAATATCCGATCAAGTCAACGAAGCATTGGACTAAAACCGATCTATCCGAATCAAGATCATTCTTCTACAAGCGTTGGACAATACAAGAAGATCAATCTCATCACTCACAAGCTAGCAATGTATTTCATGAAGCATAAAAGATCAAGGATCATATACTAAAGCTTCAAGGGAAAAGCTTCAAGTGAAAAATCAATTTGAAGAAACAAATCGAAGCATTCGAAGACTCACCTATTCGGTAATTGAGTGTTTGCTTAGGATTAATGTAAAGTTTCTTAATTGATTGATTATATAGCTCAAATATGAACTTACATCATTGTTAGATTGATCAAAATCAGTTTGAATCAAAATTTCTTTGAAAACACTATTCTTGCAAAAACCGGTTTTCAAATAATTTCATATTAAATTGATTTGAGCATATTTTGAGCTCTCATGAAAATAGGTGTCTTAGGATAATATATTTGACCTATCCCAAGCATCAAAATTGATTTTGGAACTTAATTGCAAAAATGTTTATTTTTTCCCTTTCTAGATTCGCTCCGTTTTTGCGCAGTTTTGATCTAACGGTTTGAAGGAGGCCTTCCCGAACTCCGATCATTATGAAATTTGTACATCCGTTAGTTAACACATTATAGTACTTATATCCAAAATTTCATCAAGTTCCAACGGCTGGATAATGAGATATGATCAAAACAAATCGGGAAAAATTTGCTGTCTGCAGCAATCTATCTAAACAGACCAGCAGAGGTCATCAGTCGACTGATGGGTTTGCTCAGTTGACTGATGGTCACTCAGTCGACTAAGGAGCCTTGCTCAATCGATTGATGACCTGAATATAGCCGTTGGATTTCTAATTTTTTACTATTTTTGGTACAAAACTTCTACCAAACCTCTCAAACGGCTATATCACTTTTGGGACTATAAATATGACTTCCAAGACTCATTTTACACACCTTGAATCACTCTCATACTCTATTCTTCATCTATCTTCATTATTCAAAGATTTAAGAAATTGTTTTTGATCAATCATCTTTTATTTGAGCTATATCATATTGATCATTCAAGATAACTCTGGTGTGAGCTTAAATTGTATTCTACAAACACTTGAGAGAGTTATTGTAAATTTGTGTGAATCACCAAACTTTTATATTCAAATTGTGAGAGGTAAATCTCATAGGAAAAACAAGAAGGTAAATTCTTGTTTAGATATTGTGAGAGGTAAATCTCACAAGGTTAGCAAGAGAGAGATTCTTGTGAGAATATTGTGGTCAAGAAATATTTGTAAAGAGTGTAGTGAGACAACAACACTTGTAGTGGTTTTATCTTCACCCGGAAGAAGATTGGAATTAGTGGAAATTCTCGGGGAACTAACCGAGCGCGGATTATGGTTTGGTAAACCAAAACCGTGTGGACAAAACGTCTTGGACTTCAAATCGGTTCAATCTTTCTAACTCAATCTCATTATTTACTTGCTACATTATTGTTTGCTTGAGATTGTTTATTTGCTTGTTTGCTTATTTGATTGCATTCCTTGATAATTTGTTTAGCAAATTTGTTTTACTTAAACTATTTTCGAAAAGTTTTTAAAATTCCGCATTAAACTTTTTAAATCCTATTCACCCCCCCCCCCTCTAGGGTTGAAATCCGACCAACAGATTCAAAAGCCAAAAAGACTCTAGCTCTCGAAGCAAATCAACGAAAAGATGATGAGGAGTCAATGAGTGGTGATGAAAACATGGCTCTTCTCTCTAGAAATTTCATGAAATTTCTAGCCAAGAAGAAAAACTTTCAAGGAAAAGGAAACAACCTTGGTTCTTCATCAAGGAGGAACAATGATCGATTAATTCAACCAAGAGTTGAAAACGAAAAAGTGAAGAAATGTTTCCATTGCCATGAACCGGGGCATTTTAAAACAAATTGCCCGGTTAGAAGAAAGGAGAGAAGAGATAAAGGAGACAAAGCCTTCAAATAAGTAAGACACACCCTTAAAGGCACTTGAAGTGATTTCAAAGAAGGGGAGTCCGATGCCAACTCTAGCGACGAGAAAACGACAAACCTTTGCCTTATGGAAAATGACGATGAGGTAGACTCCATTTATGATTCATTTAGCAATGATAATGTCTCTATTAATAATGATGCACGGGATGAGAATGACTATGATGAATTGTATGAAATGTTTGAGGAATTGCATAGCAAATTTGAAAACTTATCTAAAAAGTATGCAAGCCTCAAAAAAGACAATTTGATGGTTTCTAGCAAGTGTGAAACTTTTGAGAAAGAAAATGTAATTTTGAAAAATGAAATCAAAACTTTGAAGAAAGGAAAAGAAAAAGAAACTCCAAACACACTTGTAGTAGAAAATGTCAAATTAAAAGACCAAGTGGATGATTTAACTAATAGTCTAGCCAAGTTCACCAATGGAAGGGACAACTTGGATAAACTATTAGGAATGCAAAGGTGTGTATTCGACAAAGCCGGTTTGGGTTATAACCAAATTGACAACCAAAAGGATTACAAAAACGTTTTTAAAACATACACAGCTCATGATCCCACTCATCTTTGCTCATATTGTGGTGGAAATACTCACTATGTGGATCATTGTTACTATAGGAATGAAAGTTTCCCTAAGAGGAAACTTGTTTGGGTTCCAAAAGGAACCATTATGTTTGCTAACCTAAAGGGACCCAACACATTTTGGGTACCAAAGGAGAAGTTACTTAAGGTTATGGTGTAGGTGTGCTTGAAAGCCAAAGGTAGCAAAACCAAGTGGTTCTTGGATAGTGGATGCTCAAAGCACATAATGGGAGACAAAAACAACTTCTCAAGTCTTATTCCCAAGCGAGGAGGGAATATGACTTTCGGGGACAACGCCAAGGGCAAAATCATCGGTATAGGTAAGGTTGGTAAGTACTCTACATGTATTGATAATGTTCTTTTAGTTGATGGTTTGAAGCATAACTTACTTAGCATTAGTCAATTATGTGATAAGGGCTATGAAGTTATTTTTAAATTCGATCGTTGCCTTGTCAAAAATGTTAGTGATGATTCCATTTTACTTGTTGCATATAGAACCAACAATATGTACACCCTTGAGCTTGATGATTTGTCTCAACAAGATGTTAAGTGTTTATCCGTTATTAATGATGTTTCTTGGTTATGGCATAGAAGATTGGGACATGCTAATATGGATTTAATTTATGTTTTGTCTAAAAAAGAATTAGTTAAAGGATTGCCTAAAACCAAATTTGTTAAAGATAAAATTTGTGATGCATGTCAACTTGGTAAACAACACAAATCTCATTTAAGTCTAAAAAGGATATTTCTACAACTAAACCACTTGATATGTTGCATCTTGATTTGTTTGGTCCTATTTTGGTTGTTAGTTTATGTGGTAAATTGTATACTCTTGTTATTGTTGATGATTTCACTAGATTTTCTTGGGTGTTCTTTCTTTCCCACAAAAGTGAAACTCCACATGTTTATGCTAAATTTTGTAGAAAAGTTCAAAATGAAAAAGGTGTTTCTATTGTGCATGTTAAGAGTGATAGAGGTAGAGAATTCGATAATGTTGATATTGAGAACTTTTGTGATAAGCATGGTATTAATCATAACTTTTCAGCACCTAGAACTCCTCAACAAAATGGTGTTGTTGAAAGGAAAAATAAATCTCTTCAAGAGATGTCTAGGACTATGCTAAATGAACATTCTTTGCCGGAGTATTTGTGGGCGAAAGCCGCTAACATCGCATGCTATGTGATTAATCGTACTATCATTCGTAAAAAGTTAGATAAGACACCCTATGAGTTATGGAATGACAAGAAACCAAATATTGCATATTTTAAAGTTTTTGGTTGTAAATGTTTTATTTTGAATGATCGTGATCACTTGGAAAAATTTAATGCTAAATCCGATGAAAAACATTTTCTTGGGTATGCCACTAATAGTAAAGCATATAGAGTTTATAACAAGAAAAGTTTAGTAGTCCAAGAGTCTATGCATGTTGTATTTGATTAGTCAAATCCTTTCTCACCCATAGTACGTTCCGATGACGATGTTGAAATTATCCAAAAAGTTTCGGATATTTAAATTAATGATACATCTAAGGAAGAAACTTCGAGTGCTCAAGCTCCTCCTAAAGAGTTAGAAAACACAACCGAGCAAAACCCGAATGATTTGCCTAGGAGTTGGAAATTTGTGTCAAACCACCCTATTGATCAAATTCTTGGAGAGCCATCTAGTAGGGTTATGACTAGATCATCCTTAAGAAATGTATGCAATAATGTGGCATTTGTTTCTCAATATGAGCCCAAAAACATAAATGAAGCCGAACAAGATGAATCTTGGATAATAGTTATGCAAGAAAAGCTCAATCAATTTGAGAGAAACAAAGTATGGACACTTGTCCCCAAACCTAATGATCACACCATTGTAGGTACTAAATGGGTATTTCATAACAAAAAGGATGAAAGTGGTGTAATTGTTAGAAATAAAGCTAGACTTGTTGCCCAGGGATACAATCAAGAGGAGGGCATTGATTATGAAGAAACATATGCACCCGTAGCTCGTTTAGAAGCCATTCGCATGTTACTTGCTTATTCATGCTTTAAGAATTTTAAGTTGTATCAAATGGATGTGAAAAGTGCTTTCTTGAATGGTTTTATTGAAAATGAAGTTCATGTGAAACAACCTCCCAGTTTTGAAAATCATGTTTATCCGAATTATGTGTTTAAATTGTCTAAAGCTTTATATGGTTTAAAACAAGCACCTAGAGCATGGTATGACAGATTAAGTTCGTTTTTGATTAACAATGGTTTTGTTAGAGGTAAAATTGATACTATCTTATTTATCAAAAATCATGACAATGATATGCTACTTGTACAAATCTATGTTGATGATATTATTTTTGGTTCTACTAACGAGAATCTTTGTAAGGATTTTTCCACATGTATGCAAAGGGAATTCGAAATGAGAATGATGGGAGAAATGAATTACTTCCTTGGATTACAAGTGAAACAATGCCAAGAAGGAATTTTCATCAATCAAGAGAAGTACATGAAGGAACTCTTGAAGAAGTTCGATATGGAGGGCGCAAAATTCATGAGCACGCGTATGAGTTCAACTTTCAAGCTCGACAAAAATGAGATTGGTAAAAGTGTAGACATCAAGAAATATCGAGATATGATCGGTAGTTTATTATATTTGACGGCCTCTAGGCCGGATATTATGTTTAGTGTATGTCTTTGTGCACGATTCCAAGCGGATCCTAAAGAGTCACATTTGCTTGCTGTTAAACAGATATTTCGTTATCTTTCCAGTACTAGTTCATTGGGTTTGTGGTACCCAAAAGAGAACTCTTTTGACTTAATTAGTTATTCCGATGCGGATTTTGCCGGTTGCAAAATAGATAAGAAAAGCACTAGTGGCACTTGCCATTTTCTAAGACACGCACTAGTATCTTGGTCAAGCAAGAAACAAAACTCGGTGGCCCTTTCAACGGCCGAAGCCGAATATGTGGCAGCCGGAAGTTGTTGTGCACAAACCTTGTACATTAAACAACAACTAGAAGATTTTGAAATTAGTCTTAGCCACATTCCCATAAAATGTGACAATACAAGTGCTATTAGCTTGACCAAGAACCCCATAGAACACTCACGTACTAAGCACATTGAGATAAGATATCATTTTATTCGTGATCATGTGTAAAAAGGTGATGTTGATATTGAATTCGTTGGCACTGAATCGCAATTTGCGGATATATTCACTAAACCACTCTCGGATGATCGTTTTTGTACTATTCGTCATAAACTAGGTATGACTAGACCTTGTGACATCTAGTTTATTCCAAAAAGTTCATAAATATGATCATTAGTGCTTGTTTTTTAGCACACATCATTTGTGTTAATTATGCTAAGTTTTTCACAATTCTTGGTATAAATAGTGCTTGTCTTAATATTACATGTTATTGTATAGATTAACAAGTATTTTTACAGCTTTAGAATGTTAATTGATGATCAAATAGCAAACAAGAAATTTGCTGCAATTTCTGGAAAATTTGGCAGAAAATTAAGCAAGGGAGTCGACTCCCATACACACCATCTAGTCAACTTCCCTTCCCAGTCGACTCACCTGCTTTTCACTAAGTCGACTCAAAAGCCTAGATTATTATATTTACACTTTCTTTTACTCTCTTCATCTCTTTCAAAGCTAAACCCACGAAAATTCCTCCATTTCTACACTCTCAAACCTTTGAAAACTCAAATTTGCTTCAAAATCTTGTTACACAACTACTTTAAATCATCTATCCATCATTTATGCACTACAAATCTTTCAAAATCCATTCAAAATCAACCCAAATCACCACTTTCTCTCTCTACACCAAACCCTCAACCTAATTTCAAATCTCTCCATTTTAAATTCAAATTTCTTCTCAAAATCAACATAAAATCCTATTTAAAAATCATTTCCTCAACCATATTCCATATCCCCACTACCAAAATTTCAAAAATTCAAATTCTCTTCAAAATTTTCAAAACCCTCACCCACCATTCCACTTCTACTATGGCCTCTAGCTCAAGAAGAAACACAAGGAGACGTGTTCGAGAACCGAAAAATGCTCCTCAACCAAGTCAAGATGATATGCCTCCTCTCTTCCTCACCCAAGAACTCGAAGCTCGCTTTCATAACGACTTCACAAATCAAGCCATCATTGAAGGAAAACTCTTCGATCGCGTGCTATTTTCTAAAAATGGGTTACGAATTATGCAAGTTTTTCGTAGGCAATGGATTCTAAATTTTCTATGCATCAAAGAGAACATTTATCCTAGATTGGTTAGGCTATTTTATGTAAACTTGCATCATCCAATCTCTCCCCAAGGCGAAGTGGATAGATTGCTTCTTAAAACTTTCATTAAGGGGAACTTAATTACTTTTTCAAAAGATGATCTTGCTCGCATTTTTGGATTCAATCGGCAAGATACTACTATCGTTATAACTAATTTTGAAGGGATTTTTTGGTACACCCGACGAAATGCTATTTCTCCACTTTTGAAACGCCGTTTTAGAAATGTTGGATCCAATTGGGAAGATAGAATCTCCGTGGCTATGCTAAATCTTCATGCACGTCTCATTCATCATATCATAACCTATTGCATATTGCCTAGAACCGGAAGTCACTCTAATGTGACCAACCTTGATATTTTCCTAACATGGGCAATCACTAGCTTACATAAGCTTGACTATGCAAGCCTCATGTTTGATAAATTTTATGACACCATGAGTCATGCAAATAGAGAGCTCGGTTTTGGTATGGTATTGACATGTTTCTTTAAGCAATATGATGTTCCTTTGGATGACGAAATGGATGTGTATGAGCTATTCGAGCATGATATGTATTCAAAAAGATTGCTTCATCTCATGCATTACCATTTGGAAAATGGACGGTGGATTCCTAACGATCCTAATGATGTTAAGTTATACGATGACGACGAGGAAAACGAGCTAGAAGAAGAGAAAGTTCCACAACAACACCCTCTTCTTCGCCAACCAAGAACAATCCTAACGATCCTAACGATGTTAAGTTATACGATCGCTTTAATTGAATTGAAACGGCTTTTCAACATTATCATCCGGACTACGCTTTTTTGGGTTGGATGCCATGGGATCAACCTCCACTGCCTCCACCTCCACAAGGGTTATTCCCTCCTTTTTTATGAAGAAAAAGGGGGAGAAGAATGTGTGTGTGTGTGTCATTAGTGATAATGGTACACACTCGTTTATTTTAGCATCTACTTTTATTTATGCTATACTTTTTCAAGAACTCTTTGTGGTTTGTTTGTTTAAGTACTTTTCGAACTTATGTTTTCGGTTTAAGATGTTTGAACTTATCTAATGTTTAATCGAATGATTAACTTATCTATGCAAGTATCTTTCATATCTATAATTACTTGTATATTTTTATCAATGTACCTATTTAGGGGGAGCATATTTTTCATATGCTCATAATTGATCTATTTTTGTAAACACGCATTAACTTTATTGTCATCATCAAAAAATGGGAGATTGTTGACCTTAAAGTCAATTAATCTTATTTTGATAATAACAAAAAGTTAACTAAGTGTTATTTAACTTATGTGTTCAAATGATGTTAGCTATTAACAATGTCTCTACCAACCAAATTTGACTTCGAACCGAAAACGTCAATTCCTATTCAAGCTCAACACTTGCTTCAACTCACAAGAAATGAACTCAAATGACTTCCATGTGCTATACAAATAATTACAACCAAGAGATGATCAAGATCTACAAACGAATGAAGAAACGTACAAGAAAATCAAGCATTTCGAAGACTCGAATTATTAACAAATAGAGTGAGTACTTAGATTTTATGTAAAAGTTAAGCTTTTAAAATGATTTAGCCATGTTAAGATTGATTGGAACTCGTTTTCACTTTGAAAAAGCCTTTTACAGAAAACTAGTCATCTTGAAAAATTCACTATAAATTCATATGAATAATTTTTGATACAAAAACTATATTAAAAGTCTTAGAAACCTATTTTTGACATTCCCTGAGCATTATAATCAATTTTGGAGTCAAAATACAAAAGTTGAAAAATTACACAAAACCTCCCTGCTCTAAAGCAATGTAGTCGACTACATTACTATTCAGGGAGTCGACTACTTCATGTAGTTGACTACATGAACTATGTGGGAGTCGACTTCATCAAGGAAATATAGCCATTGGAGATTTCTTACTATACTAGTTTTGTGCTACAACCACCTTCAACCACCCCAAACGGCCATATTGTTTCCCAAACTATATATATTGCCAAAAATCATTCTTGAGAGTTTTACTTGAAAATATCAAAATATTCACTTGATCAAATCATCAATTCTTGAGCTATCATTCTTGATCAAACTTGATAACCTCTAGTGTAAGCTTAATTTGTATTCTTCATACACTTGAGTGTTATTGTACTTTGGTGTGTATCACCAAAAACTTATTCTTCTAAATTCAAAAGAGGTTTATCTCTTAGAAAAGTAAGAAGTTTGTGAAGTAGCAACATTTGCAAGAGTTTGAATACTTGTAGTGGTTTGATCTTCACCTGGAAGAAGATCGGTATTAGTGAAAATTTTCGGGGAACTAACCGAGCGCAAAAGTAGGGGCTAACAAGTCGAACCATGTTGACAAAAAGTCTTTGACTTCCATCGGTTTAATCTTTCTATCTCTTGCTCTATTATATATATTGCTACATCTTCATTGTGATTGGAATTAACTTTGTATTTTGATTGCTTGATTGATATAGACATTAAATATTTTTTAAAATGATTTTAAAAATCCGATTAAGTTTTAAAAATTCTATTCACCCCCCCCCCCCCTCTAGGATATTTTCTGACCTACAGTTTGAAATTAAATTCCTTCGATTCGGCCCTTTTCTATGACTGTCATGAAATTTTTTCGCTCTAAAAATATTTATATAATATAAAGCAATAGTTTCTAAGGTATTAAAATTACGTGTTTGAGATTAATTATAAGATGATTTTTCAAAAGTGATCGAATATTACATTTGAGGCATGTTATAAACTGATGTACTGTAATCGTCCTATATTTTATTTTAATACTAAGAGTGATATATAGAAGTAGTTATTTTTTATCCAGCCCTTAAATTTGCTCTTTTAAATAAGAAATAATTCACTATGTTTTAAGTATGAGTCTAATACTCCCTAGAGCTCAGAAGGTGCCAATATTACTAATCTAATTTGTTGATTAAAATAGGTGTTAAATGAATTTTCTTGATGAACTAGTCACGTAGAAGTGTAACTCTTGCTTAATTTTTATTAACTTATTATTAGAACCATGAGCACATGTTACACATACGATTCACAAATGAAATGAAAATATTAAAAAAAATTGAAGTAACCATTATTTGTTGAAGGTTATTGGCTTAAACCACATTCCCTACGTATGTAGAAATGTAGTAATTGCAAGCATTTCCTTTTTCTTTTCTTTTTTTTTTTTGAGAAGACCTTTTTTTTCTTATAAAAAGGAGGTTTAAATCTCTCCCTATAACTACAAACAAAGAAAAACTCACCCCAACCCATCATTAGTGAGACTCAAACCCAAAATCTCTCCTGAATCTAAGTAGGCGACCCCCACCCCCACCCACCTTGAAAAACTCTACTTAGATCGTTTTTTTTATCAAACAAAATACACATCTCATTAGAGAAATTTTAGTATCTATTTTTATTTTATTTTTTATAAATTGTTAGTCACATTTTAACATTAATACTTTATAAAAAGAACAAAGTTTAACTAAATTAATGGTAAAAATTCTAAGAAAATAATGAAACTATGAATTAAGACGAATGAAACCATGCAAATGCCCTTAGAACTATTTTGTTAAACTGCACCAAATTAACACATGGTTCCAAAATCAATGAACCTTTTGAAAGTTGTGCAAAAGTATCATCTATATTAATATAAAATTATATTGATAGAAAGCGATTATGATACCAAATTTTGATTAGTTTTTTATTTTTTTCATGTATTTATTTATTTTATTTAAAAATGTTATTAACTTCACTTGAACCCATGAGGTTTATGTTAAAATTAAGTGAAAGTATCTTAACATTAAATTAATCACACTTTTATATTTTATTGTTCCCGTTCTATATTAAATCTACGAGTAAATGAAAGTAAAACATTCACACGCATTGCGTTAGTGGGATAGCTTCAACCACCTTTATCAATTTGGAGAAGTGTTTAAAAGTTCTACACAATATAAAAAATTGCCATAAAAAGCTAGAAATTAAATACAGTAAAATCCAATGCAATAATTTTTCATATTTTACTAGTTTAATATCCACTCGATATGAGGGTGTTTTAATATATAATTTTTTTATATAACCAATTGTTTTACAAAAATTCAAAAAACATGTCACTTTGCAAATCAACTATTTTATATTGTGCATACTATATTTAAGAGAACTCTAATTCAATATGATCAATAGTAAATATAACTTATTTCTATTGTGAAATTTATCAATTGATTTTATAAAGAATAAAAAAAAATAATGGTACTATTAATACTATTTATAGTATAAGGTAAGATAAGATTCCTTCATTCATATAACTTGTTGTTGGTTTATATCAAGTAGTGTTTGTATCAGTTTTTACATACATCGATTAATCTTCTTTTGCAGTTTAGACCATGCTGGCCACATAATTTGTTTATAGCCGCCGAGGTTCGACTTGGGGGATCCCAATTGACTCCAAAGCTAAACCCAAAATAGTAATCGTTGAGCCAAGTTTGATTGTTTCATTTATATAAGTACCTTTCCTTTAGAACTAGTTCCAATCATTTAAAATAAAAAATCATATCTAATAATTTGTCAAACAACTAAAAAGATAAAAGTAGAAAATCATATATAGTAGATGAGACTTAATTTATGGCTCGTTTGGTTCGAGTTTTGGGAATGGAATAGGTATTCAAAATTTCTGAAAAGCTTTTTTCCTGTTATCAGGAATGCGTTATCAATGTTTGGTTCGGACAGTAATTCTTCTTTCCTAGAATGTTGAATTACTTCTTTATATTTTGTTCAAACGAGAATAGGAATGAAATACATGTGAATTATTAAAATGTTCTTCATTTTATAAAATGAAAAAATAAGTCCCAACAATTTTACAAAGGTAAAATTATAAGTTTTTATTTTTAAGGTTGTTGTATTATTAAATAAAGGTTGTTTGTCATGGTTATTTGCCCACCCTCTATTACGGTGAACTAAAGTTAGGACGGATTCAATCGCTTTTGAGACCTATCATACTTGTTATTTCCGATCAATATTTTAAAAGGTAAGGGCATAGGTTAAGGTGTACAAAAAGTCGTAGTAAAGCGCAAAGAGCACGGGCCTTTTGTGATATATCACGCACTATTTAATGAGCTTTGGTGCGTATTCTACAAACCCAACCCAATATTGATCGAAAATAATGGGTAACCAATGCAAATGGATCTTTGCACGGACACGACCTAGAAGATTTGTTGAACTATGTATGACAAACTGGCATATGGAAAGTAGAGTCTTTGAACACAGCTATTGCATACAATACTGAAGAAATGGACACAACTCTAGATGCACAGATGCAAATGGAAACTGATTGAAATAGTAGGTTTATCTAAATGTGATGGATTTCGGTGGGCATGAGTCCTTTATTTTCAGTTCATGTATTGGTCCTCATGTATTTTTCCTCATGTCGGTGGGCTTGATTTCTTCATGTATTCTGTTTTCCTCATGTATTTTTTTTAATGAGATTGGAGTAAGACTATGTATGGTATGAGAAGAGAAAAAAATGCAAAGAAGTATGTGGTTGAATAGTGCATTGGATTTGACGAAACCCTTGAAAAAAATATTAAGCTTTTTACCTTATCAGAGATTTGATGGTCCACTGAAACAATATTACTGTTGTTGGGATTTGAATACAAATGCGTGTAATTGGGGACAATTATAAGACATGATATGACCACTCACTGTAAAAAGCATTGACTACTTTCAATATCTATCTCTTGATCCATTCACGTGACTGTATAGTGATTTGTCCTCCAAGTGAAATGTAATGTCACTGTAAAAAAATTCTCTCATATATACACATTATTGGTTTTTCAATCATAGTAGATCATTTAAAAATGACTTCCACAACTTCTACTATTGCTCGACAGGTCCTTTTCCCTTGTGATAACCTCTTTAAGAAGGAAAAGCAATTTTATTTGTTCAACGCTTGGAATGAGTTAACCAAGTCTGGGAAATGTTACAACCAAGATAACCCTCAACTTTGGCTGCAATTTGCAAGCAGATTCAATTCGTCACCAGTTGCCCTGACATCAAAGTTCCATGGAAAAATAACACCTGAAGAGCTTAAGTCTTTATGGGTAAATCTTGAAGTTTCAGTATTCAAATTTGAGAAGTACTACCAAGATATGAAAGTTTCTTCTACAAACTTGGATGAAGTCGATTGCGATGCAGTAAAATAAACATTAACTTTTTTAAATTTATGTTACTTTTACAGTATAAGCTTTAACCATTTCCTGATATACTTGTAGTGCAACCAAGCGAAGCAGCTGTATCATGAGAAGGGAGGCAAGTCGTTCCTATACTACACCTCTTAGCTAGTCCTGATGAATTACGTATGAAGAAAACACGCTCTTCATTAGAAAATGATCTTTTCGAATGATGTTTCAATTACTATGGATGGATGTCTCATTTGCTATGTATTATTTATGTTCAGTTTGTATGTTTTTTTATGTTCATGTTAAATTTTAGTTTTATTTAATGCTATTTCTGCTCGTGTTATTTATTGAACAACATTACATACTAAAATGAAATTAAGATGATAACAAACTAGTTCAACATTTATTGAAGTATAACATGTGTTAACGTGCTTACAACATTACATATAAAACAAAGTAAAACATTACACATGAAAGAAGGTAAAACTTAGAAAGACATCAACTTAAACATTACATAATAAAACCAAATATTAATTGAGAGAATCCTTAAGGAAAGTCCAGTACATTATGTAGGGAAAGTTGACGCCTTCTTCTACCAAGTACATGAAATAGGCGTGATCTTTCTGTAGAAAATACAAGACAAAATATTATGCATTAAAAACTTCAAATAATTTATTAATACAAAATAATTGGTAAAATAAGCTCTTACTATTTCCCTCTTAATATCGCCGTAGAATTTGGCGAGATAGTGGCCCCTACTTGTAGGAGAATCGATCAAAAATTTTGGATGAGGAGTAAGCCTTTCCTTCTCATTGAAAAATCGGTTAAATTTTTTCACTGCTGGTTCAACATTTGCCCATAGCTGAGCAAGTTGATTAGTCACCACAACCTTGTCTTTCCATAAGGAGCTTTCCTTCTTAGGTGCTGCATTAAAAACTGCAGCCATTTGCACTCATGTTCACTGGTTGTCCCGCTCAAGCCACTTACCATCATGGGTCACTTGTTTCCAAGCATCACACAGAATAATTTCATCAGCCATTGAGAATCCATCTATGTCTTCAGATTAGTTATCGTTTGAGCTAGAAGAAGTCATTGGTTGTTAAGAGTAAGATAAAAAAAATATCGATAGATGGTACTTATATAATGTCTACATAGGCGTGTATTGCTACAGTATACTACTACGCACATTAAATGACAATACTCTTTTATGACACTAATCTGACAATACACTGCACTGATATAACAATGCGCAACTCTCTGACTAAGATGACAATACGGCTAAATTTACAAGAGTCATTATGAAAGTGGAGGCTGACAATGATGTCAGTTACTTCAAATTCAAATTCCAATTCAAATTCATATTCAAATTGGGGCATAATTTCATCAATTTCTAAGCGTATCTAATAAATTCAAATTCACCATACTTAAGAAATACAACAACATAGTAAGTTAAACATAAAGATCTCAATAACATAATAATTCAACTACACAATACGTCACAATAGTTGTCGAAATTAGCATTACATCATAAGTTAACATAAAGATCCTAATAACTGAAAGCTTGAAATCTTAAAGATAAAAATAATAAAGTAAGACTACATGTCTAATAGAAGGCATTAACAACTGTTTGTTCTTATTTCGGGGACAAGTGCGGCAATCATGTCCCGCCTCCCCACAAATTCCACAATGGTTGTTCCTTCGACGATTATTTATGTCCATCTTTTTATGAATTCGCGTAGATGGTCAACCATTTAGATGCAACAAATTTGGATTAGGAATCAAAACAACTTCAATAGGGGGCAAATAGGTTTTCCAATAATCTTTTGGCAAAGCAGGATGCAAAGTAATAGAAAAAGTAGCCACGTACACCTCAAGACTCAAATACTGATTAATTAAATACTTCAGATCTAGCTTTAGATCAGCACACACAGCCATGACATGTGAACTAGGATACTTATAAATTGTTTACCTCCCGCAGCTGCACGTGCTTTCTAAGTTGTTTACATTCTTCACTTTTCCTTTAGTAGACATGACAGAGGCTACTCCCTCTAATTTTTTTATGCCTAAAAATAGTATATTTAATTATATCTTTCATAAGCTCCAATAATTTAAGCGCTATGAATGTCATGTGTTCCACCTCCAAATTCTCAAGCCTATTTTTTCCCTTACTCGCCTCTTTGGCAAAAGTATGTAAAAATGCGATGAAAAATTAACTGCACCGACGCAGTAACTGGCAAAGACCTCGCTCCAATTAAAACTCCGTTGAAGATCTCCGAAATATTTGTCGACGTTATCCTATAGCAATGCCCTCCATCATGAACAAAAGTCCACTTTTCTAGAGGAATTTGGTTTAGCCACCTCCATTGTTTTTTTCCTTCGCTCTTCTCATGTTCATCGTACTATTTTATCATGGCTATGTACTTATTGAATTTTGGTAAGCAGTAAGCAGTAGTAGCCTTCCACATTAGTATCTTTAATGTCTCATATGCTTTACATTTACTTGTGAAGTTACTGCGAATATGCGGCATACAGAACTGATGATACGTCATCGGCTCTTGAAATTGTGGGTCGGAATTGATTATAGACAGTATTCCCCTATGCCAATCAAAAAGCAAGCAGACGCCGTCTCATTCCCTCACAATGTAATGCCAAAGACGCGTTAAAAAATAATGCCATGTATCGTGACTTTCCCCATCGTTGTACCCATACGCAAGCGAAAATATTCCTTTCCTTACATCCATGGCCATTGCAAGGAATAATTTTTCAATATACTTTCTACGTAAATGTGTCGTGTCTATACTTATAACACGCTGGCAATGCATAAAGCCTTCAATAAACGCACTAAAGGCCCAAAAGTTCTTGTCAAAAATACGATAATGGCCATCATACAATTTGCTTCTACACTCGTGGATCGTGAGTGGGTTGTTGCAATTAATGGTGGCTAAATATCTCGGCATAATAGCATAAGACTCTTTCCAATTGCCAAATATTTTTTCAATAGCCTTATGTTTTGCATTTCATTCCTTCCAATATGAAATCTTGTAACCATATTGATCCTTAACAAATACAACGATAACGCGAACCTTAAGACCAGGATCAACCTCAACTAAGTGTTTTACTTTGCTGGCAATGAATTTACAGTCCAAATGTTTGTGACTTAGTTTCAAACAATCAAATGTGCATGTGTGGGGACCCTTATAATTGGTTATCTCAAATTGCTCTTGTTTCTTCTTCCTCTTACAAGCACGAAACCGCCACTTGCACTATTTTTTATGCAATTTACACCTAATTGCCCATGTATCTATCTTTGATTCCTCGACAATAAATTCATTTGAATTCTTAATTACAAACTATTTTACAGCAATGTTCAACTTATCTTTAATTTCGTAAGTGAGCTCTTTTTGCAATTCATTTTCATCTAACAAATGCTCATTCATCGACACTTCCTGGCCCATATATGTAACATTAAATTGTGTGTACAACGATGGTATATCTTTCATAACTTGCTCAATTTGGTTGGATTATTCCCATTCATCGCTTTCAGTGTTGCTGGCTTCAGTAAGACTATATCCTCGCTAGTGGTATCGTACCATCTCCGCACTCATACATAGGTTCGGGTATAAGTTAAGATGAATTGAAAATATTTCTGTTTCTCCGCAAACTGGAAAACAAATTAGAAACATGAGTGCATTGTGTCAATGGTGTTGAGTTGTACAACCCAGACAATGGAATATTTTCCCCAATTGGAATCACATTATAATTTAAGTCAATTTTCTCTATATACAAATTGATTGTATTGACCGATAGAGCATTGGAAATGGTACTCGTTGTAAAATGTAAGCTTTCATCATCGTTAATATGATGAAGCAAGTAACTGCAAGTACTTGTGAACACAAATAGTGGACATCTACATAAAATCTTTAAGGTGGATGGTAAGCGGTCAACATCCATTGCAGAATAAATAATTTTGACTAATTCCGAGTAAGTACTACCTTCTTTTAAGATAATGTCTTTTCTATGTTGCATATCGTAACATGAACCATGATGTCCGTTAATAATATGACCGCCTCAATATAGAAGTATAAACACTTGTCTGCTTCCCATTATTTACCTTCACAACAATTAATTAAATTTATCACCAACTAATAATAAATAATTTCTTTAAAATACTAAAATAATTTTTCAAAAATATAATTTAATTATGTTAAACACATTCTTTAAAATAAAATACTTTCTTAAAAAAAACAAACAAATACGTACATACATTTTTCAAAATAGTTAAATAATTTTTCAATAAACAAAATTATTACATGAGCACACATACATACATTGTACACATTTATATCATAAAGCCACATATCTATATTATAAGGAACAAAAAGTCAACATTTTCTTCTAATAATTTTTCACTATGTCAATGGTCTATAATTTGTGTTAACACTTTTGGAGTGTTTTTTACCCTTAGATGTGCTTTCTACTCACATAAAAACATCAAATCATACTTACATATATTTCATAGACACAAAATACTTTTCTCCACTTTATCTCTCATTAACTTTTGAAAAACTTAAAATACCATAACTTTAAATCTAAAATTCAGAATTTAATAAAATTTATAAATTAAAAACATACTCATCGAGATCTACAAAATAAGATCCATTGTGTTTTTTTGCATTCGATATTAATATTTTTTATTTTCAATATCTTTTTGGTAATTTTTTTTTCTTTTATAAAAACACGTATATGAAAGATCATATTAAATGACAAAAATATTTAATTTAAATGTGTTAAATTCTTTTTTTTTATTTCACATGCCGTCCGGCACGGGCAATACCTACTATACAATATGCAAAAATTTGTAATATAACCATAAATATATACATTATGTATACATAAATACTTTCTTAAATAAACAAATATAAATACATGAGCACACATACATACATTGTACACATCTATATCATAAAGCCACATATATACAATATGCAAAAATTTAAAATATAACCATAAATATATACATTATGTATACATAAATCTACATATATATATATATAAGGAATCATTTATTCAATCATATTACACTACAAACAAATTAAAGAGTTGAACTATTACTAATCTCACACTAAATATAAATGCATGATAACTAAAATAGCATATTAAACATACCTTCTTTCTTTGAGATGGAGAGAAATGATTATGAATGAATGGATTTAGTGAGAGTTAAGTTTTAGCATAAGTGATAGAAAGGAAGAAGAAATAGTGAGATGTGGCTGAGTTTAAGTTTAAAGGATGGAATGGAAGAGATGCCCTCTATTCGTAAAAAGTTAAAATTTTAAACAAAAAAATGCCATCCTAAATAACAACTTTATGGGGCCACATTTATTTTCCCAACTTCCTGTTTACAAGTCACCATCTCTAGTGATATCTAAGGGGGGGAATTTTTGTTGCGCTTAAAATCGCCACCACATGTGGCATTTTTAAGCTAAAATCGCCACCTCCGACGTCGCTTCTTCAGTTGGTAAATTCTTGGTTCCTTAAAATCTCCACCACAGGTGGCATTTTTTAGCTAATTATCGCCACCTCTAACAGTGATTTTAAGAGTACTTATTTTCTACAAATAAGTTCCAAACTCCCCTATTTCCCTAAATAAGTTCAAAAAGTGGTATAAAATAGAGAAAATAGGTTTAGAGGGCTCCTTCTATAATTTTATACACCAAAAAGACATCATATATTAATTTAATAAATAAAGGATTTTTTCATATTAAATTTTAGTTGTAAGGACAATTTTGGTTTTTAAGTTAGTTATAAGTATTTTGTCTTTTATAAATTAAATAATTTAAGAGTTATTAAATATCTAAACTACCCTTCCCTCTTTCAACTCTTAATTCATATCCCGCGTAGAACAAAGATGGCGTAGAAAAGGGAGAGAGACAACAATCGACAAGCGACTATCATTGAAGAGAGGCAAGCATCTTAGATTGACAGAATTAACAAAGGAAAGGAGAATAAATTAGTTATAGCTCCATGGATGTTGAAGCATTATCTAGGTATAGTTTCTTTTTCATGTTCTTAGATGTGATTTTGCTTCATTTTGGTTGATTATATCTTATATTTGGAGGATTTTATGAAATAGTGATTGAATGTTCATATTTTTATAGGTTATTTTAGCACGATTTCAATAAATCCATGCTTTGCTCTATTTTCCTTTTTTTCCCCAACTATAAAAAAACTGCAAAAGTGCTTTTACAATTTTTCAGTTTTGATGATATATTTAGATTATGGAGAACTATCTTGTGATTTATGCAAAACTTGTAGAAATATTGCTTTATTTTGATTGTTTTTAACTTATAATTTGGAAGATTTGATCAAATAGTGGCTGAATATTCATGCTTTTAAAGGTTATTTAGTATATTGTAATCAATCTATGTATTGCTTTGTTTTTTCTTTTCTTTCCTCCTTTGTGCAGAAAAAACTGCAAAAGTGGATTTGCATTTTTTCAGTTTTGATCTAAGTATTTTTAAATGCAATATTTTTTGAACTTTGTTCTGTTTTCCTTTTTTTCTTTCATCATTTGTGTAGAAAAACTGCAAAAATGAATTTGTAGTTTTTCAGTTTTGATCTTAGAAATTTTAAGTGCTGTAGTTTTGCACTTGATTCTTATATTGTAGGTTTTGGTTAGTTTAAATGAGTGATTTCATTTGTGAATGAATGAAATAAATGTTTTTTATGCAATGTATTGGTTCTAAGTTTTTATGTCTCATTTTTTAGGAATCTTGGTAGAGGCATTATAGGCGTAGTTTATTATAATGGTTATTCCTTTGGAATTTAATTCGATTGTTTTTTGGTATGAGTGTTGAAGTATTAAAACATTTGGCGAGAATGGTTTTCATGATTACTGCCTTTGGCATTTGAGGAATAACTTCAATTCTTATTTTCCATCGAAATATAAAAAACGAAAATTAGCTTTGAATTTGTTTACTAGTTGTGCATATGCTCATTCGCTTGACGATTTTCAAAATGCCTATGATGACCTTAAGACACTTGCGAAGAATGTTACGGAAGATTTCTTTAGGGGCGCACCACTTGATCATTGGGTTAATGCATTTTTTTCGGGAAGAAGATATGTTGTTATGTATTCTAATATGGCCAAAAGTTATAACTCGTCGGTTGCAAATGAATGGAATCTTCCTATAACAACAATACTAGATGAAATTCGTGTGAAAATAATTAAGCAAATGTCGGATAAACGTGAAATGTCGAGAAATTAAAAAACTATCTTGTATCTGGAGGTTGAAAAATGGTTGAAGGATAAGGTTAATGAAAAATTGACATGGAGGGTTGTCAAATCATTTGATTTCGTCTTTGAAGTTATAGAGAAAAAGTCTTAGCGCGTAGATCTTTCGACATGGGAGTGTGGTTGTAATTCATGGTGGATTGATGGCTTCCCATGTTCACAGGCCGTCTTGTGTATTTTGGTAGATAGAAATGTTGTTTATGACTATTGCGATCCTTACTTCTTTATGTGTAACTTTCAGAGCTCTTATGCTCATGCAATTTACCCGATACCAACTTCTGATCATCTTACTAATGTCTCGGATGTATTAAAAATTTTACCTCCTGATTGTAAAACTCAACCCGATCGTCCTAAAAAGAATCGAATTGAGAGCACCGATTCAAGTATAAAGAAAAAAAGGAAGTGTGAAAGGTGTAACTGTTATGCATATCACAACAACAAGATATGCACTGCACCTACTGTTTAGATTTTACTGCGGCATAGTATAGTTACATTTAGTGAATATTTTGGAATTAAAATTCTTGGTATGATTGTATTTACGAATTTTTTCGGATTCGTTTAGTTTTAATTTTAAAAGAATGCAATGTTGATTTTGATATATGAATGAATATGTTTTTCTATTTTTATGAAATAAATAATATCAAGACATTGTTATTCTTTGCAAGTTGTTTATTTGAATGTGAATGACTTTGATTATCTATTTAAATTGCACTCGGATTTAATGCAAAAGAATTTTTGCACTGAATTCTTCTGAAAATGGCTTGCAGATTTATTGCAAAACTGTTTTTGCACTGAATTATTGTTGAATATTGCACGCGAATTTACTGCAAAATTATTTTTGCACTGAATTATTTATGATAAGTGCATGCAAATTTAGTGCAAAATTGTTTTTGCACTGAATTCATTTTGACAAGTTGCACACTCATTTAGTGCAAAATTGTTTTTGCACTGAATTATCTATGGGAATTGCACGCAGATTCAGTGCAAAAGTATTTTTGCATTGAAATATTTTTGGAAACTGAACATGATTGAGATGAATTGGAGATCGAGCAGTGCAAATCGCACGAGAAGAGTGGGAGTTATAGGAATGATGGCATAATTGTAAAAATGTGAACAGAAAAAGGTTATTTCTTGTTTTGGCTTAATTTTACTATGAACACATGCCATAATTATATTGATTATCCTTATTTTACAATAAAAAAATAAGGTGTCATCTCTATAATTTTATTTATAAAAGAAATCCTTTAAACCAATTGCCTCTCTTGAAATTAACAAATAATGATAAACTCACACCAATATTAATATGTATATATGTATATATATGTATGTATATATGTATATATATGTATATATACATATATATCAATAAAGACAAATCAATCCAAAAAATATTATGGAAAATTAGGATTTAGCCCAATTTTATGGGATTGTTTTTACTCAGACTCAATCCGTTTCCAAAATTAGAATTTAACCCACTTTTTTTATTTTTACCCCAATTGTTTTGCATTTGGTCCAGTTTTCTTTTAAAATTAATTTTATTATTATTATGGTTATAAATCGTGATATTACCCCCTTGCCCTTTGTTGATTAATCTTTGTTGTTCCGTGATTTTGATGGTTGTTGTTTGGATTAGTTATATCTCCTTATTTATTGCTTGGTTCGGTTATACTAAACAAAATATGTTAAGCACCTAAAACATAGGATAATGGGTAGTTGTTTTAGAGCATGTCCATTATTAAATAGATTATGGGATTAATCCTTATCATTAACTTTTGTCCTTCTATTTTATTGGCGGTATGTTTTATTATCAAGCCATACGTAAAACAACTATTTTCCAGTTTCATCATCTGCTTAGCTCATTGTTACAACAGTCTTCTTTGGTCAGAGGTGCATTTGCATTTCAAAAAGTTTTCTTATCATTTGGTCAAGATTTTTGTCACATTATTTCGTAATTCATTAGGTTTTTTAATCTTTGTTGCCTTTTATTTTTGTTGATTGATGGTTAGGTAGGTTTTTGTTTACATTATCAATTTATTTTGTAGACATATATTGTCGAGATGTCCCCTATACACTTACTATTGTAATATGCATGTTTCAAATATTTCTGGTGTATCACATTAATATGCCTGTTTTAAATTTTGCTAGTGTATCACACCAATATGCCTGCTTCTGATTGTTTCTGGTGTATTACACTAATACATTAATATGCTTGGTAATATCTTTATTTCACAAACAGTCAATATATCCGCATCACTAATATGCCTGCTTTCAAAACAGTCTGGTGTATCACACTAATACATTAATATGCCTGTTAATATATCTATTTTTAAAACTACGCTCTAAGAATTTAGTATGTCTACCATGTAAATAAGATAATCTATATAATATATCTAATCACATTAGATTAGATAATTCAGTTAAGTTTAAAAAAATATGAAATTCAAAATGAAACTAGATCATATGTGATTAGATATTTCTATTATTTTTTTAAAAATAAAATTTTAAAATAGTGTTTATCCAGTCAACCGAAAAATTATATTTGAATATTTATTTGTTCCCTTAGATTACAAGAAGCTAGAATTTAGGAGATTATGAATATTAAAATTAAATTTCAACAAAAGGGTAATCTCGAAAATCAACTAAATAATTTCTAAAACAAAAAAAAATAGTAATTATCCAATCATTTGGGCCATTTGCTAATTTCTAATTCAAAATGGACTAATTGCAAAATAATTTAAAATAATTAAGCTAAACACAAAAAGGCCCAAAATATTATATATATTAAACCAAAAAACATCTCACAGTCGAAAAGTCATATCATATATAGATATATGCATATTAAATTCATATATATCGCATCACTAAGGTCACATCACAGCACGTCACTGAGGTTTAACATATAAATATATATATATATATATATATATGTATATATTAAATTTATATATTTCCTCCGTCACAAATTATTGATTTTTTTTAAGAAATTTAATTTATTAGGAATTCAATATCATTAATACATTTTTTACTTAATTTATATTGACTTTTTTTTTTATTTTTTTTTATTTAAAATTTTTACTTGAAAAATAAAAGTATAAAATAGTTAAATAGGTATATATTTATTTTTTATAAAAAATAGATATTTATTTTAGAATATCCAAAAAATAAAAAAAGGAACAGTAATTTAAGACAAAAGGGGTATATGTCATCACATCCTGCAGCAATTGATTTTTTTTTTTTAACTATAATTTTAAGACCTGCCGTATGTCACATCATTCTCCTTGTGACCACTTTTCTCAAAAATATTACTTTGTATAGACGAGAATCCAAATCTTATATACATATATATACATTATTCTATATATGTATGTATATACCGTATGGTAAAAAATAAAAATATACATATACATATGCAACAAAAGGGTCAAATCGAAACAGTTGTTTATATATTTATATGAACAACCATTACCACACATATGAACAACCATATGTAAATATATAAATATTACACGTATCCCTGTATATTTGTCCAGTCGAATACTCGTCCCCTCCCTCACCTTTTAATTTTTTAGATGTGACAACTGCAGGTAAAATAATAAACCCTTAATATTATTAAATATAATAACAAATTTTAAAAAAAAAATTAATGGTTCAACATGAGTTTTTCTGATACCACTTATTAAAAATTAATTCTTAAAATTAATATATCAAATCATCAAGATTTTAATTAAAACACTTAAACCACGTATTTGAATTCATGATAAAACGAATGCAGAAGTGTGAGGATCGATCACAGTGAGAGGACGGATCGAGCGGGTACGTGATCTTCCTCAACTAAATTGCCTTATTTTCTTAATTGGAATTTTGGTTCTCTTTCAAAAAAAAAGAAAAGAGAACCGTATTTTGATTTAGCGTATTAAGGATCATAATCCTAATATTTTCTTTATATATAGACTAATTAAAATTTTCATAAAATTCTAATAAACTTATATACAGTATTTATACATTTTGTGATTCATCAGGGTTGAGGTTCTCAAGTGAAAGCAATGGTTGATAGATTAGTGGTGGACGTACGGAGATGGCAGTGGCCAAATTCTTCTGGACAAGAGTTTCTCGATCAGACAACTCACATCATTAATTTCTATTTGCTTCCGCAACCGTGAAAGTGATAATATATTGTTGAGTTACCAAAGATATATAGCCACCACTCATTATTTATTTTCATCAAATTATATGTGTATTTTTGATTTATTTGGTCAACTTAATTAGGTTGATTTAATTAATAAATCTTGGGGCGGTCAAAGGACCTGCAAAGTTCAATTAATAAAACAGCAAATGAAAATAGACCATTGAAAAAAAAAAGTGCAGCAAATGAAAAACCACAAAAGTGAATGTAAGAAAAAATGTAAATATATAACATAAAAAATGAATGTTTGAATTATTATTAAATCGTTTGGCTTTTACAATTCCAATTTTTTGTCTTTCAAGTTTTTTCCTTATAATTTTATTTTTTTCAAATAAAATTAATTATTAGCAAGATTTGAACTCTTAATTGATCACATGTTTAAAAAAAAAATCTTACCATTGAATAATTAAAATACTTGATATATATTTTTCGTTTTAAATACATGCATCTATATGAATAGAAAGTGAGCACATACGTTGCGTGTGAAGCCTATATAGTATTTAAAATATGAACAATTTAGTACAATTCGCCTTCTCCGCAATTGAAATAATAATTGAAAATAAAGGATAAACAAGCTTATTTCACATGATGTTTTTGTTGATGATGTGGAGTGTCCCTTAGAAAGTGATCCTTCCTTTTTATTTATTACACTAATGAGAATGGAGATAACTTATGACACAAGGATACATGTTAAGTATACTACAAATAAAAAAAAAATCTCGTTTGTGAAAATCTAGTTGTATCCTATTAAATGTGTATTTATACCTTCTTTTTTTTTTACCATAAATTGATTGTTAACTTGTGTCATCAGAGCATATGTTATGATGTTAACATAACTCAACTAAAATAGACAGCAACTCGGTCGCTACTTTCCTTTTTTTTTTTTTTTTTTTTTACCAATTATACTAATTGAATTTTAGATTATTGTCACGTGGCTCACTTATTTCAATCACCTCGAAGTAGTTAGTTTTCAATATGTTCAATTCCCCAATTTTCAATATATTAAAAACGTTGTAACATTAACAAATTTGATTTTACTACATAAAATATTGTAAACACGTAATGACGCACTTGGTGCATGTATATAATAACTACATAGAAATATATAGTTTTATTTAGTTGAATATTTGAACCTGTAGCTTTTATGGGGCTAGGGATTCTAGCAATTTTACCAATTTGGTGCACAATTCCAAAGCTGTACGTAATTTGATGGTTGACCCTTTATTCGTACAAATATTAATAAATATGCAAAGTGCATGTCCCTGATAAACAAGTTATACAACGAATTAAAATTGGAATGCATCAAATTAAATTCGTTGGATCCGGCCCTTTTCTTCCCCATGAAACTTTTTCACTCTAAAAATATTTATATAATAAGGAGTAATGATTTAATTTATAAGGTATAAAATAAAGTGTTTGAGATTATAAGATGATTTTTTTTAAAAATAAATAGTGTCTTTGAGGTATGTTATCAACTGATATATTGTAAACATCTTGTGTCTTAGTCTAGTGCTAAGAGCGCCAGAAGGTGTTATTTTTTATTTCGTCTATGAATTTGCTCTTTTTAGTAAATTCAGTACAGGAGATAATTCACTTTGTTTTCAGTATGAGTTTAATACTCCCCAGAGCTTATAAGGTGCCAATACCACTTATCTAATTTATTGATTAAAATGGGGGTTAAATGAATTTTTCTTGACGATCCATTCATGTAGAAGTGTAACTCTTTCTTGATTTTGATCAACTTATATCTATCTCGTTGAATTGAACTTTAAAACGTGAAACGATAAAAATAAAAAGAATTTACATACTTTCAAATGTAAAACAGCTAGCTAGCATTTCGTTTTCTTTTTCTTTTTTTTTTATATATATTAAAAAAAGGAGGTTTAAATCTTCCCCTTTAATTACAAATAAAGAAAACTCACCCCAAACCATCGTTAGTGAGACTCGAACCTGAAATTTCCGCCGGATCTAATTAGGTGCCCCCAACTAGAACAACTCTTGATTACTTAGATCATATTTTTTGTGATCAAACAAAATACACATCTCATTAGAGAAATTTAAGTACTTATTTTTATTTTATTTTTTAAAACTGACAGTCTCATTTTAACGTTAATACTTTATAAAAAAAAGTAAAAAAGTTTAACTTAATTAATGGTAAAAATGCTAAGAAAATAATCAAACTATGAATTAAGATTTTAGACGAATGAACTATGCAAGTGCGCTTAGAACTATTTGGTTAAATTGCTCCAAATTAACACGTGGTCCCAAAATCAATGAACTATTTGAAAGTTGTACACAAGTATGCTCTACGTTAATATAAAATTGAAGTGATAGGAAGCGGTTATGACACTAAATTTTAACGAATTTTTTTATTTTTTTCATGTATTTATTTTTTTGTTTACAAATGTTATTAACTTGACTCGAACCTATGAGGTTTAAGTTAAAAGTGAAAATGTCTTGTCATTAAATTAATTATATTTTTATATTTTATTCCTTCCATTCTATATTAAATTCGTGCGTAAATGAAAATAAAGCATGCACACGTATTATGTGTATATATATGTGTGTGTATAAAATAAATAAATTTAATGTAATTGAAATCAATACATACTTTAGTGGGATAGCTTCAACAACCTTTACCATTTTGTAGAAGTCTTTAAAAGTTCTACACAACGTAAATGCCAGGCTCATCAACCGAGATTCCCAATTGCTGGTAATTGCCAAAAAAATCTATAAATTAAATACGGTCAAATCCAATGCAGTAAGTTTTCATATTGTATTCCTTCATTCATATAAGTTATTTTTGGTTTGCATCAATAAACAAAGGTATAATTAATACTAATCTTTGAAGTATATTCTACGTGTGTGTAGTAGATGGAATAAAATAAATTATATATAAAATAATATTTTGTATCATGAATACATAATTAATTATGGCTTCTTTGCAAAAAAATTTTAATTATGAAATTAGTTCACTTTCGATTGGTCAATTAAAACCTTATGAATCTAAAATGATTCAATTTTAGTTAATGGATTGTTTGGACAACTTAATTAAGATATTGAAAATTTTATAACAACATGTTTTGAAATGAGTGTTCTTATATACATCCACAAAGTCTTTTTTTGACACCGTTTATCTTTTTATGGTTTTAATAAGTTTGCAACCAAATAATCTTTTATTTTTTATTTACAAAAAAGAAAAGAAAAAAAAATACCCCTCTTATTCTTTAATGCCACACAAAAATCTTCTACACTGGTGATCCATTTCAAGCCAGCGGTTGCGTGCATATTAATTGTGAAGTTTACATCATATATATGATCAATTTTGTCTTCGCATGATTCAATTGTGTGCATATATTCATTAGATGGCTAGTGAATGTTGTCCCTCTTTGCAAGCATTGGCAACTTTATCCGCTCAAAGAAGTTATTTGTTTTTTAGGGTTTTTGAATTGAATTATTTCTTAAGATCTTTTTGCTTATAATAGGCTTAAAGTATTAAAAAAAAAACCCAAAAAATAAACAATTTAGAAAATCTATTCCCTAGTTTTTAGTTGATGGTGTATATTTCATTTGTAATCTTCAATCACTCATACTTAAGATTATCAATAGAGTTATTAGGAGCCTTAAAATTAAAATCAATTTTTTTTAACTCGGCTATCTAGGACAAACGAAAATCTTGTAGTATATTTCAGAGAGAAATTTATTTAGTATTAAGGAAATATGATAAAAAATTCACCAGAACATCAATGGGTTGTAGTGTCAAACAAATTCAATACTAATCATAATGAGTAAAAGTATGTGTGGTTTGACAAAAGCATCGGTCAAAATTGTGTTGGTGGGATGAGTTGAAAGTAGGGGTGAAAAGACTATTTCCGTGCGTTTATTTAAGAACACTGTTTAAAATCATCTATGTTTCATAAAATTTTGCATAGAGGTATCAACATCAAGCATATGTCCTATATTCCTTTAAAATATAAGGTTGGATTAAATTCTTAAGTTCAAGAATTAGAGAATTTTAAGTCTTACTTCAAATGCCTTAATTTTAGTTTTTATGAATCAACTTAAATTTTCATATTTACGATTATTTAATTTTCCTAACCAAGCACAAATCATCATAAAATTTGTAAATCACCTAATTCATATTTTAAGGGACAACTAAACGGATCATTATTCTGTGAAAAATCAACTCTGTAATCAATAAATAAATTTATGTAAATATCCTATTTGATAAAAAAAAATTACATTATAGATTATAAAAAGCAAAGCCTGTTTATAAAACTGGTTTAAATGTTCATGAATATAATGTTGGAAATACATGTTTACCTATCCTAAAATAGTTTTTTTTTTCATTATTTCTCTATAGATAAACTTTTGATTAACTAAAAATTATTTAATTCCCATAGATTTGATTTCCATTATTAAATTTTGATTGAAAAAACAAATTAATTTAAACCCCATTTTTAGTTATTAATGGGGCCGCCAATGGGTAAGTCTGCAAGCCAGTTGGTAAGATCTAAACCCACCCCGTTAAAAAGTATGTCTGCCTTATGTTTTTCCTAGCTTGACTGAGGTGAGTATTATATTGAAAATTAGAACCCTCTTCAATAATTATGCCTAGACCTAAAGAGACCATTTTAGAAAGAGCATGATGAAATAACATGAAACGATATGAAATTGCCATGAAATTGACTAAATAATTATAATTTATGTCTATAATATTTAACATGAAATCGTCTTTGTGTCTATATTTTGAAATAAAATTAGAGATATACCGTGATAATTGTATCTTATCATGTAAATTAGGGTTTATTGTGTCTTAATTAGATAAAACCAATATTTCTACTGGTGTTACAACATATTTATTAGGACCTTATGTTGTGTTAATCATATTTTGTCATGTTAATTGGGTATTATCGTCTCTAATTAGGGAAAATCAACATTTCTACTTGGGTTATGTCGTGTAGACCCAAAACCTATAATCACATTCGTCGCTCATGTTGTGTATTCGGTAAGTTGTGTTCGTATTTTGTAAAAATAACAAAACGCCATGTCATGTTGTCTTAGGTCCAAACACAACAAAAAACATGAATTGTCACCCATACTTGAACTCGAATTTATTCAAATCCAAATTAATCCGACCCAATACGTTGTAACTATATAATATTTAAGAGTATGTGTTTAAAAAATTTTTTTACTAAATTATCCTTAATAAGAAAGAAGGAAAGAAAATCGGGAGAACACTTTAATAATTGAATAGGCACATTATAAAAGGATTTGGTCAAGTGGTAATACTTTTATGACAAATTGTTGTGTTTGTTCAAGTGGTAAAGTGAATTTCCCTTTGTGTGTGAGGTCATAGTTCAAATCTTACAAAAAAAAAATATTTCTTTTCTTAGCATAGAGGGGTATTTTGGTAATTCAATTGGTACACCAAAAACCTTCCTCGTGCTTTATTAATAGTATAGAAAACGGCATTAGCTTTGTGGCCAACTGTAAGTTTGTAACTTTAGAAACCAAATCAAACAAATTTCAAGCATGTTTCCACTTACACTGATGACATGCAAAAGGATTTGTGAAGGGATATAAGCACCATGAAGTAATCATGCCCAAATAACCATATAGTTAGGACTACCAAATTCTTATCAACTATAATACCAAATATAACCTGACCTTTATACACACATATATACAGACCAATTCGAAAAAAGATATGTAAGGTCAACAAATCTTTTGGCCAAAAATGTTACTTACACACAATGTTTATGAACAAGTGCAAGAAACTTAAGTAAGGATAACACACAGATTTTTGGTGAAGGATGGTTCTCCCAGCCAATGGATAGTAGGTCTGGTTTACGTCTACCATTTGATGGTGATTTTTTTATTGATACTAATAGTGACGGTTACAAGTTGATTTATTCTTAGTTAATGGAATGCGCCTGGATTAGATGATGTAAAATGACTAGGGCTAGTTCTTTTTATAGGTGCAAGGAATTAGCTATTACAAGATGATAAGTTCCACTTCCCACGTTGGGAATAAGTGGAGAAAATGGTGGAGTTGGTTGTGTAGTGGGCAATTGGCATCCAGCCGCCGGGCGTGCCAGCCACACTTTTACCGTGCTGTCACCACGTGTCGCTGCTTGGAAAGACTCTTTTCTTCAATCTATAGTGAGCTCAGACACAAGATAAGCTCGGACCTCACTTTTTGTAAACAAGCTCTGAATGATATTTTTATACCCTTTAACTGCCCCTCAAAGTGTCTGATCTCGGTAGCGTCCCTTAGAGGTTGGACACTTATACCTGACGGTCGGGGCCTGTAGCGCCACGTGGCGCCTTACGGTTGGCTCAAGTTCAAAAATGCTGGCGGGAGCATTGAAATGATCTATATTAAATGCATTCTCATCTTCAAACTTTCTCCTTTCCTTCTGTGATTTTCTTCCCCTTTTTTCTTTTATGAGAGAATAGCTATAATCACAACTTGAATTCACAATTAACCTCCCCAGAAGAGTTTTTTTGCCACTATAAGTCCTCCCTATCCCTTACTCTATATCGATTTCCATTTCATCGTTTCATTTTTTACTTTTTGAGGGTTAGGGTGTAAATAGGGTAGATACAAATAGGGTTATTCACAGTTTCTGGAAACGAAGAACTCACCGCTTTTTCTCAGCGATTCATTCTCGATAGACGTATGGTGAGGCTCCCTGAGGCAAATGAGGAGCCCACCGTTGACCCAAGAGATGGAAAAATTAGTATATACCACATTTTATTCGGGCAGGCCAGGCGGGGTTAAATCAGCCTTTGGACCATTTATTATGCGAGGTTTTGAGGTGATGCAACATGGCCTTATGCCAATGACAGGGCGCAACAAGTGTGAGTTATTACACCCAAGTGCAGGCGGTCAAGTTATAGTATACTTGGGGAAGTCCAAGGTCGAACTACAGGGAAGATAAGGAATCTATTTCTTCTAGGTATCTCTCTCAGGGAGAAGAAGGGAAAAAAAGAAGAGACGATAGAATCGGGGAGTAAGGAATGAAATGAAACTAAATTAAAATTACTAATTAACTAAACTAAAACTAAAGACAAATCTAATCTTAGGGTGCAAAAGTAAAGGAAATCCACAAACGCAAGTTATCTACCTAAAAGGTTTCCTAAATGCACTAAGGGAACATGCAAATAAACTAAAAATAAATTAATTAATTAAAACAACATACTAACTAAACAAATCAAAATATTAAATGAACTTAAATCAACAAGAAACAAACGTTAGGGGTATCCGTAGTTAGGGAATACGAAACTAGTCCAATCGGGTAATCCAAATCCAAGTTTAAATAAGATTTTTTTCTAAGATTCAGCTCCTAGACCTTCCAACCATCCAATTATATTTCTACTATAAGTATATGATAGCTCATACGTGACAAAGACTATATAAACTAGCTTTGAGCAATAGAATTCGACAATGAAATTTTTTGACTCTGAAAAAGTGTAATTTAGAACCTAGTATTGCTAGTGTGTGACAAAAACAATCCAAATTGATTAAACTTCTCAAAAATTAGTATCTTAACACTCCTATAAGGTTTGAATAGGTTTGAACATGATTCAAAGCAAATCAGTCTTAAAAAGAATACCGAAAGTCAAAACTAACACTTTTCCAAGCACTTACGTGAATAAATACCAAAACAACGCCAAATCAGTCAATTCACTTAGGAAACTTATCCAAATAATTAGAGGATAAATACCATCCTCAAATGATCCACGTTAGGGTTTTGATGCAAAAATCCATGAATCAACATTTTTATAGTTCTTAATCAAATGGAATTTAAGAACTAACTTATGAAAACATGTTTTTAACGCATGCAAAGATAAGAAAATACTCATACATTTAGTAGGTGATCTATAAACAATGAAAAAATCATATTCAAACCTAAATTGAATTACATTCAATGATTAATCGCGCATCTTTCACTACGAACCCCTAACTAACGATTTAGCTAGCCATAATCAAATCAAACAAGAAAATAAGCTTAAAAATTATAAAAAAAAATAGTAAAAACATACCTAATAATGTATAAAATCAAATTTGAAAACTTTTTTCTTTAGAATTTCTCAATTTCGATTTAAAACGAAGATTTTACGGCTAAAACAGTAAACAAACTCAAAACTGACAAAAACTGAACAAACTCGACTTAAACCCTAAAAATTCTGAAAAATCAGATTACTAATTATGAATAATTAATCACACATGAATATCATGGAAGAACGATAAACTATTTCAATATAAAGTGAGAATCAAGCATTAATCGACGAAAAATCAAAAAACCGACAAAACAGACCTATAAATCCTAGAACCATCCCCTAAAATAAGGGTTTAAGGTTGATTCCATAATATATATATATATGATCTAAATAAACTAATCTATGAATAGCAAAGCAAACGAACAATCAAAAGCAACTAAATTGAAAAAAAATGGAAAACTAGGGTTTACCTGGTACGCGATTGAAACTTGAATTGAACGATGAATTAATGTTGAATACACTGATGTTCCAGCCTCAAAATATCATAAATAAACTAACTTAACAATTGTTTTGAAGAAAGAAAGAAGAAAACACTTAAAGTTCGACCGTCAGATAAACGCAAAAGCTTCCAAGCAAATCACGGTGCTCTTTGCCTCTTTGTTAATCGATTCTAAAATGTGCGTCCCCTAAAATATGACATAAATGACCTTTTATATGGTACAAAAGTGTCTCTAGTCTTGGGTTGAATAATCCTTGAAGAAACGGCCCGAAAATAGCTAAAAACTGAAAACGGGCCAAAATTTAAAGTGGGGATCGATACTCATTATTTTTTTTTCTTTTTCTTTTGGCTGCTTTTTCTTTTGCTCATATATTTTTTCTCCGAACTTCAATTGACGCACCAGTTTCGCCTACGCATAGGTAATTTAAAGCTCTACAACTATTATTTCTAGAGATTTCTTCAAATTCTCAATGGATAAAAACTTTAATCAGCTATAATTTTGGGATTTTTACGGTAATTCTCGGTTTTGCTCGGAAACTTATGGAATTGATTCGATTGAGCTTATTTTCTCTTGGGATCACTCTTGGACACTTTCATTCACTTCATTCATGCTTGGGGACTTACTTTTCTCTTATTGCTAGCGCTTTGGGGGTAGTTTGCAGAGTTTTCCTCGTCTCAGACCTCGGAATGGATATTGACTTTTTCTTCAGATCTTTTTCTTGCATCCAACCTCAATTGCTTAACTACTTTAGGCCTGGAAAATGGCTTAGTAACATAGAAATACAATGCAGTGCCTTCTTTTCATGCTTAAACTGAATTTACATGCAATTTTCGATTTTAGACGGTAACTATAAGCTAATTGAGCCTTATTTAAGAGATTAGAAATGCAATTTTTGGGCTTAATTAGCCAACTTAATCCCAATGGAGTGGGGGTAGTCCTAGGCTATACTGCTTTGAATAAATTACTAAGCGTGAACTTGACTTGGAGGGAGATCTTTTAGTGTTATTCCCTCTGCAACAGCCCAAATGACTCCTCACGGTACTACTTTAGAGCTCAGGTCAAGGCTCCAGATTTAGTCAAAGGTTTAACTATGTCCGAGAAAGGGTATTATGAGGGCATGGTGATCGTTGGGGGCTCTTAGGACGATGGGGATATCGTAAAGATTAAGAGGCGTATACATAGTCATGTTTGTAGGAGTCCTTATCATGTCTTGTTATGTGCTCTTATAATGATGTTTTTTACCATCCCTTGATGTTATTTTGTTTCCTTTTTGCAGCTAAACCCGTAACTTCAAGCAGCAGGGTAATTAACTAGGATTCCATCAACCCTGTCATCAATTACAACGGACCAAGAGAAGTTCAGATACTAGACCACCCCTGAGCTGCTCACAACTTGCTCGGCTATACACCTTGGGATATCGACTTCCTCAAAGAAAGGCTCAACCAACCAGATTGGCTCGATGGCTCAACACGGCCAAGCAAACTCGAAGACATATTGAAAGTTAGAGTGAAGGCTGCCTCCTGACCTGTAATTCACACAGGCATTGCGATTAGAGAAGGCCCAATAGAGAGGGATGGTGTTACCACAACTGGGCAATTTGTTGATTTTGGTGTGTTAGGTTTATATTTTTAGTTGGCTTGATTCCGATGCAAAGAACACTTTCTGCTGTAATTGTTTGAGTCAAATTAAAGATTTGAAGATCAAATAATTAATGGAAGCTCGCCAAACTTACCGGATGTATCGCACATAATTCAAGACCTCGGGTACGTTGAGTATATAGTTTGATTTAAAATATAGGTGGTATTTGAGCTTAAAATTCGGAATCAAAAAGCTTTTGAGCTTAATCTATTTTTAAGTATTTTTACCGAGTTTTGTCGTAATTCGAAAAGGCTCTTCAACACAAATTATTGAGGAAACTTATTTGTTTCATGTCTAACATGTTCCATAAAGTTGTCTCTAAAATTTGAGTCGAATTAGTGTCCAAACGAATTTAATACGGCGAAATAAAGTACAAATAAATAAATAATAAAAAAGGTTTTATTTAATTAAATATATAAAGGAAAAAGAAAACTTTGAAATGTCAAAGTTTCAAATTTGTTTTAAAACCCACGTGAAGTTCCATTAATTCATGTGCATGAAGTTCTTAATGGGCCAAGCCTATTACTCCATTAAAGTAAGTGCCGACTAATTGAAAAGGAAGGCAGTACATGAATTAAGGGTGGACCGGTACACAATTTGTTAATGTGTACCGGTCCGGCGAAAATTTTCCCTGGGAATTGAAATCCGACGTTACGGACCGGTCCAGTTTTTTACGATGTGTACCGGTCTGGCATTATTTTTTGGGGCACTAATTGAAAAGGAAGGCAGTACATGAATTAAGGGTGGACCGATACACAATTTGTTAATGTGTACCGGTCCGACAAAAATTTTCCTTGGGAATTGAAATCCAAGGTTACGGACCGGTCCAACTTTTTACGATGTGTACCGGTCCGGCACTATTTTCTGGGGTACGAATTTTTATCACAAAAATTCCTTTTTAAATATTTTTAACCAATTCCAAAAAGGACTTTGACTCTATATATTTTCTAAAAATATAACCATTGGTTTGGGTAAAAAATACATGATTGTAGAGAGCTTTTTGAGATGGAAAATATCTAAACGCTAGAATCAATTTTTGAGAGTTTTGAAACACCACCTAGGTTTTGTTTACATACGATATGAGATCCTATTATTCTTCATCTTTAAGAACTAGAGTTCCAAACGTTCACGGTCCTATGGGAGTGTCTTCGGTTGTGATTGGAGACGGGGTGAGCAAAGTGGCTAACGCGCGATAAGGGAGATCGCAGACGGAGGTAAAGGATTGTGATCAAGTGCGTGTAAGGAAGCGACAAGTAAGCCGGAACAGTAAAAAGCACTACGCCAAGTCAGCTACGGTTGGATTCTACGTTCAAGAAATTGACGAGACTGTTGCGTAAATTGTGGAAAAGCAATTTTTGTAAGTCATCGAGTTTGTAATTCCGTTTTGATCATAGTGAGCACTATCAGTTAGTCCCGATGATTAGCCCTACGTAAGTAGTGATACCTCATAAATTTATGGTGTTGTGTGATTGATTTTTGTGATTGTTTGATTGATTAAATTGCTAGAAAATACAACACAGGTTTCGACAGTAAAATTGGTTAGACTTAAGGTTTTCAGTTCGCTTATCAAACTTTAAATTTCTTTTGATTAAAACTCTAAAATCAACCTAGGCAAAACTATCCCCTAATTTTTCATCAATTGGTATCAGAGGAGGTTTCTTTAATTTGCTAGGATTTGCATCTAGGTTGATTTGCGTCTATTTGTTTTCTTTGCTTTGTTTGATTTGTTTGGTTTTTCATGGCTACCAAGATTGATTCGTCTATGTCCAAAGTTCCTACGCTTAATGGGTCTAATTATAACTATTGAAAAATTTGCATGACTATTTATTTACAATCTTTAGATGGGTGAATTTGGCAAACCGTTTTAGATGGTTATATTAGACCCATAAAAACTGAAGATGGGAACAATGGACCTAAACCTGTAGCCTCATGGACTGCTAAATAATTAGAAACAGCTAAGTTTAATTCTTAAGGTCTGAATGCAATCATGGCTCATATTTTTGAGAAAGAATTTAAAAAGATTTCAAATTATACTACTTCCAAACAGGCCTGGGATATTTTAACTGTAATTTTTGAAGGAACCACAATTGTGAAAAGTTCCAAAATTCAAAGGCTCATGACAGATTTTGAAACTATAATGATGAAGGAAGATGAGTCATTTAATACTTTTCATAGTAAATTTAAAGGCATAGTGACTTCTCTCTACAACCTTGGCGTAATAATTTCTGAACCCCGCGTTGTAAAGAAAATCATACGGTCTTTACCTGATAGGTTCCTCCTAAAAACTGTTGTCATTGAAGAAAGTAAGGATTTGGATTCTTTAACGGAAAACAAATTAATTGCCTCTCTTCAAACTTTTGAATCTAATTGGCTTTCAAAATATAAAATTCAAAAGGACAAGACAGATCAAACCATTGCATTTAGAGCTAAAGATGGAAACATAGTTGAATCTAATGAATGATCTATGTCTGATTTTCAAGAGATAGCTAATTTTGCACATAATTTCAATAAATTCATGAAGCAAAATCAGAAATCAGGTAACAGTGGTCAAAATTTTAGGAATTTGGGGAAAGGAAGTTCTAAGAATAAACCCAATCGAGTGATAATTGCTTTGAGTGTCAAGGTAGAGGTCATAAAGCTTTTGAATTCCCTACTAGGATTAAGAGATTAGAGAAATAGCTTGGCAAAAAGGGAATTCATACCACGCTTAGTGATGACGAGGAAAATCCGTACACTCAAAAGGAATCTCATAATTATTTAGCTTTTACTTCAAAAATTTCCTTAGAAGAGACTTTCTGGATCTTCAATCGGCCTATGACGTTTTTCTTTTAGAATGTCAAAAACTTTTTGTGAAAAATTCAAAACTTAAGTCCATAAATAATTTTTTTTAAAAAAAAGATTTTTGATTTGAAAAAGGACAAAGCAAGTTTTGAAAATTCAAAAGCTAGAAAACCGAATTTTTAAAGAAAATTAGACAACCTAAAAGAAAATTGTCTTGGTCTAATTAGCTCTTTAAAAAAGGAAAATTTGAAATATGAGGATAAAATCAAACGACTAGAAGAACGCGTTTGTGATTTAACTCAACAATTTAAAAACGCTTTAACTATCAAAGTTAGGTTAAAAATTAGTTCTAAGAAACTTGAATCAATGCTTTCAAATCAAAAGAGTGGAAATAACAAAAAAGGACTTGGATTTTGAAATTTTGATCCTAAAAGGCAAACTAAGACCGTCTTTGTGAAAGCCACTTCCCAAAATTGAAGTTTTAAGGGTACTAGTTCTTCAAAGTCAAAAACTTTTATTGATAGTGTTGGTCAGATTTTAACCCTAGAGGGGGGTGAATAAGGTTTAAAAACTTTATGCGGAATTAAAAACTTTTTCAAAATGTTTAAGTAAAACAAATTTATTAAATAAGTTTATCAAGAAAAACAATCAATCCTAAGAAAAAGCAACAATATAAGCAACTTCAATCAATAAATATAACAAATAAATAAAGAGATTGAGTTAGAATGATTGAACCAATTGAAAGTCCAAGGCTTTTTATCCTCGCGGTTTTGATTTACCAAACCATAATCCGCTCTCGGTTAGTTCCCTGAGAAGTTCCACTAATATCAATCTCCTTCCAAGTGAAGATCAAACCACTACAAGTGTATCCTCTCACACGCTCTACAAGTATTGCTTTACCACAATACTCACACAAGATAAACCTCTTGCTAGACTATAAGATTTACCTCTCACAATCACTTAAATGTAATTGTCTCACTACACTCTACAAGAATTTACCTTCCTGCTCACTAGTGAGATTTACCTCTCACAAAAGAATATTACAATGTATTTGGTGATTCACACCAATGAATAACAACTCTTAAGTGTTTGATAGATACAATTTGAAGCTCATACTAGAGTTATCTTATTTGATCAAGATTTATTGCTCAAATGATTAATGATTGATCACAACATTTCTTGAATCTTTGAATGATAAAAATAGATGAAGAATATAGTATATGAATGATTCAAGGTAGTCAAAATGTGTCTTAGATTGAGTATATATAGTCCCAAAAGTGATATAGCCGTTTGTGAGGTCTGGTAGAAGTTTGGTACTAAAAATGGTAAAAAATCATAAATTCAACTGCTATATTCTGGGCTATTAGTCGACTGAGCAAAGCTCCTTAGTCAACTGAGTGGGCCTTAGTCGATTGAGCACATGCCATCAATCGACTGATGGACCAGATTACCCATCAAGCCATAAGGCCAAAAATCTCAATTTTTGCACTATTGCATATAAGCTCCAAAATCAATTCTAATGCTTTAGAGACCTTAAAAATGAGTTCCTAAGACACCTATTTTTGGAAAAACTTAAAATATGATCATTTGAATTTAATATGAATTTATTTCAAAACCAATTTTTGCTAAAATGAAGTTTTAAAATGATTTTGATTCAAACTTGGTTTTGATCAATCTAAGAATGATGCATGTTCATGTTTGAGCTATATAATCAATCAATTAAGAAACTTTACATTAATCCTAAGCAAACACTCAATTATTGAATAGGCGAGTCTTCGAATGCTTCAATTTATTTCTTCAAATTGATTCTTCACTTGAAGCTTTGGCATATGATCCTTGATCTTTTATGCTTCATAAAATGCATTGCTAGCATGTGTACGATAAGAATGATCTCTTGCTAGTCCATTGCTTTGTTGACTTGAGCGGATACTGATTGAATGATCCTTGTCAAACTTCCTTTGAGCAATCATGCTATTTTTTATTTTTTCAAGAAGAAAGCTATAATCTTAAACTAAGAACATGTTAAGTTACACATGATTGATTTATTGTTATTATCAAAATAAGATTAAGACCTACTAGGTCAATAGATAGAACTCCTCAAGCCTCAAAGAAAACTAGGAACGTCCAAACAGGAAAACAAGTTTTTATTTAAAAACCATTTTTTCAAAAAGTTTTCCATTCAGAAGTTCTTGAAGATCAAGTAATACCTTTTTATGTGTACAAGCACACACTCCCATAACCTTTTTGGTGTGAGTATTATGAGAAGAGAGGTCATTTGAGAGAATTTTGTCGGCAAGTTTTGAATCAAATGCCGAAAAGTGTTCCAATTCCTAGACCGAAATCTAAACCGAGAGGGAAAAAGAACAAAGACAAGAGGGTTAGGGTTTTGGATAGTGAGGGACACAAAAAAGATAAAACTCCATGAATTAAGAAAGTTTGGGTCCTGAAAGAGATCATTGCACCTACTTAGGTGATAGGGAGTCCGCCTAGCATGTAATTGGTTGGATGGATGGCTATGCTAGGTAAATTTGTTGTTGCTTTGGTCAGTTTTAGCTCCGTGCATAGGTACCAAAGCAAAGTGGATTTTGGTTTTGAATTTTTGATTGTGATATTGCCTGAATTCCTTGGAAAATTCATTACTTGTATGCATGTGATTGTAATTGCTTTCTATTTTGGATATCTCTAGATTTTTATAATTAAATGCTTAATTTTGAGATATGTGTGCATATTGCTTTGACAATTCAATAACTAGTAGTATGTTATTTCAATCACATAAGAGTTTTTGTGTATATCCCACACACTACATTGATACATGATGAATAATCACTTGGGTTAAGCTCTTTCTTTTAATTTGAAACTTCAGAAGCTCTCATATACTGTTTATTTAGGGAGAAAGAGTCTAAGAAAACCATTGTGATTAATGCAGTAAGATTTTGGTGATGTAGTTTTGAGCGAAGAATTAAAAGACAAGCATGTAAGAAAAATATGTAAAAGGAATGGAAAAGGGCTACCATAGTGGAAGGAGAACCGAAAGCTACCCAAAAGGAAATAACTGGCCTCCACTAGGGGTGAAAGCCTCCATCGAAAAAGAAAAGAAAAGATGCTTGCACAAAAACATCACAAGTTTGAATGCAAAATTGCATATTTTTGAGAAAAAAAAGATTGTTTCTGAGGAAGAAAAGAAATTAGTTGAAAAAATAATAGCTTAGAGGCATTCTAAATTCTCTTGTATATGGATGCGCGAGTGTTTCAAAACTCATTATTATTTAATAGCACTTTGTATTATCCATATTTAAAGCACAATGGGATCTATACTTGTACTCTGTGTTGCTTAGCGTATATATGCTGAATTGTTGATGAATTATTATATGCATATTACATGTATCATATTAATGGAAATCATGTGTTTTGAAGTTTAACTGATATATTTCGGATTTGATACATGTTACATAGAAATGCATATCGAGTATTTGTGCTAAAATATTTTTTTTGGGCAATTTTGCTCTTAAAACTCCAAACCAAATCCATGAAAAAGTTATAATTAGTGAAGAAGGGTTTCTCGAGGTTTAGCTAGAAGGTTTTGAGATTAGTGCATATTTTTGCTAGTTAGAATCTTTTTGCTTGAACAGGATATGCTTATTGCGTTAATTGATATTGCTTGCTTTACATGATCTTGTTTTTTTTTATGCTTTGCTGGTTTCCATACTCATTACTTTGTCTATTCCTATGACAAAATGGGGGAGAGATGAAGGGAGAGAATGCTCATGTGAGGGAGAGTAATAAAGTATGAATGTTTTGAGGGGGGGAGAGATATATAATTTTTGCTTATTTGATTATTTCTTTACACCTATGCTTCACTAGGTGTCTGTTGAACTTTGGTGTTTCAAGATTAATAGGTTGATTTTCCAACTCGCTCTTTTGCCTTGTGAAGTGTTGTAGCCGACATCGAGATTTAGAGTTAGGCATGTCTTTGAGTCTTGTTGTTGTATGGATTAATTCGACATAAAATATGTAATGAGATGTTATAGACATCGTGTTGAAAGCGTCTGTATTAGTTGTATGTGTTTTGTCATCAAAATAGACAAAGAAGGAGATTGTTAGGTTTATATTTTAGTTGGCTTGATTCTGATGCAAAGAACACTTTCCGCTGTAATTGTTTGAGTCAAATTAAAGATTTGAAGATCCAACAATTAACAGAAGCTAGCCAAACTTACCGGATGCATCGCACATAATTCAAGACCTCAGGTAAGTTGAGTATATGGTTTGATTCAAAATATAGGTGATGGTTGAGCTTAAAATTCGGAATCAAAAAGCTTTTGAGCTTAATCTATTTTTAAGTATTTTTACCGAGTTTTGTCGTAATTCAAAAAGCCCCGTCGACACAAATTATTGAGGAAACTTATTTTTTTCATGTCTAACATGTTCCATAAAGTTGCCTCTGAAATTTGAGTCGAATTAGTGTCCAAACAAATTTAATATGGCGAAATAAAGTAAAAATAAATAAATAATAAAAAGGGTTTTATTTAATTAAATATATAAAAGAAAAAGAAAACTTTGAAATGTCAAAGTTTCAAATTTGTTTTAAAACCCACGGTGAGGTATCATTAATTAATGTGCATGAAGTTCTTAATGGGCCAAGCCCAATACTCCATTAAAGTAAGTGCCGACTAATTGAAAAGGAAGGCAGTACATGAATTAAGGGTGGACCGGTACACAATTTGCTAATGTGTACCGGTCCAGCGGCAGTTTTCCCTAGGAATTGAAATCTGACGTTACGAACTGGTTCAGCTTTTTACGATGTGTACCGGTCCAGCACTATTTTCTGGAGCATGAATTTTTATCGCAAAAATTTCTTTTTTAATATTTTTAACATATTCCAAAAAGGACTCTGACTCTATATTTTTGCTATAAATATAACCATTGGTTTGAGTAAAAAAATGCGTGATTCTAGAGAGCTTTTTGAGAGAGAAAATATTTAAACGCTGGAATCAATTTTTGAGAGTTTTGAAACACCACCTAGGTTTTCTTTACATGCCATAGGAGATCCTATTGTTCTTCATCTTTAAGAACTATGGTTCTAAACGTTCACGGTCCTGCGGGAGTGTGTTCGATTGCGATTGGAGACAGGGTGAGCGAAGTAGCTAATGCGCGATAAGGGAGATCGTAAACGGGGGGTGAAAGATTGTGATCAAGTGCATGGAAGGAGGCAACGGGTAAGCCGGAACAGCAGAAAGCACTACGCCAAGCCAGTTGTGGTTGGATTCTACATTCAAGGAATTGACGGGACTATTGCATAAATTGTGGGGAAGCAATTTTTGTAAGTCATCAAGTTATAATTTCATTTTGATCATAGTGAAGCACTGTCGGTTAGTCCCGAGGATTAGTCATACGCAAGTAGGGATACCTCGTAAATTTCTAGTGTTGTGTGATTGATTTTTGTAATTGCTTAATTGATTAAATTATTATAATACACAACACAGGTTTTGACAGTAAAATTGATTAGACTTAGGATTTTGATTCCGCTTATCAAACTTCAAATTATTTTTGATAAAAACCCTAAAATCAACCTAGCCAAAACGATCCCCTATTTTTTCATCATGGTGGGCCCAGCACATCTACTCCTAATGACAAGGGCAAGGAAAAAGTTGCTCAGCCAAGTTAGAGCAGCTTGAGCACTCCAACTGATCCCGACCTCATCAGGCTTTACCAAGACATAAAAGGTACAAGCTATTAGGTTACCAAGGATACAACTGAGATGGCCCCAAGATGAAGGAACCTCATCCAAGCCCTGCAAGCTTAGGCCAATACAAAGGGGAGCCGTCGAGAACACCTAAGGGGCTCTTGCCAGAAAAGGCCCCGCTACGGTTTTAAAACTATAATGACCACTCCATCTGCCTTGCCTTCTACTGACAAGGAGGCAAAGGCATCACCACAGGGGGTGGAGGTTGACGACCTCCAAGTTGGAGAAGCTCGACCCCAAGTGGTCGAGCAAGCACAAAAAGAGCCCGACCAATATTAGTGCCATGTCTTCCGCTACTAGGATCACTTCCTAATGAAGTCCGAGTCCATCCATCGATCCCCATCCGTTGCAACCATCGTCATGTACGATATTACCAAAGTTGACAACGTGGCTAAACTCAAGGACATGCCCACCACCCAACTGAGGAATGAGGCTCTTCAGGATATACTAAAAGTAAGATTTCGAGCTTAATTCCTTTGCTTAATTTTAATGATTCTTCATTCTTTGCTAACATCCCATCTTATTTTGGATAAGTTGCCCAGAAATTCATGGTGTTGGACAACATGAGGGTTCTTCTCATCCGGACCTAGAATGACACCATGAAGAATTAGATGAGGAGAAGAAGCTATTGGCTGGGCAAATGAAGGCCAAGAAGAAGGAGCTGGACACTGCCAATGGACTTGTGTCTGGTCTGAACCAGCAGCTAAATAATGCCTAATTTGAGGTCGCCACTTTGAGGTCGGACAATGAGCTTCTAAAATCAGAGAACAAGTGCTTGAAGAATGAGATCTCTGACCTTTAGGCTAAGCACAAGAAAGAGCTCGTCAATACCGAGCAGAAGGGTTATGACTTCTGCTTCGACCAGAACCTGGCTGAGATTAGGACTGTCAGGGGTAGGCTTTACTATGAAGGGTATGATCGTGGCCTGGACGTTGCTCATGTGCCACATGTTAGTGACCTTAGAGTCCCGACTTCCGTCCCTACAAATTTCCAATACGATGGTGGAGAACAGGGAAAGAAGACATATGTTGCCTCTGGTGGAGAAGGAGGGCAAAATCCTATTGAGGTTGGTGGGGCTGAAGGTGAAGCCGTTGCTAAGGAAGGCGAATTGAAGAGACTGGCACCCACGACCCTTCCATTCAGCTAAATTAGGAATTTTCTTCATTTTTTTTCATTGAACTCTGTAATTTTCTCTTTTTGAACTTTGAATGAAATGTACTTTCCTTTTTGTAATTGATATTGGTTGCTTGCAAATTCCTTAAGCTAGGATGATGATTGATGTAGCTTCATAAACTTAGAACATTGAATAATTCAACTTTGTATAAATTGTGGACCTTCATAAGCTCGGTTAGTTTGAGCAGTTAAATAATTTAACCCCATAAAGTGATAAGCTTCATAAGCTCGATAAATTGGACAGTTAAACAATTTAACTCCATAAAGTGATAAGCTTTATAAGCTCGGTAAATTGGATAGTTAAACAATTTAACATTATTAATTGGTAAGCTTCACAATCTCGGTGCATCCTATAGTTAAACACTTTAACCTCATAAAATGATAAGCTTTATAGGCTCAGTAAGTGGGAAGTTAAACAATTATACTTCCTAACATAATGAACTTCATAAGCTCGGTAAATTGAACATAAACAAATTTAACTTTATTAATTGGTAAGCTTCAAAAGCTCGATGCATCGGGTAGTTAAACACTTTAACATCATGAAATAATGAGCTTCACAAGCTCGATACAATGTGTAAGTTAAACACTTTAACTTTAACAGAGAATAATAAGCTTCCCAAGCTCAATATAATGATGACGGTTACTTAATGATAATATTTCTTTAAGTTAGACACATTCCACAGGTTTTAAATCACATTACCATCCATATCTTCCAGGTAATACGCTTCAGTCCCAATAGAAAAGACAACAACATATAAGCCTTCCCAATTCGGTCCGAGATTCCCATCAGTGGGCTTAGTGGTGTTCAAAGTGACTTTTCTGAGCACTAGGTCTCCTACATTGAAACTTCTAGGCTTCATATTCCTTCCTCTCTGCTGGACCAATGTCTATTGGTATGAGGCCAGGCTTATGAGGGTTGCCTCCCTCTTTTTTTCTACTACGTCTAATACCTCTTCGAGGACCTAATTGTTGTCCCTAGAATTAACTAGCGATGTTCTCAGTGATGGTAGCCTGACCTCTAAAGGGATGATGGCCTCTATACCATAAGTCATGGAAAAAGGAGTTTCACTAGATGATCTTCTTGGAGTGGTACAATATGCCCAAAGGACTGTGGAAAGCTATTCCACCCATTTACCCTTAGCCTTATCAAGTATTTTCTTCAGCCCATCAAGGATAACTTTGTTTAATGCATCTGCCTACCCATTTTCATGTGAATAACTGGGAGAGGAAAAAGACTACTTGATCTTGTAGGTATCATAGAAGTTCCTGATGTCCGAGTTCATAAACTAGGTACCATTATCCATGATCAAAGTTCTAAGGCTTCCAAAGCAATTGATGATGTTCTTCCCCAAGAAAGATTTGACATCCTGTCCCGAATTCCTGTTAAAGGCTCTGCCTCTACCCACTTAGTAAAGTAATCTATGCCGACCAGCAAATACTTCTTGTGGTTTGACCTCGAAAATGGCTCGACAATATCCAATCCCCACTACGCAAACGACTAAGGACTTGTTATAAGGTGAAGATTAGTGGCTGGTTGTCTGATAATGGGTAAGACTTTCTGGCACTTTTTACACTTTTGTACATACGCCAAGACGTCCCTTTACATGTAAGGCCACCAGTAGCCCTATGAACGAGCTCTGTGGGCTAAAAATTTTCCCTCAATATAGCTTCCACAGCTCCCCTTATGAAGCTCGAACAATAAGTCTTCGACCCTATCTGGATGAATCCACTGAAGATGTGCTCCTAGGAACGACCTCCTGTATAACATCCCTCTGGTGACATCCAATACCTGGCTGCTTGAATTTTAACCATATGTGCTTCTCTGTGGTCGGATAGGAAGGAGCCCTGTTTGAGGTAGGCTATGATTGGGTCCATCTTGCTAGGTTCGAAGTTAATGCACATCACTTGGTCCGTTTCTGGCTCTATACTGGGCTACGCTAGAAATTCCACGTCAATAGTTCTCTTAATCTGTGAATTAACAGTTGATGCTAATGTGGCCAGTGCGTCTACATGGCTGTTATTTGACCTCGAGAACTGCTCTATATGTGATGAGGTAAAAGACTTCATCAATTGCTAGGCTAGATTCATATATGACTCTATTTTTTGGTTTTTGGTGTAGTGTTCACCTATTAACTGATTGGCAACAAGCTTGGAGTCATAGTTGATTATGAGATTCTAAATACCCAATGAGTTTGCCCTTTTAAGCCCAAGAATTATGGCTTCGTATTCTGATTCATTATTGAATGCTTCAAAGCCCAATCTGATAGCCAATTCGAGGGTTGTTCCTTCTGGTGATTTTAAGACAAAGCTAACACCTACACTATTTCGGTTTGACGCACCATCGACATATATACTCCAAACCTATTCTGGTTCTTCCTCTATTCTGAGCTTCTCCATTTGCTTATCGATTTCGATCTCATGCGAACTATTTAACCCTGATGGATGCCCCCCAGTTAGAGGAACTGGCGTTGCAGGTTCTGCAACTATGTCCTCATGAAACTCTGTAATAAAATCTATTAAGATTTTACCCTTTATTGCTATTAGTGGCTCATAATTGATGTGGAACCTGTTGAGTTCAACTGACCATTTTTCCATTCCCCTAAAAAGTTCAGACTTGCATAAGGCAGCTCAATTGGGTGGGAAGTCAGGACTTTGACTGGGTGGGCTTCAAAATAATGTCTGAGCTTCCTTGAGGCTGTGACTAGAGCGAGCACCAGTTTTTCTAAGGGTAGGTAATTGAGTACTGGTCCCACCAGAGACTTGCTGGCATAGCAAACTAGTTTCTAGATTGCGTCTTCTTCTTTAATTAAGGCTGCATTGATTGACATTAATGACGCTGATTGGTATACATATAACTGTTCGTGCAGCTTTAGAATTGAGATAAAGGGAGGGCTGGCCAAGTATTCTTTCAAGTCTGTAAGTGCCTTGTCACATTCCTTTGTCCACTTCAGCTGTTTGCTTCTTTTAAGGCTTTGAAGAATGAGTGGCACCTATTAGAGCACCTAGAGATAAATTTATTGAGGGTTGTTATCATTCTTGTGAGTTTTTGTATCTCCTTGATTGAGGTCGGAGCTCGAATATTTTTAAATGCTTCAGTTTTTTCTGGATTTGCTTCGAGCCCCCTGTAATTGACCAAAAACCCAAGGAATTTTCCTGAACTAACCTTGAATGAACACTTTGAAGCATTTAGCTTCATTTTGTATCACCGAAGAATTTGAAAGGTTGCGTTGAGGTTGGATATGTGGGTCTCCTTCTTATTACTTTTGACTAGCATGTCATCTACATTAAACTCCATGGATTTATTGATATGTTCTCGAAACATTTTTGTTACCAGCCTTAGATAAGTGGCCCTTGTCTTTTTCAGCCGAAATGGCATTACATGATAACAATACAATCCCAAAATGGTGATAAAAACTGTGTTATCCTGATCTGGCTCAAATAGTGGTATCTGATGATACCCAGAATATGCGTTAAGGAAAGACATTCTCTCATAGCCTGCCATAGAATTTACTAACTGGTCTATTCTCGAAAGTGGGAAACTGTCTTTTGGGCAAGCCCTGTTGAGTTCGGTAAAATCGATGCAAACCCTCCATTTGCCATTATGTTTTTTCACCACTACTGGGTTAGAGATCCAGTCTAAGAACTGTGCCTTTCTGATCACTCCTGCCTTCAAAACTTTGTGTACCTCTTCTTTTACGGCTTTGGCTTTTTCGAGTGAAGCTCGGCGTGGCTTCTGTTTAATAGGCATTGTGGTCTGATCAATATGGAGCTTATGGTGCATGACCTCGGAGTCAATGCCGGACATGTCATAAGGTTGCCAAGCGAATACATTAATATTCTCCTTCAAAAAGGAGATGATTTGTTGCATCTCTTTTAGGCCAAGCAAGCTACCAATGAGGAAAAAAAATCTTCATTGCCTTCCTCAATAAAAACCTTTTCCAGATTCTCTTGGACTCTACTTTTGGGCTCCTCCTGCTTTGCACATCGATGGGGCGCCTGATCTTTAATCACTATTTGTCCGAGCTTGTTTCCCCTATAATGAGAACTTTCTGAACCCGCTCAGACTTTGAGTTCCCTTTGCTTTTGACTTGCTGATTATCCAGGTTGTTACCTGGGATTGCCATGTAAAATCACAACCGGACTTGTTCTTGATTCCCTCTCACTTCCACTATTCCCTCCGGTGAAGAGAATTTCAGCTTCTGATGGAATGGAGAGGCCACTGCCTTTATTGTCCCCAGTCAGTTCCTTCTTATGATTACATTGTAGGGAGCGTAGATGTCAACAATCAGAAACTCTATGATGGTTTATATCGGTCCCACACGTATTGGGAGTCTGACCTTACCTACTAGTTACACTGCCTTCCCACTAAAGCTGGAGACTGGCGAATTAACTGGGATTATGTCTTTTGGTGAGAGGTCAAGAGATTGGTAAATGATTTTCGATGAGTTCTCTGGATCTATTAGGACCCTCTTAATGTCCCAGGTGGAAATTTTGAGTGTTACAACTAGAGCGTTGTTTTAAGGGACTTTCACACCTTGTAGGTCATTGTCTGAAAAACTTAATTGCTGTGGTATTCTTTCTCCATCTCTTGCACCTTTGTCGGACGCCTATTGACATGACTACTTGTGGGATTACATGTTCCTGCATCTAAACCTTCCTCTAACTATTCCTGACTGCTTTTTTGGTCAAGGTTGACGAATCTAGTACCCCTTGAATAACATCGATGACTCTAGCTGCTTTGAGGTTGACATTCTGGTTGGTTTGCTCGTCATCCTTCTTATGGCTCCCCATTTTTTTCACAAATTATTGGACGAGCCCTTTTCTCACTAAGTCCACCAGGAAGATTTTCAAAGACTTACACTTCTCTGTCATGTGCCCATGATCCTTGTGGTATAAACAATATTTGTCTAGGTCCCTCTTACTTGGGTCTGAGGGCATGGCTCTCGCCCATTTAAAGAAGGGCTTATCTTTGATCTTGCTCCTCACTTTAAAAATAGGCTATGCAAAGATGGTATTAACTCCCCGGTAAGAAGTTTCTGAAGGCCTGTTTTTTCTCTGTTCAAGATCGCCCTCTTTTTTTCTTTTTTTATTAGAGGATCTTGGATTTCTTTCTTCCGGACAACGTCCTCGCTATATTTTATCTTCCTCCAGCCTGGAATGTTTTTCAGTTCTGCATATGAGATCATCTAGGGAGGTAGGCTGCTCTATTATCAAGTCATTGTAGAGTGGGGAGTTCAGAATGAGTCTATGGCCAAAAGAAACTATAGCCACCTAGGGCCAATCGCCCTCAATTTCATTATAGAAGTCCCCGTACCTCTTGGAGTAATCCTTGAGTGATTCCTTTTGCTTTTATCGCAAGGCCATAAGCTTGGCCAATTCTTTAGGAGGTTGGGAGCTTGCTATGAATTTGGCACAGAACTTCCCTGTCAGATTCTGATAATTGTCTATGGACCCTGGGGGGAGCTGGTAATACCACTTTAATGTTGTTTTGCCCAGACTAGTGGCAAAGTACCTACAAAACATAGATTCATTTATTTCCCACAGAGTCATGGCTTGGTTATAAGCTCAGACGTGGTGGGTGGGGTCGGACTTTTCATCATAAATAGGGTATTTCTGCATAGTAAACTTTCGTGGTGGTTCTGCATTTACAATTCGAGCTATGAATGGAGACTGCCTTTCTCTTCCCAATGCTCTCCTCGCCAGATCTCTCACCGTTTCGGCCTCAGCCTTGCCATGGTTCTGAATGGCATCAAGGATAAAGTTTCAGAGGTTTTCATTGGTCCTGTGATGATTCACTTATGGCTGGTCGACCTCTTTAGGGGGTAGCTATACCCTGTTTTGTCCTTTGGGTCCAATACGTAGGAACGCGTCTGGGACTTTGACTTTTGCGGCTGGATGCCCTGATCACCAGCATGTACTAGCTGTTTTTTGAGATTATTCTCATTATCCCCATGCCTTTCCTTCTCATTCGATGCATACATGGGGGGATTCTCATTATTCCTATTTTGTCTTATGGGGGAGCTGCTCCTGAAGGACTCATGGTCTCCTTGGTTGGAGGAACTAGAGGGAAACCTTTTAGCGAGTTCCACCAAAGTATCCCTAGTCGTTAGTTGTTCTCTATTCATATGCTATTTATGCTTGTTATTGAAAACACACATTAATTTATTGTCATCATCAAAAAGGAGGAGATTGTTAACCTAAAGGTTTTAATCTGGTTTTGATAATAACAATAAATCAATCATGTGTAATTTAACATGTTCTTGATTTAAGATGATAGCTTTTTTATTTGGAAAATCAAGAATAGCATGATTGCTCAAAGGAAGTTTGACAAAGATCATTCAATCAATATCCGATTAAGTCAACGAAGCATTGGACTAGCAAGAAGATCAATCTCATCAATGCAAATCCATGAAGCACAAAAGATCAAGGATCATATGCCAAAGTTTCAAGGGAAAAGCTTCAAGTGAAGAATCAATTTGAAAAAACAAATCAAAGCATTCAAAGACTCGTTCATTCGATAATTGAGTGAGTGCTTAGGTATTATGTAAAGTTTCTTATTTGATTATTTATATAGCTCATACATATTGGTATAACATTCTTGGATTGATCAAAATCAGTTTGAATCAAAATTTCTTTGAAAACATCATTCTTGCAAAAATCAATTTTTAAATAAATTCATATTAAATTCAAATGATCATATTTTGAGTTTTTCCGAAAATAGGTGTCTTAGGAACTTATTTTTAAGGTCCCCAAAGCATTAGAATTGATTTCGGAGCTTAAATGCAAAAGTGCAAAAATTGGGATTTTTGGCCTTTTGGTCTGTTGGACAGTCAGGTCCATCAGTCGACTAAGGAGCTTTGCTCAGTCGACTAAGGCTCACTCAGTCGACTAATGGCCCAGAATATAGCCGTTGGATTTCTGATTTTTTACCATTTTTTGTACCAAACCTCACAAACGGTTATATCACTTTTGGGACTATATATACACTATCTAAGGCACATTTTGACTACCTTGAATCATTCTTATACTTCATACTTCATCTATCTTCAATATCTAAAGATTCAAGAAATTGTTTTTGATCAATCATTAATCTTTTGAGCTATGTCATCTTGATCAAATATGATAACTCTAGTGTGAGCTTTAAATTGTATTCTTTACACACTTTAGAGAGTTATTGTAAATTGGTGTGAATCACCAAACATTTATATTCAAATTGTGAGAGGTAAATCTCATAGGAAAACAAGAATGTAAATTCTTGTTTAGTTTTTGTGAAAGGTAAATTTCACAAGGTTAGCAAGAGAGAGATTCTTGTGTGAATATTGTGGTCAAGCAATATTTGTAAAGAGTGTGTGAGAGGATACACTTATAGTGGTTTGATCTTCACCCGAAAGGAGTTTGATTTTAGTGAAAATTCTCGGGGAACTAACCGAGCGCGGATTATGGTTTGGTAAACCAAAACTGTGAGGACAAAAAGCCTTGGACTTCAAATTGGTTCAATCTTTCTAACTCAAGCTTTTTATTATTGTTTGATTGCTTGCTTTAGATTGCTTAATTATTTGCTCTTGTGCTTGATTGTTTATTTGCTTATATTCCTTGATAAATTGGTTTAGTAAATTTGTTTTACTTAAACATTGTTAGAAAAGTTTTTAATTCCGCATTAAAGTTTTTAAACCCTATTCACCCCCCCCCTCTAGGGTTGAAATCCAACCAACAATTTGAATAGGGTGGCATTTCGGTTTTCTTCTTCCTCAGGGGAGATTGGGTAACAGTCGCTGTCCTGAGACATTTTTCTGGTTTAATTTGGCTTGGCGATGGATCTGTGGTTTTGGTAGATACATCTTTCTTACGCTTGAAATGAGAAACTGTCGCTTCCTACAGACGGCGCTATTTGTAAGGTCAACAAATCTCTTGGCGAGAAATGTTACTTACACATAATGTTTATAAACAAGTGCAAGAAACTTAAGTAAGGATAACATACAGATTTTTGGTGAATGATGGTTCTCTCAGCCAATGGATAATAGGTCTGGTTTACGTCCACCCTTTGATGGTGACTTTTTATTGATAATAATGGTGACTGTTACAAGTTGATTGATTCTTAGTTACTGGAATGCATCTGGATTAGATGATGTAAAATGACTAGGGCTAGTTCCTTTTATAGGTGTAAGGAACTAGTTGTTACCAGGTGATAAGTTCTACTTCTCACGTTGGGGATAAGTGGAGAAAATGGTGGAGTTGGTTGCATAGTGGGCAGTTGACATCTAGCCATTGGGCATGCTGATCACACTCTAGCTATGCTGCTGCCGAGTATCGTTGCTCGGAAAGACTCTTTTCTTCAATCTGTAGTGAGCTCGAATAGAAGATAAGCTCGGACCTCACTTTTTGTAAAAAAGCTCGGAATGATATTTTTATACCCTTCAAGATATATTATAATATCATAGCAATAAAAAAAACAACTAGATTTATTAATTTAGAGATCTGAGAGATACATGTACAATGTACATGTGTGTGATGGACTGACGGCAGTCAGTGGAAGACGAAAAGAAGATGACAATGGCAGTCAGTAAGCTGGTGAAGGAGGGTTTTTGAAATTGTAAGGTTAGAGATGAAGAGGAGAGCGACGGCCGACAATTGAGGAAAGAGAGGCGATGGTTTGAAGTGAAAGTATGAAACTTGTATCTATCTTAGGGTTGGACATTAAAAATTAAAATAAAATGCTAAACAACATCGTTTTGAGTGAATTTACAAAATTTTGTTTGATTTGGTTCGGTTCTAGACTAGCCAGACTTGAAATCAAATCGAAACATTCGGGTTCAGTCGATTTTTTTAATTTCCATTTCCAATTTTTTTATTCGAGGTTTTACGGATTAGTCTAATTTAGTTCTGTCGCTTTTCGGATTGATCTTAACAACCTTAAATCCATAGGCGATACTTGATGGCTTAGAGCATTTCCAATAAAGATGATTTTTTTTCACTTAAAGATGCTAAATCATCATGTTTTCACTCAGTACTTGCACACTATTCACTCATTAATAAAAACATATATTTACACTCCAATGGTATCAATGTTATCACTCCCTAACTTTAATATAATAATATTATATGTATAAATCGTGTACAAGAGTTGTTCAAACTTTTCTACCTTAGATAAAATTTAAAACAGCGTAAAAATAAAAGTCAAATTAATTAACACACGCCGCAAGTGATCGAAGGCATATTAGCATCTTTATAAGCTAGCGATATTCTTTAAACGTTACTGGGAACAAACAATTGAGAAAATTATGGTGGAATTTGACCCTAAGAATGTGTTGACACGGGTTCATGAGGAGTGCAATCATTTTTATCAAGACATCATGATGTGCAAAAAGCTTGTGTTTATGACAAGGACGTGTGAAGGGAAATTGTTAGAAATTTGATAAGGGTAAAACTATTTACAACCTCCATTTATCTCACTAACACTTTTCACTTAATTTTGAATAGATCTACTTTTAAACACCCCCTTTATATCTTACAAACACCCCCCTCAATTAACATATTTACTCTAAGATAAAAAAATTAATCTATCAATTTGTCCATGGGTAATAAATTAATCACACACTTTAAAACATCCCCCTTATATCTCACTAACACCCCCACCCCTACATAATTTATTCACCCTTCCCCCACAAACCCCATTTACTCTCCTCACAAATCCTCTTCCCAAGCAAACCGAGTATTGCATTTAAACTCAGTTCTTTACCATTTTGGCTCCAAAAATCAAAATTTCTACATTAAATCCAAGTGCAAGCATTATTGGTTGGTAGTTTGAACAAAAGTTTTGAATAGAAGAAGAAATAACTTGGTGATGGTGAAGAAAGAAGAAGGTGGTGATAATGATGACATTCCAAAGATTAATGAAACAAAAGAGGTATGTACATGTTTTTTGGAGTATTAAGATGGATTAAATCTCTCATATATGATCATACATTTATTTAGAATGAAGAAGATGAATGAACCTACAAAACATAGTACTTTTTATAATCTGTCTAGACGATACTCGGCTCACATGGAGAGGGTAAATAGTGTGGAGAGAGTAAATGACGACTATTTACCATTCCCATGTGAGCCGAGTATCGTCTGGACAGATTATAAAAAGTACTATGTTTTGTGGGTTCATTCATCTTCTTCATTCTAAATAAATGTAGGATCATCTATGAGAGATTTTTGATTTCAAGTGGTCGGTCGTACGCGAGGGAGTGGTCGGTCTTACGCGAGTTAATCGTCGGGGTGGTTGTGCGCTGAAGGGAGACGCAGAGGGAGAGGGACACGAAGAGGTTTTTTTTTATTTGAAGTTTTGTTTTGATTACTTAAGTTGTAAATTAATTTTAGTTAAGGTTAATTATATTTTTAATTACATACTTTATATAAATTACTTAAGGTAAATAGGAGAAGTAAATAGGAGGGTGTTAGTGATCAAAAAATCATATTTAGGGGGTGTTTGTGAGATGAGGGGTGCTAAGGAGATAAATGGAGGTTGTAAATAGTCTCACCCATTTGATAATATAGGGGTAAACAGTCGAGCTAAATAGAGGGTTGTTTAAACATGGTTCGTTAATTATTTTAAGTTTATAAATTTATTTAATTTTAATTTATTTAACTCTCGAGTCAAGTTTATGTTAAAAGCTTGAATTCAAATAATTCATTTTTTTAATATAATTGTACAATGTTTTTGAGTTTGTCAAGCTGAGTTTATTAACATATAAAATTTCAAAATGTGTTTAAAATTGATTCATTTGTTTCATATAGAAATCTCAAATAAATTTGTAATTAAAGGATCATAAGTCGAGTTCGAGTAAATTGAATTTTTTGCAACCCTATTAGATAATGATAAAGTAATTTTTTGAAGTCCCCCAACCGGGAAGTCCTTTTTCTTTGGCCTTCGGCTCTTGAGGAATTTATTTATTATTATTATTTTACACAAAATACCGTTTTTACATTAACTTAAGTTTATATCTTTTTATATTAATTTATTTAGAAAATCGAACAAAAATAATTAAATTATAGTTTTTCTTTTGAAAAAAAGAAAACAACTAAAACTAATTGAAAAAATCAAAATGGAAAGGAGGCAACGAAAAACTCGGAGTCTCCTCTATCCAAAACTCAAAGTGTGACACATTCAAAACTCGAAGTAATTTTAAACATATCAATTTATATAGAGCGAACAAAATTACACACACCAAAATATTCTTTGGTACTTCAGCATTGACTTTGTACAATAATACCAAGTATATGCATATTTACTTAGAGCAAGACCCATAATTACTGAGTATGTGTTCATTTATTCATTATTTTTGCTCCGAGTAAATAAAATAAAGGGTTAATGACATATTTGATCAACGAATTTTATCATTTTTTTTAATTTAGTTATTAGACTTTTTTTTTGTCTAAAAATTTACTGAATTCTTAATAACGTTTTAATTTAACCAAACTCTTTTACACCATTAGTTAGAGCTAGTTAGCGGAAAATCTGAATTGAACATTAGGGAGTCCACCTGACATCCACGTGGACAGATGAGATGGCAAAAACCATCATGTGACACGCACTTGTGAGGTTCTCCTTGTTCAAAAGAAGAACTCTGTTTTGATGAAAGAAAAATGTGCAGATTTTTTTCACAAAACTCAACTGTCGTTCACTCAATTTAAACCATGAACTTACCTAAATCAAAATTAGCTGAAGAAGACGATCATCAACAAAACTCGAAAAAACATATAGAAGCAATCTTGCATACAAATTTTGAAGAAGAATCAACAATTTCTAATTTACACAACTTTCCCCCAATTTTCATTTGTATATAAAGCCCTAATTATATAATTGGAGTTGTTCATCACATTAATTAAGGAGAAAAATCTTACAATGTGCGTCTCATATGATAGTTTTTGCCATCTCATCTATCTATTTAAAGGTATTAAAGATTTGATTCTAGTTTTTGCCATTGGACTCCTTAATGTCTAACTCAAATTTTTTGTTAATTCTAATTAAAGGTATTAAAAGATTTGATTAAATTAAAATGTTATTAAAATTTCAATGAGTTTTTAGATAAAAATAAATAAAAAATTTAGTGCCAAATTAAAAACAATAATAAAATTTGTTGGCTAAATATGTTATTAAACTTAAAATAACATACTGCGGAATATTGATACATATCATTGGCGCCCCCATTTATGAATAGAGTACAAGTGTTTTGAATAAGAGTACAGGTGTACAACCAAACAAAAAAAAACACCACATTAGGATGATCAAATCCAGCAATATCTCCACTTGGCACAGGCCTATTGGCCAACCCGATTCCCTCTAACACTTTAAAATCCAATGTCCGAATAAATGAGATTACGAGGATGCCATACAGTCACGCAGGCCCCACCATCCCCATCTCTCCGATCTCCAACGATTGGCTCAAGACTTTAATGATCGTTTAAAATTTAAATATTAAATTTTATGTGTAAATTTTATTTTTTTAAAAATTAGAATGTAAACTGTTCAGTTAATCATTATTTTAACTACTTTTATTTTATAAATTTTATATATAAAAATAAATAATTTATGAAAAATGATAACATGTGCTATAAGAGAACATGTTAAAATTACTATAAATAAAAATAATAAAATATTGTATGAAAATTTGTACTATATTTAATGCATGTTGATAATTAATTATTTCTAAAAATAGATATTTAACTTGTGCCTTTACGATAAACATTAACATGACTCATAATTTATTATCAAAATAAATCTTGTTTTATAAAATTTGCTTACTAAATTTTAGATAAACAAATTTCATTAAAATCTAATTTTAGATTTTGTTTTAAAAATATAGTCTAATTTTAAATTTAATCTCACATCATTTAAAAATAAAAATAAAAATAAAAATAATTTAATCTTTTTCTAATAACTAAAAAATGATTTTTTTATATAAATATTCGGATTAACTTTGGCGCATTTCAACTTTTGTGCGTTATAAAGCATGTAACATTTTTTCGAACAAATAAAAACGCTACGTTGACTAGAATAGATCCCATCAAGCAACACAGAAACGAACGGACCATATTTAATCAAATCCCCTCCCGAAAGAAAACTACAAAAACTCAAAAATACAGAACACAGAAAAATAAAAAACTATCAACGCTATGCTCATAGAAGCTGAAGAAGAAGCAGCTTCAAATTGAGCTCATAGAGATTCGAACTGTGATTGAAAAATGGAGTTTCCGTTGATTTCTAGGGCTCCAAATCCTACAACGGCGTCGTTTTCGTCGTGCAGACTCGGTCTGTGTGACTTGCCGGCGAGTCTGAAGAAGTATAAGAAGAAGAGGTGCGGTAGTGGTGGTGGCGGTGGAGTTAGGGTTTCGGTGGTTAGGGTTAAGGCTATGGGGGAGAGAAGTAGTGAAGGGATCGATGGAGGAGGAGAGAGAAAGGGAGGTGGAGGGTACACCAGCTCTGCTATGGAGGTTACCACATTCAATCAGGGATTTGGTGAAGCTGAGTTCCCTGTTTGGGAGAAGATTGGTGCTGTTGTTAGACTCAGCTATGGAATCGGTTAGTGTTTTTAATCATTTTTTCTCTGACAACTGGATACTAAATGCTGATCGAAGCTCTGAAAAATGACAAGTGTTAAACACAAAATATTTCGGAAAAAGTTGATTTACAAAAACACTTGGCACCGACGTGTCAATTTGGGACCGCTATTTACGTCATCATTTACTAAGCGAGACAGTACAAAAACCAAGTGTGTTATTGGATAACGTTTTATGTAATAGTTATCCTGTTTAGCATTTCTCTTGAACTGCTTTTATTTTGTTCTGATGGTTGAATATATGACATTTTACAATTTTATTCTTGTTAGTATGATATATATGTATATGGATATGTAATGACCAAAACGAATAGGGAAATCATTCCAAATTTCAATAAATGTTGCCCAAGATGTGCCCTGGTAACTGAATTTTAATCTAATTCAGTTTAAGGGGTAAAGACAAACACCCTTTGTTTGGTTGGTGAGAAAATGGAGGAAAATGAATTGAGCAAGAGAGCTTAATTTTATCGTTTAACGAAAGAAATAAGTAATATAATATAAAGGTAAAAGCTTATTAAAATATTTAAACTTGTTCAATAGTGATATTATTTGGTTGGTAATTTAAGAGGACACAAAATCATTTTGCCTTTTTGAGGAGAGGAAAAGTTTGGGATCTTTGATTTAAGAGATTCATTCACTTACAGTTCTGTACTTGGCCCATTTTGGTGGAATTTAATGATTCACTTTTTAAAATTCTTTAGATATGTAGTACATGAATCTTTTCTTGTTTTTCTTTTTTTACTTTTCTTTGATTTAGAGAAAAAAAAAAGTTGGTCATGGTGGGATATGGCCTTTATTAACCGAATCTGGATGTGATTATAGGAAATAGAATAAAGCAAATCAGTTTACTTTATCAGGGATCATAGGCCATGGGAAATAATTGCACTTTTGTGTATGGGTGCATTTGATTGGAAAACTTGTAAAAGGAATTGCATTCCTTGGTATTGTTTTCCATGGAAACCAGAAACGGTTAGGGGGAAGTGGTTTCTGAATTTCACGTATAGTAGAAACTTAGGCTAAACCCAATTAGACCATGGAAATTGATTCAATAGAAAATGATGTAATCAAACTCCACCAAACAAAGATATTATAAGAATAGGAGCATTTTCCATAGAATTGAATTACAATCAAACACACGTTGAGGAGAAATAATGCCCCTAGCTAAAATCGAAAAATGAGCCCTCTAGATATTAATAGAGAACTTGGGATCATTTATATATAAATACATACACACATATATTGTTTCCTCCCAAACGTGGATATAGAATGGTTCAAATACCCGGTTTTGCTTGAGATTGCTTTTCTTTCTTGCAACTAATGACTTTTTTCTCTTTTAAGTAGGAGTTTATGTGCTACAATTGTCATAATTTAATTATGTTTTACTTGCTTTTCTGCTAAACTTTCGACTTGCATTATTGTATTGTCAGGCATATATGGAGCAATGGCTTTAGCGGGAAGGTTCATATGCAATGCAGTTGGCATTGATTACAGCGCAGGTTTCACTCCCTCATTGGACGCCATTGTAGAAGGATTGGGATATGCAGTTCCACCTATTATGGCCCTTCTCTTTATACTGGATGTATGTTTAAATTCTCTAATGTTCTTTTGTTATTATCATTGTGTTTATTCTGTAGGTTAATTTCTTGTTGGATATATACGGCTTTACTTTTTTATTTGAGTTTTTTGATGTCCAAAAATCTGAAATTGATATATTCACAAATCCAGTCTCATATCTGCTCAGGCATAAACTAGACTTTTATGGTTCCAACAAAACTAAAAAAGCTCCAAATAAATGAACACTTGAGTGCTATGTTAACTTTTGAATTTGAAATTTCGCGGGCAACGCATGGAATGCACACAAAGAGAAATAGATACCAGCTTTCTTCGCACTTTATGCATTTGAAATGGGGATACTTGACTGAAATTGGAGAGTTCTATGTGAGTGAATTTAGGGCTTTTCGAGGGGTTAAGTCAAAGGTATTATGTTACAAAAATTAGATATTGTCCCCCATTTTTATGTAACACTCTGAGATTCCTTGCATGATTATGAGAAGAAAAAGGGGAGAGGGGGTAAGTCTAATTTTACATTAAAAATAGTTAAAAAGGGCCCGTGAATTTATATGGCTGCACATATTTCATTTTAAATTTCCGTTTCTTGTTAAATTCTTTTGTTCTTCTTTCAAACTAATTCTCCATGATTACAGGATGAAGTTGTGAAGGTATCACCTCATGCTCGTGCCATAAGAGATGTAGAGGACGAGGAGCTACGGAGCTTCTTTTATGGAATGTCACCTTGGCAGGTGGAAACATCTTGCAGTTTTTGATGCATTTTTATAATTATAAGTGGAAGATTGATTCATTTCATGGTTTATACATAAAAATGATACTATGATACGAGGAAGAATCTTTACATTTTTTTTTTCATTACACGATGATGAGTTCACTCATTTTTATCAAAATATTATTGCAGTTTATTCTCATTGTTGCTGCTAGTTCTGTTGGAGAAGAGCTTTTCTACCGGGCCGCTGTTCAGGTCAATTTTCTGCCATTGGTTAATATGATATGCCCTTTCTCTCCTTGGCATTTTACATAAGTATGTGCATTTCATTTCTTACATCTTCAGAAATGTAAATTCACAACATATATTAAACCTAAACTGGTATATATTTTACCTTTTGTGAATAATCAGAAAACAGTGAACCTGTTTGTTGTCATGAGCTTTCTGCTGCAATCTCCTTCTCATATGCCTTGATTCTCTATGAAAATCTCCGTGTATGCTAGATTACCCCTTTTCTTCACATCACAAGACCTAGGAGACTAGGATTCTCTTGTACTAATGATGTGCTAGGGTGCCAAACTTATCCATATACACATTCAAGGTTGGGAACCTCATGTAGATTAACTGGGTCGAGCCACTCGAACGAGCCACTGGAAATAGGAGGCCCCATTGCATTTGGGCCAAACCAATGCAATTTATCAACAAAAAATGGAAGTGTTGGCAGTTTTGGGTTAAATTGAATCTCTGTAAAATTGTAGCCCTCATTTATCTTATCTTCGATCTTTTTGTAATCATTTTACAGGGAGCATTAGCTGATATATTTCTAAGGGGTACAAATTTAGTGAACGATGCTCGTGGAATGGCTTCACTTGTAAGTACATTATTTTTCGACCTATTCTTCCTCTTATATATCGTCCTATTGCAAGAAACTAATGCTAGAGTTACTGTAATTATTTGAACTCACATGAATTATGTGTTCGAGGTCGGGTTGAGTACCTAAGTGAGCCACAAATGATGTTGGGTTTGATCTCATAAAGAACATTAAGTCAGTTTCTTTATAAAGTAAATTATATATCCTATGAGACTAACATAACAAATTCAGTAATTTCACTAGGCTCGTCAAGCTGAGTTTGTTTGCGAGTTTGATCAAGCCATGTTCATGAGCCTAATTGAGCTAAGCCGCTAGGGCCATAACACAGTAAGCTACATGGGCTCAGTTTGTGATCGGCTCTGTTCTTGAGATAAACAAACCAAGCTTCAATGTATTTTGAAGCTCATAAAATACTCTTGAGTCTGTATGAAAAAACTAGATAATCTGAGCTTCGGTCATTTATAGGTTTGTTTGACATTGGCCGAAAACTAAACGACCATATCTTGATCACCTTTTTAAAACTTGAGAACTTTTATGAACCAAAGTTTGAACTTAGTGTTCAGCTCAACTCAGCTTGTTAAACCTTAGCTAACCAAGGGCCACTTAAGCTCAGATTGTTATAAACAAGGCTTTATATGTGAATTTGATGTGATTTGAGCTTCATTCATTAACTTAATAAACGAGCTCAAGCAGAGTTTTAGATGGACTAAGCTTGAGCTGTTTGCCAATAGCTTGGTTCAGTGGCTGCATAGAAACTCGGTAATTGAATAATGCAAACATATCAATTTCCATTACTAATTTTTTTATTTTTTATTTTTGGAATTTTAGACCGGTGTGCTGCCTCCATTTGTACCATTTGCTCAAGCATTTGCTGCAGTGATCACAGCTGCTCTTACTGGTTCCCTTTATTACGTAGCTGCCTCACCAAAAGGTTGATTCTTTCACCTTATGCATTGTGTTTTATGGATCTGGCTCCTCAGAGTGATTTCAATCTTCCTAGACTAGGTAGTAATTCTGGACTGCCATTTAAAATTGTCCAGCATAGATTTTGACATACTATTTGCCTCTGCTGATGAGTCATTTAGACAAAAACTACCTGTCAAAATTTGAACCAACTAATTTTAAACGCTCCAGATTTTTTTCATCACTCTAGAGGAGTTTGATGTGTCTTTTAATTTGATTTATTTGCAATTATTTGATTCGCAACAACGCTTTATTTACATACAAAAGCTGTTTTTCTTTCTTTTGTTTTTTCATTTTAGATCCTACTTATGTAGTTGCACCGGTTTTAGCATCTCGCTCTGGCCGTGAAGATCTGAAGAAGCTCTTTGCAGGTAAAATTGCCTTTTGGCTCTCTGGTTTCGGGGTTGGACTTTCCACATGTAAATTTTTTAAAGGCCAGTCCTTAGGGCCCGAAAAAAATTGAATCGGGAATTGGCCTTGAGCTGGTCCACGGACACCCCATAATGAGACCTCGCATGAGTTTGGATAATTTCACCATAAAAAAATTATTCAAAAAAATTATTTAATTTACGAATTATCATATTGTTAAAATGTTTGGTTGCTAGAATAAGCAAATTATCTGGGCTGTAAATTGTAAAATTTATTAAGAAATTAAATTAGACAATTTGAAGAAATACTTGAATTACATAGTTTATAATTCGCATATAAGATTCACCGGGTTCAAGATATGCTACCCAAATTTGCATTAAGATGAACAAATTTATGATTCATTTACATAACTATGTAGGCTATGATCCTTAATCCCAAAATTAATGTGTGTATATTTGTCATATCTTATATGTGTTGAATATTTCTGCAGCCTGGTACGAGAGGAGGCAACTGAAAAAGATTTATTCTCCCCTCTTGGAAGGACTTCTAGCCCTTTACCTTGGATTTGAATGGATACAGGTAAACTCATTTTTTTAAAAATTTTTTTTTGTTAATTTTTCGATTATTAAATTAATTATAGTTAAATTAAAGTAAGCCCTCTTAAACTATAGCTTTTTTCAACTAACATAGATTGATGATGTGAAATGCCTGTGAATGCAAAAAACATGACAGACGAATAATATTCTTGCGCCCATGATCACGCACGGCATATACTCGACCGTAATATTGGGGCACGGGCTGTGGAAAATTCACGATCACAGGCGGAGATTGCGCCGGAGAATTCAGCACCTTAAGGAGGAAGAGAAGAATTCAAGTAAATTCTGAATAAAAAAATAAAAAATAAAATAATAATAATAATAATAATAATAGGTGAAATTTGTGGGAGGAAATTTGTATATTTACATAGCAGAGGGTTAGTTATTTATAGTTGAATATATAATAATAGTGTGTTGTACTTTTATAGAGAAGTGAAATTTGTACAAACAGTATGTATATTAGCTAAAGGATAATATTAAGTATATATATATAGCCATATATATGTATTGTCAAATTGACAGTTCTGACCTTGTAACTGACATACATTTAACTCTAACAGTCAGTTTTGCTTGGGGTTTACTTGAGGGTTAGGATGTCTTTTTACTATTTCTCCAATTTTATTATTTTAGAGATGGTGTGTACCATGAGAATTTCTGCCATTTAAAACTGTGTATGTGAAGATGTTTGATTAAAAGTTGTGCAATTTACTATCATGAAAGCACACTATGCAAATTTTCAGAGTAATATTATGCTTAACTATAATTACTTTGGCTATAGGTGTTTGAAATAATTAATTGCATATCGTGATTGATTTAATATGATTTCATCTTTGAAATCTATATATGTGGTCTTTTAGATTTTGATTCAAAAATAAGAAAGTGACTTTACCTTATGTAGGGGGCTGGCCACTGTTCAGTTATCAAGCCGAAATGGTCAATTTTATATTGAACCGACTAATGTTCAGTATATGCATATATGAAACCGCTTCTAAACCGATATGTTTGATAAACCGACTATTGGTTTTTTCGATTTGATCAGTCGGTTCGGTTATAATGTGGTAAAAATTTACCATACGCTGCAATGACAGTAGTAGTGCGTTGTGCACACTACAAAGCAAAAAATTAAGCAACAAATACAGCAGCAACCATCAAGCAAATAGAAACATAAAATATGAATATATCAAGTATCAAATAAATCAAAACTCGAAATTAAACCAAATACCAATAGCCAAGTTATCAAAACTCCAAACCAAATAGCAGACGGGCAGTGAAGGGCGAGACTAAGAGAGAGACAACACTGGGAGAGTGGGAGAATGGAGATGGTGTCATTTTTGAGAGAGTGGGAGAAGTACCGAGAGTTCTGAGAGTGAGATAAGCGAGTTAGGAGTAAAAGTAAAAGCTTTAAGAGTTATATTTTATTTAAGTTAAATTTTTTAAAATTTGGTTAATCAGTCGGTAATTACAGAAAATGGAAAAATGAATAACTGATTCCAAAACCAATTTTGGTTGATAACTGAATATTCAGTGACTGACCAAACATAGTCGGTCGGTTTACCAACCGAAAATGGTCGATTTGGTTGTTTTTTTGTCGGTTTGTGGTTTAAAATTGCCGGCCCTAAGCTTATGACTGAAGATTGTTTCAAGTTAAGAGCTGATATTTTTTTATTTCATACATCAAAAGAAGACTCTCAATTGTACATGGCGTTGCTGGAATACCTTACGTTTTTACACTAGCAATCGCAATTATTGCTTTGGCAATGTAACCATTCAAAGAAAAAGTAATCCTTTCTACACAAAATTAATTCTAAGAACAAGGAGTTCAAAAATCACAACTAAATCAAAAAACAAAGAAATCCGAAAAACTTTCGCTGCAAAATATTTTATTTCCTAAATTTTCCCAATGAAACAAATCAAAGCAGAAGGGAAAAAGAATGGTGAAATAATAATACCCCTTTTTGTATGAACCCCCTAGGGACATGATTTGAACAAGTTAAACCAGGAAATATAGGTCCCGTAGAAGAAAGAAGCATCAAATTGCCATTGTACCAAACAGTACCAAATTCATGGCACATCACCTTCTAATTGGCTGATTATACTTGCAAAAACCTGGTACCCTTGGTACATGTCAGAAAGCAGGCAGTACTCATTCTTTGCATGGTATGTAGCCATCAAGCCTGCATATTAAAGTCCAAATGAAAAAGGTTGTGCTTGAAAAACAACTAATTGTTAAATTTAATTATAGGTAAATTGCAGTAAATCTAAAATGGCAATGTTTTGTTAACCTTTTCGGAATTAATGGAATACATTTAGGCGGTGGAGAGAAATTTTTTTTCAGGAAAATATGTAGAGATTTGGGTGCCTATTTGATTACACAATTGGAAACTGATTAAAAAACATATCTTTTTATGAGAAGCGTAAAGGGTACCATTATTACAGAATCAATTATCACTTTGCCCATAGCGTAGTACTGCTTTTAGAAGCTGTACTATATGCTTTTAATGTTGTACATTACTTTGGCAATGACCATAATTGCTCTAACAATTATTTCTTTGTCAGAGCATAATACTACTTTTAGAAGTTGTATTATATGCTTTTAATGTTGTACATTGCTTTGGCATTGACCATAATTGCTCTAGCAATTATCTCTTTGCCAGAGCATAATATTGCTTTTAGAAGTTGTACTATATGCTTCTAATGTTGTAGATTCCCTGGTACCAATAATCATAATTGCTTTGGAAATATTATAACCCGATGTAAAAAGAAAAGAGTTATTTGGTGAGATGCTCTATTATTGGGTTTCTATGGAATCCAATTCTTTGAGCATTGGTTGATGAAAAAATTCTAGGAGAAACTAGAAAAAGTGGAGGATTTCTAACCAAATCGATCGTCTCATTTTTTAACTTCTCACAAATATTAGTTGTTCCTTCAATCATTCTATAACTTTGCAATCAAAACGGACGTTTTTGTAACGAAAATGCAATTTTAGATATAAAATGGCGAGAGAATCATACCGTAGCCTGTAGTTTGAACATCAAAACTTTCATCCTGTTAGACAACAATGAGGTAACATGCAATTAGAACAATTCAAATTTCTGTAAGAGATAGCGATAGAGACAGAGAGATCTTGAACCCATATGCGACTGACGTGGCTAGTTAATATCATTTAAAATTTTCTGTTTTTTAAAAATTTTCATATACGTCTTAGATATGGCTAGGAATAACCAAGTATGCCACCAATATAGCAAAGATACAACATGGTACTTTTCAGTTTTTGTATTAGTAAAATATCAGGTCCTACTTCTACAGTTCTGAAAATTCCACATGCAATGAAAACCTTCCCGAGTAGATTCTAAGATTTTTCTCCCATTCACGATCTCTTTTCAATCAAGCACCAGTCCATTCAGGGATTTAATTGAAATCACAACTTCTACATATATGTATACGTATTATGGCAATACATTATAGTTTTATTTGTTGTAGCCTTACCGTATCATATCCTAAATTTTTCAAGATTTGTGGTATTCCCATGTCAGTGCAGCACTGTATCATATATTGGATACACTCCGTGCTCCTAGGTACTTTATAGTAATGGACAGTGGGTTGAGTGCCTAATCGTGTTTGTGTTTATAACAAATTCAGGTTTCACTGGGTTTGTGGGACCCATTTTCTTAATAATCTCTAGCAAGTAGACTCATTTATAACCCGAATTTGCTAAGACTTCACCCAAACCGGTTAATTAAAATGGTGCCAGTTCAGCGGTTTGTGTTGAAAATTGCAAGCCCTACTACTCACATGTAGGTCTCGAATAAGTGGCAAACTCCCGGTGATAGAGTAGGGTTTTACATGCCCAACCACCTGTTCAGTGGCTTTGCACAGTACGCGGAAGCCGAGAGAATTTAGATCACAAGCAACCCCAGCCGAAGCCTCGTTAAAACTTGTCTCAATTCTGTGGATGGAAAAACAAAAAGAAGTCATCTATAACTTGAAATTTACACGCGCTATTTGTTAAGTTTCAAGAAAAAAGGCCTTATAACTCAAACCCCGTATAAAGAAAGACAAACATAATTTGTTTAGTTTGTAAGGAAAAGGCTTGGTAAGGCAAAACTTAACGATTAATCTGCAGAAAAATCTACACATACTTTTGTTATGTTTTAGGAGGAAAACACTTTATCATGCAAATCACATTTGAAGCCAGGTAAGACAAACGCGCATATTTGTTAAGTATTGCGTGGAAAAACCTTCATAAGGGATGGAGGTGTAAACAAATATTCGAATATCCAAATCCATGCTGTATCCAAGTCCGACTTTCGCGAAGATTTATTCAAATAGAAATTCGAAACAATGGATATCGATAGCTTTTTCAAAAGTTTGAGGAAGCAGAAATGAATAATGAATATAACGCAGATAATCCATAGCCGAGGCGGATTACCAATATACACGGATATCCATTTTTCTGGATATCTGTGTGACTGTGTCTTTCGCAAATCGCTTTAAAAATCATATGTAGTTAAATCTTCATTATAATATATTATGTAGTCAATTTTTTTTCCTGAGACTGAACTAATTATTTCATTGACCTAAAACAGGGCAAAATCTATACTAAAAGGTAGATGTAAGCGGATATTATCTAAATCCATGTAATCCGACAAGATGTGGATAAGAACATTGAACACTCTATCTGAGGGATATGGATAAGGATTCGGATAGTTCCTTTAAAACAAGATATAGAAACTGTTTACCCCTAATAACGCAAAACCCATTGGAAGAAAATCTACGCGTGCATTATGCATATATAATTAAGGTTAATGAGGAAAACCATGTCCTCAGTTTTGTGAGGAAAGCACTTCAAAAGGCCAAAAAATAACTATTTGAGGTAAATTTACACACCAACATATGGATATATGGCATACATAGTGAAGTTTAACAAGTAAAAGGGGATGATGATGAAGAAGAAGAAGAAGAGCACCTTCCATTCATGTTCCCTTCTTGTAGAAGATATCTTGAAACAGGGCCTCTAGTATGTAGCTTATCCATGTTGCCATTCAAATCGTCAATGTATTCTTTTAGCTTCTTCATCGCATCCGATACACTGAAAAGAGTATCACAAAATTAGAATTACAAAAACGAAACCAGATCAAGACTTCAAAGCAACAGAAATGCCAACCCATATCACATCTTTAATTAACAATATTCAATAAACATATTTTTAATATCCAAATGCTATTTTTAATATCTACTTAGACGTTAAACAGATTTTCAAATACAGGTTTCAGACTTCGGATTCAGAATTTAGTATCTACTTTGGCAGAAGTCGTGTCTACTTTTAAAAGTAACACTCCCCTAAAAAATGCAACTCTAATTTTAAAAGTTGTGCAACGACGGGTTTTCAAATTTCAAATTTAAGTGGTAATTTTACCGCATAAAATTTTTGACACAAACTTTTAGATTTAAGTGATATGTCGCTTATTTTTTTTGCCAACTAAACAACATTTACACCACTTAAATATGAAAATTTTAAGTTTTCAGATTTAAGTCGTTGAAACAAACAAACCCTTAGTTTGAATTCAAAGAAATGATAGTATAAGTACTAAGGTAGGCATTTTTTACTGAAAAATTGATAGCCGACCAAAAAAAACCAAACCGATACAAAAAGAAAATCGAACCGAACTAAACCGATTTAAAAAAATAAATAAAAAAATTCAAGTTTTGAGTTTTAAGTTTTAAGTTTTAAACTTAAATACTTAATTATATATTTATATTTTATACCCACAGCCACAGGCCTCCGTTCCTCACTTCCTCACGGACCTCACTTGGTAAAAATTAAAGGGTGTTCTTGAACACACCCACATAATCCGTCTTCTCACCCCACCAAAAGTCAATATTACGTCAATCTTAACCTAAAAATTAGCGTAAGATTCTTTCTTATCACCCCAATTTCTGTATTTGAAAAAATTGCCACTAATTTGTCTTCTCACTCATTTAATTTTTTTAAAATTAAAAAATTTCATTCTTTTCAACAAATAATTCTACAACTCTAGTTGCAAAATATTTTAATAAATGATTTATTTTTATAAAAACTATTTTATTTTTTCGATTCATTAGATACAGCCGTATAGGAGACAGTAATATTATGAAGATTGAAATTTTATTATTAGCTAATGGAAACGGTCGGGATAATTATCTTGTGTTAACTAATTAATTTTTACTTTGATCAAATGTTTCATTTTAAATAGTTGGTCGCCTAAAAGTCTAGAACTATTGTTGTTACTATTTTTATTTTTCAAATTTACACTTTACTGTCTTTGAAATTGTCATTTATGGGGTTTGACCCTATCTCTAATTATGAATTTTGTAAGGTCAATAATGAATTTTGTGGATGTACAATAAAAAAATAAATTTATTATTTGACTTATAAAAAAGAGGTGGCATGTCGGTAGCGTGTATAAAAAAGATGGGGTAGGTTGAATGTTTTCGATAAAAAATATTTTTATGGATTTATTAAGATTTTCATGTTTTAGTTTTAGTGACGACGAAATTAACGTCCCAATAGTGCATTCAGTAAACTCACCCACCATTGGGGTGAATTGAAAGTTTTTTTAAAAGATAAATGGGGTGAGAAGACGGATTATGTGGGTTTATTTAAGAACTCCCAAATTAAAATCAATTATCAGTTTCTCTCTCTACTTTCCACTCTCCGTTCCTGTTTCCGTCGACTACGGCGCCACGCCGCCACTTCCATCTAGGCATCCACCCACGGCCACCTCGCCTACTACAATCAGTAACCAGTCCGCTACAGCAACACCGCCATCCACCCACAGCAACTCGATCTCTTCTCAAATCGATTTTGCCCTAAATCTCAAAAATGCAGGTACTCAATCAATCGATCTCTTCTCAAGAAGTTTTGGACTGTGAGCTGTGTGTTGTGTGATGTATTGCTGTACTGTTGGTGCTGTATTATGGCCGGTCATTTTGGTTAGTTTTGGTGATTTGATAATGTATATATATTATATAGATTTAGAAAACATGGTAATTTGCTGCTTGTATTTGACTAGTTAAAGTACCGATGTGCTTTAGAACATGTTTTTATTTTGTGTTTTGTAGAATTTCGGTAAAACCGGATTTAAGTTAATACCATACCGATTTTTTTGTTACCGATTTTATTTCGATTCAGAATCGGTTTGAGATTTAATAATACCGAAATATTCGGTTCGGTATTATGTTATTCGGTTCGGTTACCGAACCGATTCCACCCTTAAGTATAACTATAATTTCATCCACTGAAATACCACAAAACCTCCAAAAGACCCCAAACCCCTAAAACCTTATAAAAACAATCTGGTTTAAATTAGCAGTCCCGCTTTTCTTTTTGTCTTTTTGAGTCTTAGAATGATAGCCTCATTTCTTTTTTGGTATATAATCAATGCAACAAATTTCACACTATTTTATATTCTTGATTATTAATTAAGTTAAAATCAGTGTTTATAATGTATTAGAGTCTAAGTTGGACTATAAATTTAAGAAACAATTACTAGTAAAATAAAGTGTTTTTTTTTACTACATCTAAAGCGTGAGCATTGTTTGTGATAGGCCTGTAAAATTATCAAATTATCCTTCACGGTCGAAAATTATAAAAGTAATGCTTAAGCGGAACTTGAACCCATACCATTTAATGTACTTATTTTATTTAAAAAATATGTGTATGTCAGGGGTAGTTATAATACATAGATATATATAGGGAGAGAGAGAGACCCATTCGCTAGGGTTAGTAGTGACAATATCAATATGCATGCCAATAAAGGACACAATCTTCCCATTCTCAGTTCCCGGGTACTCCACAATTAGGTTTCTCTTTTTAGGGAAATAATTTACATGGTTTACGATTAGCGGTCCGCCCTCGGTCATTAATAGAAGTGCATGACTCGCGTTGGTCCTTAGGGTTTTTAATATTTTCAGTGATTGATACAATTGCATGATATAAAAATGCACTGATAAGTGTAAATAATTTCACACCTCACTGAGGGCCATAAGTCATTGCTACAAGTGCAATATTATGGTAATGATTAAAAAGATTATATTTGGGTTTTAAGAAATTTTTGACAGAGTTTCGTTTGTTTTATAGCAAACCGAATTTTTTAAACCTGTAAGACAAGTATGTAAATCAACATTTGTAACAAATTGTCATAGATCCCAAAAATTATAAATAAGTTAGACAAATAAGTCTACTATATACATATCTAGTATATAATAATATTTTCATGTACAATATCAACCATAAAAAAATAAAGTACTAAGTACCACAAGCTGATTTTTTTTCTTTTTCTTTTAGGCCTTCCATCGTAAACTGCACCTACATGTTTCTCTATAGGTCTTTCATTGCCCCTAACTTTACCCCTGCCTCTAGGTTTACCTTTCCCGACAGGTACATGTGTTAAGTCGAGATCTGTACCCATACCTCTACCCCTGCCAATGTCAACCATAGTACTATCTACATGCTCAATATACTCCACTTTTGTCAACACCTCTGTACCAAGCAACGGTGAAAGTGTCGGCACTATTAGAGCCATATGTCCGGGGGTGTGAGGTGATCCAAATGCTGGTAGATATTGGTTGGGTAGCGAATATGGGGAAAATGATGTCAACATGGCCAAAAATGAAGAACTATACTTATCTTCTGATAAGGTACTGGTGGGCGGTGGTGGAGATGAGGTGGGGGTCGTGGATACGCAGTGGGAGGTTGTGGAAATGAGGTGGGGGTAATGGATATGCGGTGGGGGGTCATCGAAATGTGGTGGGTGGCCGTGGAGATGAGGTTGAGGGTGGTGGATATGCGGTGGGAGACCGTGGAGATGAGGTGGGGGTCGTTGAGATGTGGGGGACGGTCGTGGATATGCGGTGGACGGTCGTCAAGATGTGGTAGGCAGTCGTGGAGAGGTGGTGGGTGGTGGATATATGGTGGGAGGTCGTGGAGATGTGGTGGTACGGTGGTGATGTGGTTGAGATGTGATGGACGATGTTGGAGATGAAGTGGGCAGTGGTGGAGATGTAGTCGTATGTGGTGGAAATGTGGGGGACGGTAGTGGAAATATGTGGTGGAGATTGTGGTATGTAGTGAAGATGTGATGGGCGGTAGTGGAGACGTGGTAGTATATGGTGGAGATGAGGTCGGCGGTAATGGAGATGTAGGGGATGGTAGTGGAGATGTCGTGGTATGCGGGGGAGATGAGGTGAGTGGTAGTGGAGATGTGGTGGTATGTGGTGGAGATGTAGTGGAAGGTGGTGGACTGCTGGGGGGATGTACATGAGATGAAGATACCTCTAGGTGAGTAGGGGCTCAGGAATCGGATGTAGTTGTATTTGTACGCCTCTTACTCACTCGACGTCCACGGGGACGTGGAATAGGGGCGGGTATAGGCTCTCGCACCTGAAGTGGGTCAACGCTAAGTCGAAACTCTTGTCGAACAGCGACAAAGTGCACCATACGACAAGTCCGATATCTCATCTAATGTGGGGTCTTCAGTAGTTGACCATATAGAATGTCTCTGTGCCAAAGCATATATTCTTGCAAGCACATCTCCCTGTACAATGAAAACACAACTTAAAATTAGAAGAATTCAAAAGTAGGAATAAGGAATATAAGGATCGCTCGCTAAAATTAAATTTTTTTTACCAATTTCTCCACTGTAGCTGCGACGGGCTCAGCCCCGAACTCAGGTGGGCGGTCCTGTGGGGGACTCATAAAATGTCGTGTGATTGTACGAAACCAAATCATATATGGGTCGTTGTAATTGATCAGGCCCTATAATGCGATCGTGTTCACTACATGATCGTTTCGCCTGTCCCAGTAATCAATGTAGTCGCGATTTATCTTGCTCCAATCGCAAGGTTCCCCTCGTGCCCTCCCCCTCATATCCATATCATGAAGTTGTGAAGCAGTGTCGAATGTTTCTGGGATGGCCTGTTGTAAACCAAACTGACGCATCACTCGATCTGGAAGATGCCACTCTACAACCTCAAAGCAAATTAGGGGTACCCGTGTGCGCCATATTTGCTGACCAACAACACAGTATATAGGCAACGATGCCAATACATGTGTTGTATATGGTTGTCATATCATCTGTAACATATCACATATGTATGATTAATAATTAAAGAATAATAAAACATTCCTCTTTTTTTACAAATTTCTAAGTAAATTTCGGCAGAGTTCCGTCTGTTTGTTGAACAATCCAATAATTTCAAATATACCTGTTAAGTGCAAATAATTTCAACCATACCACAATTTCACATTTGCTTATACAATACATTAATAAGCATGAATAAACAAAATTCTTCGATTTTTACCAATTCCTAAGTAAATTTCGACAGAGTTCCGTTTGTTTATTGAACAATCCAATAATTTCAAATATACCTGTTAAGTGCAAATAATTTCAACCATACCACAATTTCACATTTTTTTATTCAATACATTAATAAGCATGAATAAACAAAATTCCCCAATTTTTACTAATTCCTAAGTAAATTTCAGCAGAGTTCCGTCTGTTTATTGAACAATCCAATTATTTCAAATATACATGTTAAGTGTAAATAATTTCAACCATACAACAATTTCACATTTGCTTGTATGATAGATTAAATATTCCATATATACCTGCTCAGTGTGCATACAGTCCAACTGGTCTCTATAGTGAGCCAATACGTGTGCCGGCGTTCGATCAAGTGAAAATCTTGTTCGCCACCTATACGAAATGAATATTACATCAAGGGGTATATACATGTATATGAGACTTGCAAAAGTACTATAATATCACTATGCTTGTTATATATTCCTTACCTAGCTCCATAGGGTGGTCCATCAATCATAGGAACAACTTCCCCATCTGCAATTGGTGTACCAAGTCGTCGGGGTCGAATATGTGATAATCGCTCCCAACTCCATAGCTAAAAAAAAGGAAATTGGGGGAAAAAATATAAGTTAGATTAATTACGATAATTACTAATTGTATTTAATAAATATAGCTTTAGACCTATAATATGACAAGGGGCCCCGCAATCTGCTTGAATTTTCTACGTGATGCCTAACATATCTCTCTATACAAAATAGCAAGTGCAGCACTCTCCAACTGTACTGTCCCACCACAGTTAAATCCTCAAAAAGTGGGAGCAATGAAACCTTGACAAAAGAAGTCGATTTATCGGACAAAATAGATCCCCCAAGCGAGTGAAGAATCCATGCCCGAACATATCGCTCTACGACCATGTCATCAGCCTCGTCATCAGGTACCTCCCGGAATGTATTAGCTATCCAAGATAGCTTTACCTTTGACTTGTTCAAAGATGTAGCGTCAGGTCGGACGCCTAGTATATGCTCACATATATCAGCATGGTCTCCAAGTAATGGCAGTGCAATAATAGGATGACCATCGATTGGCAATCCTAGCAATATGGAGACATCCTGTAATGTGATAGCACACTCTCCAACAGGGAGATAGAATGTATGTGTCTCCTGTCACCATCGCTCGACCAATGCAATGATCAAAGCGTGGTCATACTATATATGGCCTACACGATACACCCCATAAAATCCAATTCATAAAAGTAATCGCTGCACTCTTTCAGGTAATATAATAGGCTGTCCATCTCTATGCTTAAAATCCGTGTCGTTCCAGCGTACCTCTATTAAACTAGGATCCTCACCATCCCAAATAGAAGACAATATGTGGTGCTCCTGTAAATATAAGACGCGTTGGTCCTCAGGACCTGGATCCATTTACACCAACACACAAAATATGAAATGTACATTATATTTAAACATACCACAACATAATTAACATCAACTTAATAGAGAGTATAATAATATAAGTAAAAATTAAAGTATATTAAGTCACGAAAATATCATATTAAGATTAAAATTCATAATACAACATTACATTAAAATAAAAATAAACTTGAAGATTACATTACATCATAAGAAGCCGAAACGAATAGTGCGTGATAATTAATCAGAAATAAGTAAATTACATATCGTCTTTATAAGCTAAAAATGGAAGTAACTAACACAACTTCATTTTTTTCTTATTTCAGCCACAAGTGCGTCAATCATGTCTCGCTTTCCCACAAAGTCCGCAATGGTTACTTCGTCGATGATCGCTTAAGTCCATCTCGTTGTGAATGCGCCTTGACGGTCAACCCTTCTATCATAACAGAATAGGATTAGGGATCAAAACAGTTGCAATAGATGGGATTAATTCCCCCCCAGTACTCCTTGGGCAAAGCAGGATTCATCATAGGAGCATAAGTAGCCACGTAAGCCTCAAGACTCAAATATGGATCAATTAAATACTTTAGCTGCAATCTTAAATCAGCACACACCGCCATGACATGAATACAAGGATACTTATAAACAGACCACCTCCCGCAGCTGCACGTGCGTTCCTTAATGTTGACATTCTTAACTTTATCTTTTGCCTGATGTGACGGCCGCATGGCTTTCAGAAAGATTATGCCTAAAGACACTATATTTCTTGACATCCTTTTCGAGATCCTCTAATTTAATCGCCATGATCGGGGTATGTTCCAACTCTAGATCGTTTTGTCTTTCTACACCCTGATGTCTTCGTTGACAAAAATAAGTAACGAGGCGATGAAATATGAGCTGCACGGACGTAGTGACAGGCAAGGAACTCGCTCCTAGTAAAACTCTGTTGAATAGCTCTGAAATGTTTGTTGAGTTAACCCCATATCGATGCCCTCCATCATAAACAAAAGTTCACTTTTCGAGTGGAATCTCATTTAACCACTTCCACGGTTTTTTTCCTTCAATCTGTTGGTGTTTAGCATACGCTTTTATCATTTTCATGTAGTGAATGAATTTTGAAAACTGGTAAGCAGTAACAGCCTTCCACATTAGTAGCCTTAACATTCTATCTAGTTTACATTTCCTTGTGAAGTTACTACGAATGTGGCGTATGCAAAACCGATAATATATTTTCGGCTCCTGAAATTGTTCGTCGGAATTTATTACTGTTAGTATACCCCTATGGCGATCATAAAGCAAGCATATACATTCTTGTCCCTTAACAACATAATGTCAAACTCGATTTAAAAAATAATGCCAGGTATCGTAACTTTCTTCCTCTCCGTATCTGAATGCAAGCAAAAAAATACCCTCATTTGCATCTATAGCCATTGCAATAAATAACTTCCCATCATACTTGCCCAAGAGATGTGTAGCGTCTACACTAATAATAGGCTGGTAATGCACAAAACCTTCAATATAACCACTAAAGGCCAAAAGTTCTTGTTAAAAACACGATTATTCGCATCAAATTGGGTGCTTCTCAACTCGTGGATCGTCCCTGCATTGTTATACTTAATAGATCCCAAGTATCTTGGCATTATTGCATAGGACCCTTTCCAATCGCCAAATAAAGTGGCGATCGCTTTCTGCTTTGCATTCCATGCTTTCCAATAAAAGACCTTGTAGCCATATTGATCCTTCATATAAACAACAATAACGCTAATCTTAAAGGCTGGATCAACCTCCAGCATGTGCATTATTTTATTTGCAATGAAGTCACAGTCAAGATGTTTGTAGCTTAGTTTCAAATGATCAAATCTGCATGTGTGGGGACCCTCGTACTTGGTTATTTCAAATTGATTGTGCTTCTTCTTCTTTTTACATGCATAAAGATGCCATTTGCACCCTTTTTCATGTAATTTACACTTAATTGCCCATATATCTGTCTTAGATTCATCAACAATATATTCATTAGAATTCTTGATTGCGAACAATTTCACAGCAGTCTTCAAGTCTGCTTTCGTTTCGTAAATTAGCCTTTTACGCAGTTCATTTTCACCCACAAGCTGCTCATGTATTAATACTTCCCCGTCCACATTTGTAACCTGAAATCGTGTGTAAAAGGGCGGAATATCATTATCAACCTGCCTAATCTCATTTGATTCTTCCCCTTCATTACTTTCGCTATTGCTTAAATTTTGCATAACTTGATATTCGGTGTCTACGTCCTCTCCAATGTCGTATTCTACTTCCAATTCATAATCTATACCACCTCCACCCCGAGACGTGGACTTAGGTAGGGGTTGAGATGATTTGTGACCTTTTTTACTAGTGCCACCAAAGTTGAGGCATCTTGATGGCCGCGAAGTGGAACCGAAAAGAGAAATATGAGGACCTTTATTGATAGGGTCACAAAACTCCTGCTGTGGTAATGGATCAATGTACATAGGGGCAGAATGTGTTAACAGTGGTGATATGTATGGTCTGGACAATGACAAATTTTCTCCAATTGGATATACATCATAATCCAAATCCACTTTTTCAATATACAAATCAATTGCATTAACAACGGGAGCATTGGAAATATTTGTCATTGTAAAGTCCAAACTTCCATCATCTTTAACCTCATGAAGGAAGTAATTCCAAGTAGTTGTGGTTACAAAAAGAAACATCTACAAGTCATCTTCAACGTGGACGGCGTACGGTCAATATCCATAATAGAATAAACTTTCTCGACTAATTCTGAGTAACTACTGCCTTCTTCCGAGACAATGCCACTTTCATGTGGCTTATCGTATGTCCAACCTGCTCCCCATTAATTATATTGCCACCCCAATACAGTCGAATACAATAACGTCTACTTCCCATTATCCACCTTCAACACAATAACCCAGTTTAGTTTATTTTCAATAAAAATATCTTGAACCAAGGAAATATGAAGTTGTGGGTTTTGGTTTGTAGTTTCTAATGAATGTGTGGGTAGTCATTTCATTATAGTCTTTAAAAAATGAAAGACTTGTCTCCGTTATCTCTCTATTCAAATTATAAATTTTAATTCTAGTTTTGGCAGTAATATTCAAACTCTAAATTTTAATTATAGCATAACAATTAAAGGGGAGCATGGGCTGAGGCGAAAATTAAACAAAATATGCACATTAACTTTTTCTCTCTACCATACATTTTTACTCTCTCATCAACTTTTTAATTAAATCTTAGAATATCATAAATTTAAACTCAAAGTTCAAATTTTAACATATTTGGACCCTATCAATCTATATTCTTAGAAAGTATAAAAAAATAGTAATGGTTAAAAATATATATAGTATGGTGTAGCTTGGTTGCATAGCCTTAGATATTTTTTATTCATCTATATAATAAGGAAAGGTTTTTTTTTTTACTAAAGAGCTTTTGAAATTCTACCTAATCAGATGTCTATATTTAGTTTGATAAATTTACTTTTCCTTACACACATTTTAGATCATAGGGATGTAGTTTATCTCCAAGAAGCATTCTCCACCTTAAATTTGTTTATTTCTACCCACTTTGCACTTTTAGATTAAAGTACTCCACCTACTAATATACTACACCCACACACAATCAAAACAAACCCAATTTCTCTCTCATTTTTCTTTAAACTTAAAAATATAATAACTTTTAATCAAAGTATATATATTTTTAATAAAAAATATATATTTGAAATATACTCATGAATACCTATAAAATAAGATCCATTATTATTATAAAATTATGTATAAAAAAATAATTTGTTTACCTATATAAGTTAACATTTTGGTGATTTTAAATTTATGTTACTTTCATATTATAATTTTTAAATTAATTTTTTTTTCTTTTGATGTGTAATCAACATACCACACAACAACACTTATCCATTATCTAGCTTTACATTTTCACTTATTGTTAAATTAATTATGTCTTCGCCAAAGTACAATATAATTTTGATAATAATACCACCCATTATCTAACTTAGATTATGTTAATAGATATGAATATTAACATTGTTATTATATATTTGGTTATAGACTAAATTTAATTAATATTAATTATAATTCTTGCATTGTACAGAACAAAAAATATCATTCTAGCAAAGTAATAGATAACAACAATTTATATGCTTGAAATATCTAATGGTCACAAACTATTTGCATAAATCTAATGATTTAAATAGGTTTTGGCAATTATGTAATATTCACCAGCACTAAATGTTAAATTTAATACATTTCTTAAAAGACAACAATTCACAAACTATCGTTATTGTCTTCCTTTTTAAAAAAAAAAATGGTATTCTCTAAAATAATAAAAAAAACAAAAGTATTATTTTTAACAAAAATGTTATTTTGTTAGATTATTAATGTTTTATACTTTTTATTGAAGAAATTGAAGATATTTGTATTGCAAAAACAAAAATGTTATTTTGTTAAATTACTAATGTTTTAAACCTTTCCCATATAATAAGGAAAGATTTTTTTTGACTAAAGAGCACGAAATAGCGAAAATGAAATTTTTATTTTTACGTGTAAGTTTTTGATTGCGTCTTAAATTGGATGATGCATCCTAAATGTCTTTGATTAAAAAAAATTTGGTGCGCCGTGCTGGATGGCACGGGCATACCCTAGTACAATAAGAATTCGAATCTTAATAAAATTGATGTAATTAAAATATATTATTCAAACTATGTAATTTATAAATACAATAAGAATTCGAATTTTTTATATTTATACGTACAATAGAAAGGAGAGAAAGCCTTCCGCTTTTATTTTCCCCGTAAAGCTATTGCCCATCACTTTTCTCCCCCACCCACCTCCACCCACGTGATCCCATTTTCTCACCTTTGTTTGTCTTTTCTTTTTTTGTTATTGTCTCAGACTCTTACATTCTTTCTCTCTTGCATCTTTATCTTCTATTTCTTCCTCTCTTTCCCATTCAAGCATCTTTCTTGCATTAACCCTTCATCTATTCTCTTTCTATATGCGTGTATATATGCTTATATATACACATGTTTAGATAATTATAAATCAAAGAAATACAAGATCGAAGAAATCGAAAGGTGGGCATTAGTTCTCTTCTTTTCTCTTTTTGTATGCGTATGTGTGTATATTATGTATGTATACTAATTAGATCTAAGAAATGTTTTATAAAAATACTTTTTTTTCTTATTCTGTATGTATATTATAAATATGTTTGAATGTATGGATTTATTGGTAGTGAAATGAAGGTATGGATCTGAATATGTTTTAATTTTTCTCTCAATGCTCAGACCAATTGGACCGATTAAAGGAGCCTTCACATGTTTCCCATATAAACACATACATGATTATTTACAAATAAGCAAAAAAAATCATTATTTATATACTACCTCTAATCCTTATAATATATCTTTCAAATTATCTTATAAAATCAGTTAATCAATAGGAGAAAATTAGTTAATGAGATTACCTTGAGTAGATTGGGCGACGACGACGAGAGGAAGCAACGGTGGAGGCAACTCGGCGAGGGGGTGCCGTCAACGGTGGCGAAAGGAAGCAGCAAAAAGGGGAAAACGGGGGAGAGAGATAGAGAGCAACGGAACTTTACGGAACGGCGTCGGCGACGGCAACAGACAGCGATGGCAAAGGTGCCGGCGACAGACGGGAGATGGAGAGAGGAAGAGCGGTGAGGATGGAGGGAGGAGGTGCTTGCGGAGAGAGGAAATTGATGGGGAGAGAGAGAGGTGACGGGGTGTGACGAAGGTGGGCGGCGAGGGGCTGCGAGGAGGCGGCGATGTGGAGAGGGTTTGGTTGAAGGGGATAGCGACACTTTTGAAAGGGAATTGATTATTTTACCAAGGGTTTTTTTTTTTTTAACACAGATTATTTACCAAGGATGGAAAAATTTTTTTACTAAACATAAAAACGTGAGATAGGATCATGTTTAATCACATTTTTATGTATAAAAACGTGAAAACACCTCACACTTTTACAAAATAAATTTTGTTTTTTTGGTAAAATAGGCATTTAGGGTAACGTTTTTACGGTAAAAAACGCGAGAGATTCTCACATTTTTATAGTTTACACCATTCCACCAAATAAGCTTTAAATGAGTTAAGTGAAAAAACCTACTCTCGTTATGTTCTCCTCTCAGCAGTTGATTCTCTAGGCACGTCGTCTCTCTGTACGCCATCTCTCCTCTCTCCGACGTCTCTCACAGCCGCTGTCGATGCTGCTCTGCACGTCGTCTCTCCTTTGTTTGTCGTTCGTCGTTGCTGCTTCTCTCCTCCCATTCGTATCTCCTCTGTCTGTCGTTAGTCGTCTCTCCTCCCATTGGACTCTCCTTATGTAAGGTATTTGTCCTCCCATTGGCTGAACCCTAGGCTCGTTTTATTTGTGGCTGAACCCTAGGCTCGTTTTGTTTGTGGCTGAACCAAGGCTGTTTTACTTGATGCGTTTGAATTATAATTTTAGAACTTGATGCGTTTGAATTATAATTTTAGAACTTGATGCGTTTGAATTTTAATTTTAGAACTTGATGTGTTTGAATTATAATTTTTGTGTTATTGTTATTTGAAGTGTTTTAATGATTTTTTACTAATGTTCTTTAGTATAATATTATTTTTTATTTTCTTAATTATTATGCTATTGGAGTTCCAAATAGCTTATGCTATACGCTAAGCTATTTGCGCTATGCGCTTCCGAAATCAAATCGCTATTGCTTGCGCTATCGTTATTTAAAACATTGATTTTGTGTGAAAAGTGTTGTCCCACTTGTTAGTGTGCTAAGGGAAGTTGATTTGGATGAGAGACCGGCCATGGGTTATATATATGAGCTTATGGATAAGGCAAAGAAGACCATTAAATTTAATTGCGATGGAGTAAAAAATAAGTACATGCCCATTTGAAATAAAATAGATGAAAGATGGACTCCACAACTTCATCATCCTTTACATGCGGCTGGGTATTACTTGAATCCACAATTGCGTTATGAAGATGGTTTCTCTAATTGTATCGAAGTTAAAGATGGATTGTATGCTTGCATGGATCGGATGTTGTCTTCCGACGATCGTCTTAAGGCCGATATCCAATTGGACTACTATGACAACGCACAAGGAGAATTTGGATGTCCAATGGCAAAACGAACAAGAAAGTTGCGAGCTCCGGGTATTATTTTACTCTTTTTAGTGAATGACAATTATTCTCCTTATTTAATTATGATTATTCTTTTATATTCATATTTTTAATATACGTCCGTATTTAATTTATAACCAAGTGGTGGGAACGCTTTGGAAATAAGACACCCGAACTTACTAGATTTGCTATTCGAGTGCTTAGCCTTACTTGTAGTGCTTAGCCTTACTTGTAGTGCTTCGCCTTACTTGTAGTGCTTCGGGATGTGAACGGAATTGGAGCACTTTTGAGTCGGTAAATATTATATTTCTTAGCCTTCTTTATGATATAATATTTAAATTAATCAATGTTCTAATTTAATACTTTTTATAATGTTAGATACATACAAAAAAAAAAGGAATAGACTTGAGCATAAGAGATTGAACACGTTGGTCTATGTGAAATATAATTTTAAGTTAAGGGAGAGAAGTATCAAGAGGAGAAACAATGTTGATCCTATTGTGGTTGATGAAATTGATTCGGATGATGAATGGATAACCGAGAAAGAAGATCCCCTCCTCCCCGAGAAGCCTTCTTGGCTTGAAGATGATGAGTTGTTTTCCGGGGATCCTATTGTTAGTGTGCCACCCGGCCTCTTTGAAAGTATTAGAGATTCTGATAAACGAGTAGGAGTTGAAATTGTTGTTGATGATGATGATTATGATGATCCTTCTCCTCCTCCTCCTCCTCCTCCTCCTCCTCCTCTTCCGATATTAAAAAAAAGGGTTGGTGAAAGTTCAAGTAAGTAAATGGTAATAATTGGTTTTTAGAAATATGGCTTACTATTAGTCCTTAAATCTCATTTCTTATATTATAGGCGGAAGCAAATGCAAAAATGTGAGATTAGGCCTTATTGACGAGGACGTGGCGATGGAAGAACATGGTGGAATAAATCCAAAGATCTTTGATAGTGGAAAGTTTCCTACCATAGATAGTCTTGATGAAGATAGAGTTGGATGGCACCGATTATTTTTAGTTTGTTATTTAAAAAGTTGACACTTGTAGACTTGATGTGTTTGAAACTTTGAATTTGTGTTAAAATTATGTTACTTGGATTTTTTATATTTTGGTTATTTGAAGCCTTTTAATGAATTTTTGTAAATGTTCTTAAGTATAATATTATTTTTAATTTTTTTTACTCCTACGCTATTCACTATCCAAATTGCCTACGCTATTACGCAATTTGTGAGCGCTACGCAATTCCCGTACAAAAACGTAACGCGTTACGTTATCTCAATTTAAAACATTGATACACACACACACACATATATATATATAAAGAGAATACTTGCAAGCCCAGACAGAATAGACTTGGAGAAGGGTTGATACGCCTTGGATGAGAAGGGTTCTAGCCTTGAGGACATCTTCGGCAACAGGAACCATAGATTTTACTGGATAATCTTTGGCCTGATCCTCAATTCTTTTTCAAAATCATAGGCCTCAACTTCTTCAAGTCCACCTTTGGATTCGAACGATAAAATCGAGACGATCTAGTCAATCCATGTAGCATCATCGTACTAACCCATAGTTTACGATTCCTCAGGGACATTTTTCTAAACCAAGTATATTATTGTTGTTGAAATGATACTAATGCCAGTTGATGCTCGAACTTAAAACGCTGATGTTCATGAGCATGAGAGCAGAACCCTTCTTGGATATAGATATATGTATCCAGTCATTGAATAGTTGCTAGTTAGGTACATTCTTTCTGATGATTTTAATTGATAAACTTCCACTTTGGAATCAGAATAGATATAGATTTTAGAACCTCCACTGGGCTTACTCTTGTGAGAAAACCTGAAGGGTTTTTTTTTAAAAAAAAAAAATCAAATGTCAGAATCGATAAATCAAGAAGTTACAAATATATATATATATACATACCAAAGATTTGTATAGCAAACAATTCCGTTTGATTCAATTAATTTCCATATCAAAATATAATTTTTGGACTTAAACAAGGCGGTGGGGAGGAGGAGAGAGGGACACAGAAACCCCTCCTCCCCCAAAATTACGGGTCACAAGGTCCAATGCATCCGGTCAACTAGGTTGACCCAAGATGATTGATGAACACATTCTATTGTACATTTTTCATATCAGTATACATCATTGAGTAGACTTAAATGTAACTTTATGGCTTTACTCAAAGAAAACTAACACAATAGCTTAGTTAGCAAAGCAGGAAGAATGACCATTATGGCATTTGATTGAAAAATTGGGAAATAGTTAAAAACAATCAATTTTTACAAGAAGCAGAAAAAGAGAGGAGTGATTTGGTGAGATGTTCTCTATCTATACCTTATTTTTCATGGAAATTTTTGTTGCCCTCCACCCAGAGAATCAGATCAGTGGAAAATGGAAAAAGTAACAGAACGCCACACCAATTCTCTCATATCATTTTACAACTTCACATAAAAATTGGTTGGTTTTTTAATAATTTTTCAATTCTACAATCAAACATACTCAGCATCAAAAACAAAAATAGCATCAAAAGTTCATTAAAAGAGGAAGCATGAGCTGTCGTGCTACAAGATTGACAAAAGTAAATTTATGAGTACAGACTGTGGTCTGTGAATCATATAGCATTGTAAAGTTGATGCTCACAAACACCTCGCCATTATCCCATCTCCCCTAATTTCAATCCCCACTCAGCAATATGGGATCTTATGGGAAGTCGAAATCAACATATCATATAGAATCTTTTGATTCACTATACAATTAAAGGTTCTACATGATTGCACTTACAAAATGGATTTGCGATTCTGCGCAGAACAATGTTTTAAATAGCGATAGCGCAAGCAATAGCGATTTGGTTCCGGAAACGCATAGCGCAAATAGCTTAGCGTATAGCGTAAGCTATTTGGGACTCCAATAGTATAATAATTAAGAAAATAAAAAATAATATTATACTAAAGAACATTAGTAAAAAATCATTAAAACACTTCAAATAACAATAACACAAAAATTAAAATTCAAACGCATCAAGTTCTAAAATTAAAATTCAAACGCATCAAGTTCTAAAATTATAATTCAAACGCATCAAGTTCTAAAATTATAATTCAAACGCATCAAGTTCTAAAATTATAATTCAAACGCATCAAGTTCTAAAATTATAATTCAAACGCATCAAGTAAAATAGCCTAGGTTCAACCACCAAATAAAACAAGCCGAGGGTTCAGCCAACAAATAAAACGAGCCCAAGGAGGGTCGAATGGGAGGACAAATACCTTACATAAGGAGAGTCCATTGGGAGGAGAGACGACGAACGACAGACAGAGGATATACGAATGGGAGGAGAGAAGCAGCAACGACGAACGACAAACAGAGGAGAGACGACGTGCAGAGCAGCATCGACGGCGGTTGTGAGAGACGTCGGAGAGAGGAGAGATGGCGTACAGAGAGACGACGTGCCTAGAGAATCAACGGCTGGGAGGAGAACATAATGAGAGTAGGTTTTTTCACTTAACTCATTTAAAGCTTATTTGGTGGAATGGTAAGCGTGAAAATCTCTCACGTTTTTTACCGTAAAAACGTTACCCTAAATGCCTATTTTACCAAAAAAACAAAATTTATTTTGTAAAAGTGTGAGGTGTTTTCACGTTTTTATACATAAAAATGTGATTAAACATGATCCTATCTCACGTTTTTATGCTTAGTAAAAAAAATTTCCATCCTTGGTAAATAATCTGTGTTAAAAAAAAAACCCTTGTAAAATAATTAATTCCCTTTCAAAAGTGTCGCTATCCCCTTTAACCAAACCCTCTCCACATCGCCGCCTCCTCGCAGCCCCTCGCCACCCACCTTCGTCACACCCCGTTACCTCTCTCTCTCCCCATCAATTTCCCCTCTCCGCAAGCACCTCCTCCCTCCATCCTTGCCGCTCTTCCTCTCTCCATCTCCCGTCTGTCGCCGGCACCTTTGCCATCGCCGTCTGTTGCCGTCGTCGACGCCGTTTCGCAAAGTTCCGTTGCTCTCTATCTCTCTCCCCCGTTTTCCCCTTTTTGCTGCTTCCTTTCACCACCGTCGACAACACCCCCTCGCCGAGTTGCCTCCACCGTTGCTTCCTCTCGTCGTCGTCGCCCAATCTACTCAAGGTAATCTCATTAACTAATTTTCTCCTATTGATTAACTGATTTTATAAGATAATTTGAAAGATCTATTATAAGGATTAGAGGTAGTATATAAATAATGATTTTTTTTGCTTATTTGTAAATAATCATGTATGTGTTTATATGGGAAACATGTGAAGGCTCCTTTAATCGGTCCAATTGGTCTGAGCATTGAGAGAAAAATTAAAACATATTCAGATCCATACCTTCATTTCACTACCAACAAATCCATACATACAAATATATTTATAATATACATATGTTTTAATTTTTAGGGTTTGTTTTAATTTACCCTTTTTTTTAAGTTGCTTATCCGAATAGCGTAAGGAAAAACGAGATTGCGTGCAATTGCGTGCGTATAGCGTGGAATAGCGCTAAATAGCGTGACACGTCATCAAATTGCGCTATTTGGTTAAATTGCAACCGGGACTGCGCTATATGGCGTTTCAGTCTGAAAAAATGCAATAGCGCGCCTCGTTGCGCGCGATTCGAAACACTACACAAAATGCTACATATGGCCAAAAGTTAAGATAATTTAACACAATTCTCTTAACTACTTTCCCTTCTAATTTTTGCACTTGAGGAGAAGCAACCCACTCTTCAGAAGCAAACATCATTTCAAGAGCTCGTTTTTGCTTGTACATGCTTTGAAGAGTGAGAAATGCAGTGGCAAAGCGAGTTACGGCGGGACGAAGAAGTTCTTTATCTTTTGTATGCTTTCTCATTAAAGCAAGGATTGTACCATGGCCATAAATAAACTTCACCACCTTTTTGGCATTTTCAATTACCTCTTTAAATATTCTCAATCTTGCAATATCCTCCAACATAAGATCAATGCAATGCGCCGCACAAGGTGTCCACCATAAAGCCTTCCTACTTTCCATAATCCTTTTCCCCGCATTCTTACAATTTGACGCATTATTTGTGACAATTTTGTTGACCTTAAAGTCAATTAATCTTATTTTGATAATTACAATAAGTTAATATTGTGTTATTTAACTCGGTTGTTCTTTAATAATAGCCACTTTAACCAAAACATCTTCCAACCAAGTGTAACCTCAAACCGAAGCGATTATATTATCACACAAGCTCTACAAGTGCCACTATTCACAAGAAATCAACGTTAGAGATTCATAAATGCTATACAAAGTCAAGAATGATCTTAATATGCTCTACAAGCTATCAAGAACAAGAAAGTGTCAAGAACTTAAATCAAGTGAAGATACGCTCAAGAAAATCAAGCATCACGAAGACTCGAAGCTTTTATAATTTAAGTGAGTGCTTAGATTTTATGTAAAAGATATCATTGATCATTTAAATAGCTCATACTATGTTTTAACCTTGTCAAGATTGATCAAAACTAGTTTTTAATTTGAAAACGATTTTTACCGAAAACTAGGTTTCTTGGAAAATTCTCTATAAATTCATTTGAATGAATTTTGTTACAAAAATTATTTTAGAAGTCTTAGAAAACTATTTTTGACATTCTCCAAGCATTAAAATCAATTTCGGAGTCAAAATGCAAAAGTCAAAAAACGCACCAAATCTCCCCATTCCAGAAGCATGTAGTCGACTACATGGTTAATAGAGTAGTCGACTACACCATGTAGTCGACTACATAGTCCTTGAGGGAATCGGCTACATGAGAAAAACTAGTCGTTGGAACTTTTTCTAAAGTACACTTTTGACCCATTAATTTATGTTTTTTACCCCAAACGGCTATAAACTTTTGTCACCTATATATATGAGTTCTAAGACTCATTGTTACTCACTTGAATGATAATACAATCCCTTATTTCATATATTCACATTATTCAAGTTTGAAAGCTAAGTTATTGATCAATCTTCTCTTCTTTGAGCTTATTTTCATTGATCAATTTTGACATCTCTTAGTGTGAGTTTCATTTGTATTTGATATACACGAGAGCTATTGTACATTAGTGTTTGTCACCAAAACTTGTTCAAATCATTTTTGTGAGAGGTGTATCTCATAGAATTAGCAAGAGGGAATTCTTGTGAAAGTATTGAAGGTGTTTTCAATACTTATAAGAGTGTGTGAGAAGAATACACTTGTAGTGGTTTGGTCTTCACCCGGAAGGAGATCGGTTATAGTGGAAATTCTCGGGGAACTAACTGAGCACGGACTAGGGGGAACAAGCCGAACCGTGTGGACAAAAATTCTTCGACTTTGATCGGTTCTAGCATTCTATCTCTTGCTTTATTATATTGTGTTATTTGCTCATTGTGCTTGGAATTATCTTTGTTATTGATTGCTTGATATATATAGACATAATATTTCTAAATTGTTCTTAAAAATACAATTAAGTTTCAAAAACCCTATTCACCCCCCCTCTAGGGTATTTTCCGACCTACAAATTTGTATAACATTCTCCTCTCCAATTTCACTTATAACATCATCAAGATACTTAAAGATTAATTCTCCATTTTTAATACTATCGGAAACATCAACAGATTTTAAAAAGAAAGTGCCTGCGGGACTATTTACTAAAAAGTTCATCAAAGCTCTACTCTTCCCATCCGTCCATCCATCGGACATAATAGTGCACCCATATGTTTTCCAAGATTTTTTGTGTTCTTCAAAAATAGTATTAATGTCATCAACCTCTGCCTTAAGTATCCAAGTTCTTAATTCATGCATTGAAGGAGGCTTAAATCCTTTTCCATATTCAGCAATCCCTTCAACCATAGGCAACCAATATGGATCATTGACAATATTAAAAGAAAGTGCGGCTGAATAAACAAAACGACCAACTCTACGCTTAACATCCTTAAGCAATTCTTTTTTGTATGCCGAATTAAGGGTTGTTTGTCTTGGTTCCGAACTAACAAAGGTATCAAGTGTGCCTTTAGATTTAGTACTACTACCACCACCAATTGAACCGCCCTCCCCACTTCCAAGATTTGATGATTGCCTACTCCCACCACCGGGACCCTCACCAATCTCACGTAACAATGTTGTTTTTTGTATTTTCAAAACTTTAGAACTTTCTAAACTTCCACCAATCTCATTTCTCACCTGGTCTGGAACATTTGGGCAAGGAGCTACACCTTTAAGGGTTTGAGCCAAGTGTTCTTTCAAACGAGTAATACCCCTTTTAGATTTATGATGACAATATTTACAATATACACCATTATCCCCTTCCTTTTGATATGCATATTTTCCAAGCCGAATCCTTTTTCGAAGTTGTAGATGACATTCTACAAGAAAATATTCATTTTTTTTAATCTCTAAATATTCATAGAGTACAAAAGAATCAAGAAAATATTCACTATTTTTTTTAAATTAAATACCACTGTTTTTTTTTAATTTAAAAGGTATATAAAATAAGTTAACTAAATTAATTAAAAGAATGATATTTAGGCTTAGACATGGATGTATGGTAAAAAAGAGAAACCTTTTTAATCTCTAAATATTCATAGAGTATATAAGAATTAAGAAAATATTTACTGTTTTTTTTTTAATTTAAATATTCACTATTTTTTTTCATTTAAATATCACTGTTTTTATTTTATTTTATTTAAATACCACTGTTTTTTTAATTTAAATACGATTTTTTTTAATTTTTTTAGATAGAGTATTAAATAAATTAACTAAATAAATAATTTAAATAAGCATTAAATTAATAATTATAAAATGGTAAAAAGTATATAAAATAAGTTAACTAAAACTAAAAGGTATATAAAAGAGACAGATGTTATGTTAAAAAGGAAATATCTTACCTTTAGACTTTAGTCGGCTGAGAAGAACGGGAGAAGAACAGACGACGAACGGGAGAAGAGGAGACGAAGACACCGACTAGCACCCACTACCACCGACTACCACCCACTACCACCGCTAGAATAATAAGCCCTAATTTCGTCAATCTGCCCAAAACAGTCGAGCAAGAAGAGGAGAAGAAGAGAGAAGACGAATAGAAGAAAAGAAAAGAAGATGAAAAGTGAAAACATCCAACGAGGCTAGGGTTTGTTTTAATTTACCCTTTTTTTTTTTTTTTTTTTTTTAAGTTGCTTATCCGAATAGCGTAAGGAAAAACGAGATTGCCTGCAATTGCGTGCGTATAGCGTGGAATAGCGCCAAATAGCGTAGAACCTTTAATCGTTGCGCGCGATTCGAAACACTGGCGCAGATCCATTTTGTAAGTGCAATCATGTAGAACCTTTAATTGTATAGTGAATCAAAAGATTCTATATGATATGTTGATTTCGACTTCCCATAAGATCCCATATTGCTGAGTGGGGACTGAAATTAGGGGAGATGGGATAATGGTGAGGTGTTTGTGAGCATCAACTTTACAATGCTATATGATTCACAGACCACAGTCTGTACTCATAAACTTACTTTTGTCAATCTTGTAGCACGACAGCTCATGCTTCCTCTTCTAATGAACTTTTGATGCTATTTTTGTTTTTGATGCTGAGTATGTTCGATTGTAGAATTGAAAAATGATTAAAAAACCAACCAATTTTTATGTGAAGTTGTAAAATGATATGAGAGAATTGGTGTGGCGTTCTGTTACTTTTTCCATTTTCCACTGATCTGATTCTCTGGGTGGAGGGCAACAAAAATTTCCATGAAAAATAAGGTATAGATAGAGAACATCTCACCAAATCACTCCTCTCTTTTTCTGCTTCTTGTAAAAATTGATTGTTTTTAACTATTTCCCAATTTTTCAATCAAATGCCATAATGGTCATTCTTCCCTGCTTTGCTAACTAAGCTATTGTGTTAGTTTTCTTTGAGTAAAGCCATAAAGTTACATTTAAGTCTACTCAATGATGTATATTGATATGAAAAATGTACAATAGAATGTGTTCATCAATCATCTTGGGTCAACCTAGTTGACCGGATGCATTGGACCTTGTGACCCGTAATTTTGGGGGAGGGGGAGGGGGAGGGGGGGGGGGGGGTTTGTGTGTCCTCTCTCTCCTCCCCACCGCCTTGTTTAAGTCCAAAAATTATATTTTGATATGGAAATTAATTGAATCAAACGGAATTGTTTGCTATACAAATCTTTGGTATGTATATATATATATATATATTTGTAACTTCTTGATTTATCAGTTCTGACATTTGATTTTTTTTTTTTTTAAAAGAAAAACCCTTCAGGTTTTCTCACAAGAGTAAGCCCAGTGGAGCTTCTAAAATCTATATCTATTCTGATTCCAAAGTGGAAGTTTATCAATTAAAATCATCAGAAAGAATGTACCTAACTAGCAACTATTCAATGACTGGATACATATATCTATATCCAAGAAGGGTTCTGCTCTCATGCTCATGAACATCAGCGTTTTAAGTTCGAGCATCAACTGGCATTAGTATCATTTCAACAACAATAATATACTTGGTTTAGAAAAATGTCCCTGAGGAATCGTAAACTATGGGTTAGTACGATGATGCTACAGGGATTGACTGGATCGTCTCGATTTTATCGTTCGAATCCAAAGGTGGACTTGAAGAAGTTGAGGCCTATGATTTTGAAGAGAATTGAGGATCGGGCCAAAGATTATCCAGTAAAATCTATGGTTCCTGTTGCCGAAGATGTCCTCAAGGCTAGAACCCTTCTCATCCAAGGCGTATCAACCCTTCTCCAAGTCTATTCTGTCTGGGCCTGCAAGTATTCTCTCTCTCTCTCTATATATATATATGTGTGTGTGTGTGTGTCGGTGTGTGTATATGTATATGTATATATTTGGCATCGCCTATCTCAATGTAATCAATGGGCAAAATAAAACTTATTTACTATCTTGAGCTTTCGTCCATTGGTTGTGTCCCAGAAAGGAAAGGTGACTTTAATTTGGGAGTTGGGACATCCCAATGAGGAAAACATGTCTCTTAATTTGGGAAGGAGGGATCATAAAGATTTGAACACTATTGATTGATAAGTGGTACGAGTGAGGGTAGTTGGTAGTATTCTACAACATTAGATTTGTAGGAAGATCATTGTTTAATTCTCATAGGCCAAATCATTTGCTTTTAGAAATGTTGGAGTCTAGATTTATTAATATTGCTTATCAGCACCACTTTCAACATCATATACACGCTCAACATAATGTAGGCTCTTTTTATGTTTATGCCGCAGCATAAAAGAAATGCAAATGCTATATACAATGTCATCTCTATCTCTCTCTCACACACAAGCAGCATGCATTTGTAGGGGGTTGCAAGCCTTTATTGCTTTTTAACTATATACTCCTTCCGTCTCAAAATTAAGACTCGCTTTTCCTTTTAGTACGTTTCCCATTAAAAATCTTCTATTAAAAACTCAACTATAATGGCAAACGACTTGCCCTATAACTTTTTTCTTGTGTTTTGTAAAGTTGAATTGTTTTTTGTAAAGTTGAATTAGTTTAACCAAACGAACAAATACATCTTGCAAGGGGCATACCAACACTTTCTCATCTAATCCCACAGCTCTTACACAACCCCCAACTAGCATAAGTTCTTTTAATCAGCCAATTTCACACTTTAGCTCTCACATAGTTTTTAATGCCCCTAAATACAATACACTCGATTCTCACCCTATTGGAGAAAATCAGAAAAATTCTTTGGTTTCTCTCCTTCATCAAACTCCTGATTCCAACTGCTGCACTGATATGCTTGACCAAACCTAGAAAGAGCTGCATTCCAGTAAAATCAATTGTGATTCATTGTTTGACATGAAATAAAACTCTCTTCTCTTCTCTCTATAAGATTTCTCAACAGGAAACAAGCGAAAGCGCACTTAGGGGGGTTCTTTCAGTTTGAGTTTTAGGTAGGGAATAGGCATTTTAGATTCCAGGAAACCTCTCCTCTCCGAACATTTGAGATTCTTTGCCAATGTCTAGTTAGACTGGAACTCTCATTACTTCATACTGAGAATAGTTTGCTAATACACTATTAATATAAAAATAAATTAATTAAAGTTGGCTACCATATTGTAACAAATGTTACTTTACTATAATGCAAGAGGGAAATGTTTGGCTATATGTTAAGAAAAGGGGTTATATTGTCAAAAAAAAAAGGGGAAGGATTCCCGGGAATCCTCTTGCTTGCCCACATTGATTATAGGAATGGATGTAGGGATTTCTTCTTTCCTAAGAATCCTGTATTCTCAAAACTCCATCCCAAACATTAGAATCTTGGATGAACAGGAATTTAATATTCTAGGAACAATCCAAGGAATGAACCAATTGGAACTATAAAGTAAAGATGACCTCTGTTCTCTGCATCATTGCCACAAATAACACAAGTGCTATTATTGACTTTACGCCATCATAGTAATCTATCCTTCTGTTCTCATTTACCTTTGCACACAACCCAGAAAATAAAACTGCATCAGGGGTGTAATCTTTATGGTTAACCATATTATGCCATCTAACTACCGGAAGAGGATTTCCAATGTTCCGAACATATTTAACAATGCAATGGCCATTACATTTACCCAATTTTGTACCTTACAAACCCACAACCCATGTTTCTAACATTCATAATTATCTTCCAAGTCCATGTTTCTAGTTATATTCCAATAAACAATGTTCTTGATACACAAGCCCCCTTCGCTTTTAGGACAAGAAACTTCAGCCCAAGCTACTTTAGCACCGGTCTTCTTCAATTCTGAACCAGTCCACACAAATCTCCTTAAAGTCTCATCGATGTCCTTGGAGAGCTTCTTAGGAAGAATAAAAACACTACACCAATAGGCTTGGATATTATGAAGAACAGAAATGATGAGTCGAACTCTGCTTGCATAGCTGAGAGAATTTGCAGTCCAGTTTTGGATACTTTTAAGAATCCCATCTTTTATACTCTTGCAGTCCCTAGATTATAGCCTTGTAGATATAGCACACCAATCTTAAGAGCAAATCTAGGACACCCATCTCAAACCCTTCATAATATCTTGGATAAGCAAGATATTGTCCAACCCCAAGGGGTTGCCTCAGTGGTAAGGGCGTACTTTGGATTTTGTGGTTAGGCGCACGATTTTAGGTTTGATTCCCCGATGTGACAAGATTCTTGGGGCCACTAGGGCGTCTCTCGGTCGATAAGCACCAGGGCCTCGTGGGATTAGTTGGGCTGGGGCCTAGATACCCATGGATATCCAAATTAAATAAAAAAAATAAGCAAGATATTGTCCTTGGTATCTTTCCCAGGAACAAAGGCTGATTGCTGATTACCAACTAGACTATCCAAGACATCTTTAATTCTGTCCACCAATCCTTTTTTTTTTTTTTAAAAAAAGAAAAAGCATTTATAGAAAACATTACTACGAGAAAAGGTCTAAAGTCACTCATTGTGCTTGGGAATTGAATTTTAGGGATAAGAGAAACACAGCATTCCAAGCCTTAAGAATTTTCACATTTGAGATGGATGACTAATTTAGCAGGCAAAAGTTAAGGGTGCGTTTGGTAAAAAAGTTGGATATTTATTGAAAACACTACAAATTTTTACGATAAGTTGGAAAAAGAGATGAGTAATCAAGTGGTTTTATTACTTTTTTGGGTTTTCCATGGAATAAATTATTTGCGTGATGTGTAAGATTTTTTCATGGATAATAAGAAAAAGACAGAGAACATTCCACCAAAACATGCATCTTTTTTTTTTTTAATCTTACTTTTTGTAAAAACTAGTAGTGTTTTCAATCATTTTCCAACCTCTTTTTTTCAATCAGACCCTAAAAGTCTGATCTTTTTTTGTTTTGCCTAGGGATATGGCATTACCAAAATTCCACATTTTACTTCACTTATCTTGTAGCTAGTAAAATTGAATGAAGTATCATCTTACCGATGCCATTTGTTCTAACTTGCCCTTGTTAATCTGCAGGCACTGCCCAGAAGTATATATTGGTGAAAAAGGCCATCTAATTCGGAATTGTGGTGGTTATAAGCACCGAGCCAAGAACCAGATTCATGACTGGATCAAGGGGACATTAAATGACATTATTGTCCCTGTAGAAACATTCCACCTTCACAAAATGTTCCAAAATGTAATCAAACACGACCAAAGATTTGACTTCGACCGCATTCCAGCAGTTATCGAGCTATGCTTACAGGCAGGAGTTGATCCAAACAACAAATTATACTCAAATAACCTGAATTCAGACAATTTGATGCCTGCTATATCTGGGGCTGATTCTTTATCACCCCACGAGTTAAGATTAATTGGCCGAGGAACTTTGAGGGCATGGGAAACTGTCCGATCGGGGGTACAGAAATTATTGTTGGTTTATCCCTCTAAGGTTTGTAAGTACTGTTCGGAGGTTCACGTGGGCCCGTCTGGTCACAAGGCTCGGCTTTGTGGGGTATTTAAGTACGAAAGCTGGCGTGGGTCCCACTTTTGGAAGAAGGCTGAGGTGGATGATTTGGTCCCACCAAAGGTCATGTGGTTCCGGCGGCCGCAGGACCCACATGTACTTGTTGATGAAGGGCGGGATTATTATGGTCATGCGCCTGTGGTGGTGGATTTGTGTACCAAGGCAGGGGTAATTGCACCTTCTAAGTACTTTTGCATGATGAAAGTGCAGGGTATACCAGCACCCGTTTGAGTGAAGTTTGAACTGTTCTTTTAGTTGCGGTGGTTGGTGGGGCCGGCTTCAAGCCGGTAACACGATCCTTTAAGCAAACCCTGTGGGTGTTGGATAAAAAAGCCAAATTTTGATTTAGCTGTGGAGATTTTCTGGTATGTTTCAATCAGGATTGCTTTAGTTAGCACATTAGAGATTATTTTTGTAGGCCAGAGTTGTAGTTAGTGTAATTATAGTTGTAGTAATGCAATGGAACAGAAAATCAAGGATCTGGCTTGTCTAGAGTTATTTCAATCACTCTGGAGTATAGTATTAATCTGGACCATTCGTTTAAGATTTGAAGGTTTAGGTTTTGACAGATAGTGTTCGCCTCTGGTAGGACTCATTTAGACATAAATATTTCTCAAAATCTGAATTGTACAGGTAGTCTTTGCCTCTGACGAGGTCTCATTTAGACAAAAACTGTGTCAAAAATCTAAATCAATATAAATAGTGTTTGTTTCTAGCAATGTTTCGTTTAGGTAGAAACTAGTTGTCAAAATTTGAACAGTCTAATTTTAAACTAAATGCCCAGATTTCTTCAGCTCTCCTAGAGAGTGGTTTTCATCATTTTAGAGGAGCCTGGGCTAGAAAGGAGAATCCTGATTGTTGGTTCTTAGCGGACACTAGGGTTTGGATATTCTTAGGGACCAAGCTACCAATAGATATTTGAGCTCAGCTTGGTTTGGAGCCCATTTGATCTCGTTTCTTAAATTAAATTAGCTGAGCTCAAGTAATTTAAATAGCATCATTACTAAACAAACCAAGGTCGAAGAGAAACCAACTTGGCTTTGTGATGGTTTCAATAGTGTTTGAAAGCTTGGCTTGATTAGTCTCATAAATACGAGCCATCTATGCATTATATACATAGTAAAATTATTCTTAGCTCAATAAAGCTAGTCTAGGAGTTTGAACTCTGCTCGAGCCGGTCTGTCGGCTGAGTGTGAACATTGATTTGAGCATAAGTAAGTTTAGTCCAAGCTTGAGCTCATGCTCATTTAGATTTTCGTAAACCAGCTTAAAACATTGGATGGCTCAGCTCAGTTTGGTTAATTTGCTTCCCTGTGATACACTGGTACTACTTGCAGATTGGGAGATCTATATTTAATTTTTTATGTTTATGGCACTATTTGTGTGAATACGATTGTCGGCCTAGCATTATTGTGCCTGTGGTACCATTTGTGTGAACGCAATTGTCGGCCTAACATTATTGTGCCCGTGGTACCATTTGTATTTAGGAAAAAGTTATTCTTAACAATTGATAGGATAATTGCATGGAGTGCATTAATGAATGTACATTTAGGGAATGTATAACCCATCAATGCTTCGACCATGAATAACTGGTTGATGATCCAGTAACTGTAGCAGCAATCTTTTTGTTTAAGCTGGATTACTTATGACAGTACCTAAGTTTACAGAATTGCTACTTTCAAAACTACACATTGTTAGTATGATTGATCTAAATAAAAAGTTTGAATGCCGAATAATGTTGGGAGTAAGAGAATGGATATTGGTACGCTAGAGCTATACTCAGTGATGAACATATACATGTTCGAGCATGAAATTTTGTGGCACGTACAGAGTGATGAACCAATACGTGTTTGAGCAAGAAATTTCTTGGCACGTTTTTTACAAGTGTCGAACAAGCATGTGATCAACGGGCATGTAAAATGAACATATACGATATGAATGCTATACTAACCAGTATTCGTTCATTAAAAATGGACTGTTCGAATCTGTATAAATCTTTGATGGTATAGGATTATGTATCTACTCAATATCGGGAATTTGGTTAGGTTTTGCTGTTGAACATTAATTAATTAGATTGAAATATGATTTTTCTTAAAACATGTGCGAATGTAGTGGTGATGTCCTAGGAAATGTTTGATGTAGTATAATAACTTAAAAAAATTGTTTATTAATGGCGAAGCTAAAACCAACTCCGCACCAAGTTGAAACAAGTTTTAGGATCCATATACATGTAGCGTTTTTCATAAGGACTAAGCATAAGGATTATTTCGTACGGATTGAGACTTTTGAAGAGGTAAACATGTGAGTTTTTTTGATGAAATTTGATGGTAACGGTCTCAATGATTAGTAGTAGATCATTTTTACTAAATTTCATCAAAAAATTTAACCAATAAATAAGTTAACTAAAAATTTGATATATATATATATATGCAGGTATAAGTAGTTTTTACTGAAAGTAAATATCGTAAAATTCAATAATTTATGTTGTAAGAGAGAATTTGTTATGAGTACAATAATTTGTGTACATTTTGGTTGTCCTTAGTTTGTTGAAATCTCATGTTTCGTGGTTGTTCGGGTGACAACAATCATAAGTGGAAAATCAATATTTATACCTTTTGATTTGTAGTTTGTTTGCATTAAAATGTAAATAAAGTAAGAAGTAAGCACTTTCTTTTTATTTATCACGCCAATCAAATTTACAATTTTTACCTTTTTCCATTAGACCAATTTTTTTTGGAATATTTGCATATAACAAGACACAATTAGCTGTTGTATAGTTTTACTTGAACTAGACTTCTCTAAAGCGACAAAAGTTACTTAGAGGTAAAATGTACAATTTGAATTAAACGGTTTAAATTAATTTTTATTTAATAAAATTTCTTGTTAAAGAAAACACTTTTCTCAATACTTAAATAAGATCCAGATTATATATTTTTAACTTTAAAGTAATTTTCGTCGGATAGACTTTTGTAAAAGAAAATGATTTGTCTGCATGCAGTGTATATATATTAAGTACAAGGATGAAGTGTCATTGTAGAGTGAATAAAGGGCATGGGTGGGGAATTGACGACAAGAGAAAGAAAGGAAAGCTAGGGCAATGCAATGATTACTGTAAAAAACCACACATAAAGGTACCTAGGTATCTGAGCCTATGCACTGAAGTCGACTCTACATTACATTACCCTACACGCCCGCCCGCCCCCCACCCACCCCCCACTCTCTCTCCATATTGAATTTGTGTCTGCGCATGAACTTTTTTTACAGTCCGAATCTTAGTCGATATATTATATACACTTTCACAATAGTTGTACGTAAGATATATATATATATATATATACTCACTGTTGTGATTAAAAAAAATAAAATAAAAATTTAGATAATGTATCGTCGTTATATTATTAGTCCGTAAATAAAATGATAAAAATGTGTGTCTAACTATGGGTGATAGGCGTAGTCACTATGGTGAGCCCTTCCTGAACCCACATGAATTTGAAATTTTCTTTTGTAGGAATTTATTATTTTATACTTACAACTATGTGAAGTTTATAGTATGAAGTTTTTATACTTACAAGTACTTCTATGTGAAGTGCATAAGTATGAAGTTCGATTTTTAATTTCTCAAAATCTTGGTGTTAGGATTATAGTATAATCAGTGGTAGAATCAGGAATAATTTTTAGGGGGAGCCAAATTTTTTTTTAAGCCAAATCAAACTCAATAATTACGTTTCTAGGCTAAATTTTTACTAAAATACTTTTCCATTATGTTTTGATATTTTGGAAAAGTTAAAAATGATATACTAAAATTAATTATATATTTTGAAATATCTTTATCAACTCAATATTCAACCTACTATAACCGACAAACAAATATATTAATAAACCAATCTAAGAAGCAAATTAACATTAAAACACCTAAATCTTAATATTCAAAATAAAAAAAAATGTTAGTATAAAATTATGAAAAAAAAATATAACCTAAGAGGCTAAGAGCCGAAAAAAAAGAAGAAGGAAGCGGAGTGCACTGGTGCAGTTGGTGTTGGTGCTGCATTTGCGCTTCAAACAAATAAAGGAGGCGACTAAAATAAATTAGACAACTTGCTATAATTTTTGTTAATACACCATCCCTACAATAAATTACAAAATCCAGCCCTTAAACTTATATCTTTCGTCACACAAAACCCCATCATTTATACACCAGCCCTCTAGTAAATTGCAAGACCTACCCCCGAACTTATAGACTTTACAGCACAAAACCCCTTCACCCTGTCCCCACTAAACTTTTCAATTAAACATACACCCCCTTGTCTTTGTACTCTCGCACAAAACCCCCACATACTTTGTCAAAATTTATGAAAAGTCCAAGTGGGCCCCTACATGGCTCCACCCCTGAGTATAGTTGTTATGAGAGGAGTGAAATGTGATAATTGTTGCTAAACTATGAGGTTAGTTCCACTTAAGCTCTTAAATTATATATTGAGTTTCTATTTTGACTGATAAAGTTGACGGAAAATTGTCATGTGTATCACACAATCATTTTAAGAGTATTTTAATTCAACTATTAAAAATTAACATATTATATACACACATTATTCGATAAATATACATATCGTCATATAATTGTTATTTATAATTTATTTTTTACTCAGTGATAGTTGAACACTCGTTAACATTTTGTTTATGCCACTATGTCTAACCCACCAATCAATTAATTCAAGACACATCAGAAGTGAGTTACTTTTTTGAGTCGTAATATTGTAATTACGCAGAATTACTCCATTAGTTTCACAAATCTTGAGGACAAATATCAAGCCACTATTTTTTTTTTCGAAATTTATATTATAAACGCATTTAAACAATATATTGACACTGCAACTTAGAGGAGAGAAAGTGAAGTACCTATAAAATGAATATATTTTTAGAACAGGTAACATTGCTCAAGATTGCTCGCGCTACATATATAAAGAGAGTAAATTATGATTTTGTTGGGTGGTAAGCAGGGTTGGAGTCAAAACTTAAGTTCAGGATCGAAGGGGCTAAAATTAATAGAGTTAACAAAAAAAATTATATTATAATAAGTTCAAAATCAAAATATTATATTAAAATACTTATCATCTTATACGTCAAAAATCAAAATCACATATCTAATTATAAAATTCCCCCTCGAAATTTCATATTTTAAAAATACTAAATAGTATCTTCATTGTCGACAGCCTCAGGGATAAAAATAAAAAACAATTTGTTCTTTTTGTATCAAATATTACAAAAACACAAAATATTACACTTAACTTATACATCTTGTTGCACATACACCCCCTGCCAAAGTACTCGTCCTTACATGTAGCACCCCACCCGCTCTGTAATTACAAAGTCTTGCCCCGAACCCTTCACACATGGCGCACAGAGGCCTCTCACCACTAGCTAGATTTTTTAATTACACAAACCCCTGACTTTTCACACTATTGTAAAAAAAACTCAAATATTCAAAAATCCCCGCCCCCGGGTGTAAATACCAAAAAAGGGTGGGGGAATAGTAACACTATAAATTTCAAAAACATAACTCAAAATTAAGTATAAGTGCGTCTCAATTATTCATTGTCTCTCTCAGAGATTTTAGTGTAGATATGTACATTTGAATTTATTTGGACAACCATTTTAAAAATATTTTTTGGGTTCTATAACATATCTTAGGATGTGACAAAATTTAACATTCTTGTGATATGTATTAATAATAATTCTTCGACTGTTATAGCAATTTCTCAATTCTAAATTAGCAGTTTATGTTTAGTCTAGCATTCTTTTATTTAAGAATACAAAATTTTCAACATAATGCTATGTGAAAAAAGAAACCGAGCTTGTAATTAATTTGGAGCATTCATAAAAAGAAACAGTAAATTCTTAATTTATAATATCTAATTTATTTTTTTGTATGAAAAAGTTTTGCTGAGGAAAATTAACCCAGAGTATACGGCCAACAATGGCGTAGCTAGAATTTTAACTTAACGGAGGATTGCCTAGAACTAAGTAAAATAAATAAATAAATGAATAATTACAAGTAAAAAAAACATATATGCGTATGATATATAAATATATACTTGTTAGTTTTTATTGATTGAATCAAAATACTCAAAACTGGTCATTTTATATATTTATGTATGCACGTGACCATTTTTCATCAACTTTAATGCCAAAGTGGAACTTCGTAAATAGTTGGAGGGGCTAAATGACACTTTTAAAGTTGAGGGGCTTAAGAAGAATTGGCTTCATAGTTTAGGGGCCATCTTTGCAGTTTACACTTATTTATAATAGTAATTACAATCTCAACTCCACCATTTTGAGAAATTGCAAACCCAAGTTCATACTTTTCAAGTTTACACAAAGATCCCTAGCTATAAAAAAATAATCTATAGTGGCTACATCCCTGAGGGCTAGACATACCACAAGACTAAGCGAATGCTAGCACTGATTTTTTACGGATCGCAAAACAAAAATGGTAATTGATAGCGAGATTCAAACTTAATTACAAAAATAAATTCTTATATAGTTTGATGGGCAGTGGAGTTCTATATGTACGAGAGAAGATTGTGTCTTTAGCTATGTAAAAATGGAACATTTTTAAATAAATTCTTGCAGGAATGTCGTTCTCTTTAATCACTCTGGCTACCAGTGAGCAGGTATATTTTGTAAGAAATCATTGATTTCTTCGTTAGAATATGTAAGAACTAAGAAAGTGGGTGAATTTTATAATGACTGCACATACGACTATTATTATCAAATACAATGTATAATAATTGTAGAAGCGAGTGGCACAATATTTCACAAAGTAAATTTTTATTTACACTATAAAAATGACTGAAAATCCCAGAATGCTTAATTAAAGTCACTGCAAAAGCACAGTAAATTCTTCAAGCACTACTAATACGCCACATCGCTTTTTAACAAAATTAAAATTTCATTCTCTCTCTCTAACACAAAGTAAAACCCTAAATCAAATATCTACATATACTACATTAATGTTTTTGTATAGATAATCCAATTATTTCGTTGTATATTGTTCAAAAATTGAAAGTAAAAAAATGTTCCATATGCACAATCACTTTTCTTGAATCGACCACATAGTTCTAAATTTGATACAATAATTGGTGATGAGTTGCTGAAAATAATATGATATTTTGGTAACAAGTTGTCAAATTTGAGGTACAAAATTAGGTAAAAATTTACTGATGTTGAAATATCTTAATAAATTTGACAACTTGTCACCAAATTATTGTATCAAATTGTACTGTATACCCGAGTGAAAAATTGACTAACAATAATTTTTTTTTCTTTTTAACTTAAATGTGCTTATATAGTACACTGCAGAGCTTTATTTTTGTTTCTATCATAAATCAAACTTTTTTTGGTGTGCATAGTTATTTTTGTTTTTTTGGTAATGTCATTATTCCTTTCACAAAAAGGGAGAAAATCACAAATTACTTTAACCATAAAATGGAGCATCTTTCTTTTCACCTCAATCAATAAAGAGAAGTTAATAAGATAATTAAGAGCGGAGCAGAGGGGGGACCAAAGCTATTCTCTCTGCACAAGTACCTATTTTTAATTTCTTAGCTGGATCTCTGCTTATCCAATTTTGGTCGTGGGGTCCACAAAAATGTAATGATAATTTTAACTAGAAATTAGGTAGAAGGTCTTATTACGCATTGATTTTTATCAAAAATTTAATGAATAATATTTTTTTGAATGAAGGGCCTATTTTTAATTGGTAATTGGTATAAGATGCCTATTTTGTTTTATATTTTAAATGAAGGTATTTGAATAAATTTAAATATCATTAATTAATAAAAACATGTTATATATTACTTAAATTACCTCCTCTTTATGAAATTTGCACAAAAAATATGGACTGCAATATGAATTTTGCACTAGAAATATGGACTACAAAGTTCACATTGCAGTAAAATATGGACTGCAAAGTTCATATTGCAGTGAAATATAGACTGCAAAGTTCATATTGCAGTCCATATTTTAATGCATATTGGTATTTTTTAGTTTATTTTAAGGGTTGGAATGTCATTTTATAATGGAAAAAAAAAAGACACATGTCATATTATCAACAAAATAAAAAATAGGCCCTTTATTTACAAAAAAATTATTCCTTAGCTTTAGTGTGAAAATCATTCTCTAATAAGACCTTTTTTTAATTGTCCCTAATTTTAATTAATATATATTTTTATTAATTTTGTCAAATCTCAGTAGCCAAAACTAAGAGCAAAAAATAAATAAAAATTCAAAATATTTTCCGTCTCAAATTCAAAAACTCATTTTCATGAATAAAATTATAAATATCATTTCATTTTAGTGTGTCTTTAATGCATCTTTGATTCTTTAATTAGATGATATTAGATACTATTATATAGAAATGAAACCGGAATGATGCTATGTCGATAACGTACGTTCAAGGTTTAGACGTGAAAGTAGAGTCTTTAATTCTATTGCAAATTTTGCAAAAAGGTTTTCAGCTCCGTGGGCTGTATTGTATGAAGTTCGAAGGCTAATATTCTTGCTGAGTCACATGGATGCGCAATTGGGGCATACATATAGGGAAAATAACGCTGCAACTAATTAGTTTGCAAATGTAGGGTGTATAGTTCAAAAGAAGTTAAATTTTAGAAATTATTCAGAATTCTGCGAATTTTAAAAGGAATTGTGAAACGAAATAAGGCAGGTGTTCAAAATCTTAGGTATAAAAAAGTATAAGTGTTATATTTACTTTACTGATATTAATAAATTCTAGGGGCAGTTGCCTCTTTGGCAAAAAAGGAAAAATAAAATAAAATAGAAATGAGACCATTACATATGTTGTATCCCATATAGCACTATGAGATATTAAATATTTTTTCGCTGATAATTTATATAATAAATAGAGTCGATTTTGAGTGTGTGAAAAGTTAGCGCATTAGATTAAAGCTTCTAAAGCTTTATGTGTAGAGAGCTCTTGTTTTGAATACCTTTAATTTGTTATAATAAGCTATGTAGTCACCCGAAAAAGGTTGATAGCTATATATATAGAGACAGAAGGAAGATGATTAAATTTGTGAAAATAAATTATTCATATATATCGCATTACTAGACAAATTAGAGGTAAACAAGACAAATTGCATATAATAACCATCTTAATTAAGTATTATAGTATTATTTGGAAAATAAAGAGAAGACACTATTTTGTTATATGTAGTAAATTAAAATCCGATAAAATAATAATCTCGCTAAATTAATAAATGTTGCCGATTCTAACTTGGGGCTAAGAACTAAATTAATATTTTCGCTAAATTTATAAGATAATATATTTTATATAAGATCCTCCCAGACCCATCAGTTATATAAATCAATAATTCACCTTTTTAGACCGACCATCATGCCTCATCAAAATACGAGTACAAATTTGTTTGCTTTTTAGACCTACTCACACAAGGCTTTTCGCATTTCATCACTCATCGTTGCTTTTTTGATACCTAATTGAGATGGGAAGCTATTGGAATAGAAGTATGAAAAAGAATATAATTTTTGTAGTAGTAGTAGTAGTAGTAGTAGTAGTAGTAGTAGTAGTAGTAGTAGTAGTAGTAATAATAATAATAAGAAGAAGAAGAAGAAGAAGAAGAAGAAGAGATGGTATATATAAATAGTACTTAATTTTGGAAGACCAAAGGACAATATAATTGCTCAATTAAATTTTGGAAAGACTAATATTATCACAATATTGAAACATAAATCTTTGCAAATTATTTATCAAAGGATAATATAATTTCCTTAATTAAATTTATAGGAAATAAAATCTAAGGAAGATCAAGGTCGGAAGAGTATTAGAAACCCAAATCTTTTGGTAAATTATTAATTTATTGATAAATTAAAATATCGTTTAATCAATAAAATTGACTGGCCAATACGAGTTTGTCGATGGTTAGAATGATTTTGTACTCGTTAGAATTCAAACTAGAAATATCTCTAGACCACTTGTTTCAAGAAGTGTTTAATGATAAACAAGTCCCTAATTAAAACGAACTCTTTGCACGTGGTTGAGAGGATGACAGCTTTATATGACACATCAATATATCATAATCCCCACGGAAATATATGCCCAGACTTTTTACTCAGAAACCTGCCAGGATAAAGTGACACTGCACTGCAAAGTATATTTTTTTTGGTTTAAGTCCAAACCCTAATTTCTTAATTTCTTTAATTATTATCACTAATACTTCAACTTGTATGAATTTACAGATTGTGCTTTCCTTGGCCTCCATTCTGAACCATTTCAGCTCCAATCGCACACCAATCGAGAAAACCAAACCATGTATACAAATCAAATATAAAAATTCAAACAAACTTTGTGTATAAACCTATAGAAGTACTATAGGCCCTTTTTCATACACATAAAAAATTAAACACACACAATAATCACAGACATCCACGTCAGAGCCGAAGCTCAAGATCAAGCTCTTCAATGCCTGAATTATTCTTCTTGCTTTCACCGCTATCATTACCCGACGGTTTGGTGTTGGTAGAGTGACAAGGGGAGGTATCGATGCTACACGCCTCCACCGGAAAATTAATAGGTGGAGAGAAACTTGAGTTCAAGTTATTCTTCTTCTTTTGATAGGGTGAGATAGATGGAGAATCCCTAATAGTTGTAGGAGAAAAAATCCCATTAGGGTTAGGTATTGAGTAGAGAAGGCAAAGCCCACCATCTGTTAAAGGGTCTTGAGTTGGGATTAGTAGGTTGGAGGAAGCCGCGGCCAAGTTGCCAGTGGCATTGGTGGGGTGGTTCGGGCTAGTCTGGTGGAGCCTGGCGCGGTCGCGTCGGTGCACGTTCATGTGACCGCCGAGGGCCTGAGCTGACCGGAACTCCCTCCTGCAGAAGGTGCAGGTGTAGGACTGCGGGGGCCAAGTGGTGCCCATGGCATTACTCGTGTCTTTGGCAAAGGCTCTGACCTCCCATGAGTCATCATCCTCGTGTGGCCCCTGCTTAGGATTCCACATCCACGAGCTCGTGGGTGAATTAGGGTTTTGCTGTTGCTGTTGTTGTGAATTAGGGTTTAACTGATGTTGTTGTTGTTGTTTTGAGTTTGAGTGAGATTGGGCTAATTGTTGGATTTGAGTAGTCGAGGAGAGAAGGCCAAGCTGGTTAGCTACCATTGTGGTAGTAACATTTATGGGATATGTGAAAGAGGAGATTGTGAAGATAGAGAGAGCAAATCTGAAAGAGGGGGATTGTGTAGATAGAGAGTTAAATAGGGAATGGAGTTAGTGTGGGGAGTGGGGACAAAAAAAAACCTAGCTTCTATGAACGTATATATCAACAAGTTTTTTTTGGAGCAAAGCATTTGGATTTTAATTTGTGTATTTGTGTATGTGAGAGAGAGAGAGGATATACCTAGCAAGTAAGTTGCACACACATTTATAATAATTTAGTGTGTGTTTGTGAGCGTGAAAACAAGAATTGGCCATTACATTGGCTTCAACGCCCATCTAATTAATAAATTTTACATATTAAGGGCTCGTTTGACTGAGTAAATTATTTTATATGTAATTGTGTAATTGTAAATTAATAAATTATAATTTTTTTTATTTCAACAAAATATTTTATAGTGTGATTTGTTTCGCATAAATTTGTATAATAGTTATTTAATTTCAATTAATTATATATGTCTATATGTTTTCTTCTTTAATGTCTTAGGTATTAATTTGAGTTTATAATTTTATATGTTACTTCATTTTTGCAACCAAACCCTTAAATGAGATAATAGGTCCTTAAATAATTCACAAATTATATAATTTTAAATTATTCAATTCGTAAATTGAAAGACATTCAAATGGACTCTAATTGAAATCATTAGCGCATAGTACAATTCTTAATTCCTTCTTCGTTTGATGAAGTGTGTCATCAATTGTATAGATGATTAAAGCAACTGAGATAGAGACAGATAGTGAAATGTTATATGCTTGAAATCAGGCTGTCGATAATGCTAATGAAGTATCGTCTTCATTGCAATGTACTCTTTATGCACTGCATGCCGGTATTAATTTTTAGTGTTAGCCAAAAAAACATTTATTAATTAATTTATAGTAGCCCATATATAATCTTTTTTATCCATCTTTTTATATGAAAATGCTAAACATATATACAAAATAGTTCATAAAAAAGTTGATTCACGCGAACACACTAGACTTTGTTTTGGTTAAAGTTATGTTTAATTAGTGGTAGATCTTAGATCAACACATTAATTACAAATGTGTTTATAGATCAACTTTTGTAGAGCTTATATGTATTTATCATTCTCTTTTTATAAATAGATAAGTTCAACTTACTCCTGAAGTAAAACGAAAAATATTTGCACCCCTTACTATATATATTTTTATTCAAAATTATATTTCATAAATCTATCTAGCAGTTGTATCAAGAATTATTCATAAATGCATACTCGTTAGAATCATACTTCAAAATAAAATTATGTGCTCTAGCTATGAAATTGAGTAACGTTGAGAGTAATAGCAATCAGCTGATAGTTAAAAATACCTGACTGATTTAAAATTTTACATATTTAATAAACGCGCGCAATAAATATATCTCATATATCCGGCCAACTGCTGAATTGATAGATTAATAATCGAACAAAAGTTATGAGTTGATGTAAAGCATGTTAATTTTGTATCGATGTAACTTGAACCGTTTCCTTTGTATATAAAGCCAACAAAGATTTGAATTGCCTCTTGAAACTGTATCATCTTTTTTGAATCACCAATTCCATCCCTAAAATCCTCTTTTTCTCTGACGAAAAATGTATGCAACATACAAAGTTATGTACATAATAAATTGAATTTACACTTAACAACTAGACTACTTATTTAATTTTCTTGATAAATTAGTTACATACGAGAGGCGCACACATCGCATATATACATGATCAAATCTAATTAACAAGCAATTATATATATATATATATATATATGTATGTATGGATCATAGGAATTAACATTCCTATGCTTTTGGGTGTTGGCATTTCACAAGCAAGATTTATTATTTTAACAATTTCATTCTGGCTTTTATCGATATATCTATTCTCTAATAATATTTTAGTGCACTCAAGCTTGTACGGCCGAGAGTATAATTTTTATATAAGAATTACTTAAAAAGCTTTGCACTATATACTTTATAATTTATTTGAGACGGATTCAACATGTTTGTACTACATTTATACTATATTAGAACTAGTGTCAAGTTTAATGCGCATGTAATATTATACATAATTTTTTTTATATTACGTAAAAATTTTACAATAAAATAATTATACGTGATGGTATTTGGTGGAGTAACGATAGCATATTTATTCATATTTAAGGTCGTGTGTAAAAACAATTAATTAACATACAAACTTTTGAGAAAAAACTAAGCTCGGTGTGGTTCTTTGAAAAATTAATGCAAGGGATATTTTTTTTTTCATTTAAATTAAATGTTGATTTTGTTTGGTTTGTATAAAAAATGGTAAAATTAAAATGAAATACAATACTTTATAGTGTGCAGTTAGTTTTTATCAAATGTATGTAAAAAGCAGAATAAAAGCACGCAAATCATATTCTTATCATTTATAACTAAACAATACATACCACAAAAAGGTATTATTTCAATATTTCGTGGAGCATTATCAAATATTTTTTTTATTATAACATACGCATTGTATGTGTCACTTTTAGCTTGTCTAATTTTCTTTGTGTAAGTGTACTATTTGGAGTGTCTTCGTATTTATATTTATAATGAGGCATAGAAAATGGGTGGTGATGTTGGCACCCCAAAAAATGCTGGGTAACACTCCCACTTTAATTCGGTAATTCGCAACCGAGTAAAGTGTCTATTATTCGGTTGTTGAGGATCGAATATAGGTCTATATATTCCGTTATTGACAACCGAGTAAGGCATTTTCAAGTTTTTTCAAATTTTTGCAAGTTTATATTCGGTCCTTCACAACCGAATAACGTATACGTTATTCGGTTGTTAAGGATCGAATGAAAAGTGGGAGTGTTTTCAAGAGATTTTGGGGGTGCCAACATCACCACCCAAAATGGACATAACAAATAGATAAAGATGGCTTCTCATCAACATCCCTTCTCTATAGTATTATTGTCCCTTAATTTGTCCCCCATGTCCAATTTTCCCTAATTAATCCAGCAAACCTATAGGTTTCTTCACCACTTATCTAATTAATATTGATTCTTTTCTTTTTTTTTTTTCAAAATTAACAAACTTACATGTGACCATTTGAATTAAGCAAGAAGTAACATGTGATTCAAACTCGGTCAGCAAGCCTTTTGACACCAAGTATAAAGATATTATACACAAATTTATTGATTTTTAAAAGGAAAATATATATTAATTTGTGCTCTCAGAATACTATGTATTAAAATTTGTGTCATATTTAATTTATATTTTTAAAAGAGAAGTCTTAATTCATTCTTTCAATAAATGAGTAGTTAACACGTGCCCATATACTTTTTGGCTACGTTTGGCGTCCATGATAAGAGGGTGTGATAAGGTAACTTTATACTATCTCATATTTGGTGTTTGTCGGGATTGGATATCCGAGTGGATCATTTATCCCACTAAAGTTTCTTATCCCACCAAGAGAGTGAATTGACGAATCCCACCTAAGAGGTGGGATTGTTTTATCATGTTCGGATATAATTAAATAATTATATTCGATTCTCTAATACAGCGCGTCAAACGCGTTGAATACTATAAAATAAAAAGGTTTTAACAATTATTATATATGTAAAAAACTAATTGTATCATATATTTTTACAATTGTATATAGGGGCATTTAGGATTCGGCTTTTGAGTTTAAAAGTTTTTAAAATGCAATCCAGAGATTTTTTTTTAAAATAATGTGGTCCCTGAGTTATGGTATTTACTTTTGGCGATAACTCAAATTCAAAGATACTGTGCATAGAAATTAAGACAAATACTAATTTTTTGCCGGAGTTACTATTACACTCTACGAGGAATACCTTAAAATAGTATTTACAGGGATCACACTTTGAAAAAAAATATCTGGATCTCTATGATCTAAAAAATTTTCAAATTCAGAAAACGAATAATATATATTTTTTGTTATGTAAGATTGCTTCGACGACAATACTCATATTAATATTGAGGATAAATTCACCGAACAAAAACCTTTCATTTGTATCTATTCTCTTGTACCAAGTGCTGCCAATGAATATATTTTAATTGCCCACCTTTTTTAGGCATATATAAAGGATGATAATCAACATTGGCTAAATAAATAAATCATTACAGTAGTACGTGTTCAATCAAATTATGCGTGTGCCAAACGCTGTCTTAGTTACACATTACTTAGATGTAGACTGTAATGAGAAACCAATTAAATAATTAACCTTGTAATTAAAATTCTCTCTTTTGTTACTTTCTTCTTGTCCGTTCACAACAAGGAAATTTCTCATATCTCCCTTAAATAATATTTCATACTACAAGAATTTTTAGATGTCTATAATGTAAGTTCAACTAATAATTTAATTAATATCAAAAAAATATAATATAAATAATCACCTGGAGGATATCCTGTCAAAGGCGGTTTTATTATCTTAATAATATGATAAGTTATTGTTATTTTGTTAGTTGGTTTTGGAGCATATTCTATGCGTTAATAGTACAAATTTTAAATTTGGATTACTATAAAATAGTGCATCATAATTTTTCGTTTTTTTTCAAGAGATGTTCCCACATTCGCATTGGAATATTGGAACTAATTTCTAGCTCGAAAATTTAGTTGTTCTTAACCTTAAGTGCTTTGAACAAGAATCGAACTCTTATAATTTATGCATGAATGGTTCACCCACTAAGACCGAATTGAATCACATTTTTTGCATAAAAGTCAACTACATATTTTCTTAGGCTGTTTTCGAATTTTCAAATGGATTGTTTAGTCAGTCTAAAAGTGAAAAATCTAATTGTTTTTACACCCATGTGCCCCAAACTACTACAAGATTACAATTTTCACCCTAAACAATTTTCTAAGACTATATACAACCTGAAACATTCAATTTGTTTCAATCAAATCCAATCGATCCTTTCGACAAAAGACCCACTGGCGGCCAGCACGAGTGGGTTGTCCGGTACCTTTTCGAGAATATAATGGTCAAAGAACAACACAAAATGGTTAGAAAGCCCTAAACCCCTAAAACCCTCATTTACAACTAAAATTAATGGTATTTCTCTGCATGAAATATTTACATAAGCAGAGGCGGACTCAGGATTCTTCTGAGGGGTGGGCTAATAGTAATAGATAAAAAAATTATAAAAAAAAATAAATTAAAAGTATAACTATATAGTGAGTTATATAAATTTAAGAAAGTTATATAAATTAGTGGGCTTATAATATTTGAGCTATGCTAGGGGATGGGCTAAAATTTAACAAAGGAGTGGGCTAAAATTTAACAAAAGGGTGGGCTTATATTAATTTTTTTATATTTTTTAGTAGTGCTAGTAGGTTTTTCAAAATTTTACCCTGTGCTGTAGCCCGCTCTATCCCCCTGGTTCCGCCCCTGTACATAAGTCCTCTATTAGACTATTGTATCGATCCAAATTGTTCCTAAAATAAAATAAAATATATGGATTGGACGGTTACTCTTGTTTCCAATTTTGAATGTATTCAGGAATCAGGATTATTGTTTGTATGTATTTAGGTGTTTATGGTCTGCGTGTCTTGTTGTTTAACCATTGTACCCTCGAAAAGGTACCATGCGACCTACTTGTGCTAGCCTCCATGAGTTCTTTTGTTCAAAAAAACGGTCCAATTGGCATGTTGATTGAAACATATTCAATGTTTAGATCGTAAATTGCCTTAAACTTTTGTTTATGGTGCAAAATGAAATTTTATATTAGTTTGGCGGAATTTGTGTAATTTTAGTCTTGTTTTCAATGGAAAAGTAAAATTTAAGAACTAAAATATCATTATTGATTTATAATCCCCACTTAGATAAAAGTTAACCTCTTAATCATTCGTCGAAAATTATACTCTCTCTGTCCCAATTTAATTGTCACACTTTGAAAAACTAAAAATTAAGGAGATATAATGATTATTCCAAGAAAAAAATACTTATTTCCAAAAATTTCCTTTACTTTTCTTCTCATAAAAAAGGTGGCGGGACCCAAAATAAAAAAAGTGTGGGGAGTTTAAAGGGTAATATTGAAAATAAAAAAATTGTTATAATTAATGAGATACTAAATGTGGAAAGTGGACAACTATTTTGGGACAGCTATAAATGAAATAGTGGACAATTAAATTGGGACGGATGGAGTAGTTGTTAGTCTCTTGTATAGTAATTTAGTAATAGAAGACGTATTATTATCTCTAAAATATCAATTGACTTATTTACAATTTAATAATTTGCCTCCTTAATTTCAAATTTATCTCTCCAGAAGTCGCGTATAGCACAATAGTAATACAAATACGACATTCAAAACGACAAAGATACTTGGGAGTTCAATTCTACGATTTTAGATCATTCCAAGTCCTAACAAAAAAATATTTCAAATTATCGGAGACTATAAATTGTTTGGATTCAAAGCGAATTCTTTTCCATGTGATCTCAAAATCCCTTTGAGGCACTTGCAAGTTGACAAGTAGTACGTAGGGATACAATAGAAGTAGGTTTATTATATTGTATATATTCTTGTAGCTTATTTACGTTTTTTAATTAAATTAAAAGAAATATAATGATACATAGCTAAAAAAAAAATCTTCATATTTCTAGTCACTTATCACTTTATCTCCCCATGTATTAGTGGCAAATGTGTGGTTAAAAGTGCAACAGGAAAATACTTGGTACGTACTAATAAGTCAACGGAGGAACAATAATACCTAATCCTCATGAGGAAGCTCCAGAATCTTTTCGATCGATTGCTCGTTTAATTAAGAACTATGATCATTGGCTTTGGAGTACTACTGTAACCCTTAATTGGAAGATATTTTTCAATCAATTTCATAATATTTCTTCGTAATAAAAATATCACGTGCACATTGATAGAGAGTACAATATATATTATTAGCATATACTACATATCGAACGACTTAATTTTTTATATTTTTTGAATGCACGACTTAAATTTTTCTAGAAAGATGATTCGTAACTGATTTTTATATAAAATATTTCTCTAATCCTTATATAAAATATTCCTAACACAAATATTATATTCACATAGCTATTTTCGTCAGCGACTTGGGCAAGAAAAAGTAATCGTACTTCAATATACATTCTCTTTGTTCTTTACATCCTCACTCGATTCATGCATCAATCCGTACAGCTTATATAGTTATGCCTGTATTTAAAAATCCAGTAGGATTATTAGCACTTTAAATAAATATCTTAACTCGCTAATACAACTATGTCACACTTGTATGCATATTTAGTAACACATTTTTATATATTTATAATGGGTTTTGTGGTGGTTAGAGTGTTTGGTTCGAGTTAGAATAATCACACTCTAATTTTTAATATTACGACATTATTTTTAAAATATAATATAAGTGAAAGAATCGACTAATATTGCACGCAATGTAATAAAGTGTCATCGGGGACTATTGCATGCACCTTTGTGTGATTGTAATAGAGGTTGACAGACTATAAATACAGGGAAAGTTCGTCCACCTAAAACTTATTTTTACATCAACATTTTAATTTATAAATTTTATATTGTAACTGATCAGATTCGAACATCAAACCTTTAATAAATGTATGTCGAGGTCCTAGAGAATCTACTATTTCTGATTATTAGTATTTAATTTTTAATTCTACTTGATACGTATTGACTTAAACTAGTTAAACTTATAATAAGTCAATATATATTAGGCTGTTTTTCTTCTTCTTCTTCTTTTTTTTTTTTTTGCATATTAATTTAGTGAGTAACGAGCTCTGGATATAATTAATTAAAATCAAGTTACTATCTGTCACATTCATGAAAAATAATTGTATTAATTATTCATCTAATCGGTTGAAAGGGAGATTCTTGCTGGCAATTCTTAATAATATGTATAGATTACTTGCATTTTTAATATTTATTGTTGAAATATAATATGCTCAAATAAACCAGACAGATATAAGGTCCCAAAATATAGGCTAATTGTTGAATATATATATATATATATATATATCCATTTATAAATATAATACTCATTTTGCTTATAAATTAAGAGATACATTATGAAATTACGACTTCTAAAATCATTTTTTGATCTAAGGTTGTGCAGGGTGGTGGAGAAGGTGTAATTTTTCATATGATTTCAAATCCCGTTTGAAAGGAATTGGCAACTTAATAATATGTATAGACATTTTTAATATTTATAGTTGAAATATAATACTAAACCAGACAGATTAAGGTAAAATCAGTTTTTGAATATATATATATATCCATTTATAAATATAATATTCATTTTGCTTATAAATTAAGAGATACATTATGAAATTACGACTTCTAAAATCATTTTTTGATCTAAGGTTGTGTAGGGTGGTGGAGAAGGTGTAATTTTTCATTGGTAACTAGATTTCAAATCCCATTCTTAAAATAAATTTATGATCCAGAACAATAATGTTAAATTAGATGGTTCAAATTAGCTTGTATTTCTGTAGAAGACAAGAATTCAAAATCCGAGTCATTCAATTTGATCATCCAAACTGCATATATAACTTTGCCTTCGAGTTATTTATAATTTACCCCTATAAAATTTATAATTTACTCCCATTTCAATTTAATTAGTTCAATACCTGAACTAGCCATTAGGTTATTGGACAAAAAAAGCCACGTGGGTTGCACGCGGATTTTTGGTCAGGAGTAAAATGGACAACGCAAGCTAATACTATCAATACAAGGTTTTGTGTTAAGACCAAATTGGGGCAAAATCACTAGAGACTATGAAGTCAATGTCAAAAATGGTAGAGATATTGAAAAAATTAGGGCAAATTCGTTCTATTGAAGGCAGTGGCGGATCTAAGATTTGAAGTATGGGGGAGCCAAAACACAACATAAAAAATATGATACTCTATAAATTTATTAAGAGGAACTACAACCACTTAAATTTATTGAATACTTATAATATAAATAATAATGGGTATAACTATTGACACTCCATAAAAAAAAAATTAACACTCTAAAATAATTTTTAGAGATAAAAAAATTTATAACAAAATAAAAATACATAATTTTATTTAAAGAATGCCGCCAACAACTATATTTATAAAAAAAATACTAATATACTAATGGGGGTTTAAAATATCTCGGGGGAACCCACCCCCCCGGCGGTCCCCCCCTCCATCCGCCACTGATTGAAGGCTCTATAATTAGTGCAAAATGATCAAACTTGTGGCTTGCCCATTTTACCCCTGACCCAAAGCTCTTATACAACTCACATGGCCTTACCCATTCCGGCGGCGTAAATTGAATTTTGGACTGAAGTAAAAAATGAGAGCAAATTTTAAAAGACGGGTGTGATGCAAACTAAACTTTACAAACAAAAATACAAAAAGAATCAAACTTTAAAGGGTTAAATTATAAATAACTCCTTCACCTTTAAAGTGATTTTTCGAGCGAGATCCAGAAATCTAATTAACAATGAAGAGTAAACTTATTCATGTTTATATATAAAATAAATCACGTCCTACTTGTGTCTTGAGACAAAACTCAAAATAAGATACGGGGGTAAAACCAAACATGTCATTTAAGTCTTTCCAAACAGTAATTGAATTTAAAATTGAATTATTTATAAATGTATAATTTTACATTTATTTAACTAGACACGAACTAACTTAAGATAATACAATTTATAACTTTATATAGGAGAAGAGGGAAAAAGGAAAAGGGGAGGGGACTCGAATCTTAAGTCCAGCAACTTTAATTAACACAAGTTGGAATTTGGACTGTCTTTTAAAGGGTTGTATTATTTACACCCTACATTTCTATCACAAATACTCTTTAAATGTAAATTTTTAATTACAAACATGTACTCCTAAGACTCGTCTAATGAGAGGTGAGTACAAATACATACACTCACCTCACTTGAGAAAAGTTTGTTCGTAATAACTCGCCTAACATCAGGCAATGAATTACTGGAGTGTTTTTTAAATAAGACATACCTAATGAGAGGTGAGTGCACTTACATAAACTCGACTTACATGAGGAGAATGTATTGCTAAGCACTCACCTTAACATTAGTAAATGGACGAAGGTGCTCGTGACAAATAAGATGGTGTTAAAATGTGTTAAAAAATATTTAGTTAAATTTTTAAGAGGGTGTTTGTGATAGAATTGTGGGGTGTAAATAACACCACTCCTTTCTAAAAACTTCTAATTAAAGTCATGAGTAACTCTACACATAATTTGTCAACACAATAAAACAATAATAAAACAGTTGTAGTATCACCATAACTCTTATTAAAGAAAGGGTCAATGTATCACGCCTCTTGGTCACAGTCAGGCCACCTGATTAGATCTTATTTGAGTTAAACTGTCTTAATTTGAAAAAGATTAAATTTATTTTTCAAATGTTATCAATAAGAATCTGAATTTGGTCTCCAAAGCCCAGCTCAAAGCTTGACCAGACTATATATAGTGGGCTACGCCTCGGCCCATGGGTCCAAATGACTAGGTTTAACTTTTAGAATTGAAATGTTAACAAAAGTATACCACCGAAGTGAAGCTTCCTTCTAACCCGTTAGCATTATGTCCTTATAACTAGGAGATTCCGGATTCAATCTACATGAACATGGTAGTTGAACTCTTTTGTCGGTCCACCTTATTATGATGGTTGTGAATTCACGCTTTGTTATGAAAAAGTCGTATTGTGAAATTATAACTTTCTATTAGGAAAAATAAAATAAAATTTGTAGTGCTGAAATCATTTACATAAAATCAAACACTACTAAAAGTAAGAATGGATTATTAATTTTTTGGGAGGAGTGTACTAATGTAGTTATTTTAATTAGGCTAAGAGTGAGCTAGAATTAAATCAGTGAAAAAAGAATTCGGGCTGGACTATAGCCTCTATTGACCCGAGGTTAGATCCGCCTTTGAATAAAAGGTAAAAAGAAATTACATGTAAGAGGAAATGAAAGCGAACCTACACTGCAACTAATCTTCTTGTGCTTTTGTTTTGTGATCCGGATTTGTGTTCAGAGTTAGATTCAGGAATTTTTTTAAGAGGGCAAGCTTACACTAATACCCTTTTTTATAAATTAAATGATAAAAAATAATTATAAGGATCGATAAATTGCAATTAGTAAAGTTCAGAAGGGACAATTGGCCCCCTTTGACAGAATATGGCTCCGCCCACTAATGATGTATTATGTTAAGACATTTTAATCTTATAATTATATTTTCTTTTTAAGATATAACTAATAAGATATATTCTCAATAATTTATTAAGTTAAAATGTTTTCTTTAAAACCTTGATGAGTTAGGATGATAAAAGTGCCTATTAGCGGGTGCTATTAGCGGGTGCCTTTTTTTTGGGTGATTTTAAATGCACCCATTAAATCATGCCTCTCACTTCAACTTGAAGAGAACTTTCTTCTTATCCAACTAAATTTTTTAAAAGAACTTTCAACTTATCTCTTTAGTGGGGTGAGTTTATTGAAACATGTATGAGTCCATAGGAGGAATATTAAGTGAGAAAAAACTTTGTCAGTAACTAAAATAAATATTCACAAAAAATATTTAATGGCAAAAATAAAACAATAGTTTTAATTTTGTGGCCAAAATATATTATGATAAGTAAATGCTCATATTGCGAGAAATTAATATTATGATATTATTTCTATTAACAACGCAGATCCACAATAATAATTGTCAAAATAATTTGATGGACGATCCATTCATTGCAAAAAGTTTCACAACCCTTTGTTATAATTTAACTTTTACCCGTTAAAAAAAATAGTTTCACATGAAAAATTGAGTATTCTTAATTTTTTTCCCTATTACAATAGACTTAGAATTACATACAATAATCTGTAAAATACATGTTGAGAATAAATAAAAATATACACTAAAAATTTGTATTTTATTTGAAATTTCGGAAATCTTGATTCTTGTATATTTTCATTAATAAAGTGTAACAAAATTAATGAAGAGAAGAAAATGAGTGAAAGGAAAATTGAATAAAAATGAAAAGGAAAAAAAGATAGAACCAACGTTAGCTACATGTGTAAAAGTGATGGGGGTGAGTTTATAAATTGAGTTTAGGGATTAAATTGCTAAAATTTAACATTTTAGGTGACCTAGGGTGAAAAGATTAATTAAAGGAGTATATTTAAAATCGATATATATATATATATTTTGGTTCTATCGATCCGCATGTAAATTTTGGTAACTACATCGATCTCTAATTCTCTATCTTTAGAACTCTCTCTACATCTCTTGAACCTAGCTTCTCATCCACCCTTTCATCTCTCTAGATTCTTCGATCCATAATTCTCAATGTTCATCTCTCTAAAATCTTTACCCTAGAATACCCCTGGTTTGGTTCTATTCTAGAATCTTCTCCCAGTAACTATAAAAAGAGGCGCTTGGGATCATTTGAAATTAACCATGCAGAGAAGGTTTGGTTTGATTTTAAATTTTGATTGGGTTGGGTATTAAGGTTTTGTATGTTATATATGCATTTTAAAAACTTTTAAAAAAGATTTTCATAATTTTAAAAAAAAAAACTTGCAAGAAAATTAAATTATTAGAAGTAGTTTAAAGTTTCAACACTTGAAAAGAGATTTAACTTTTAACTTGTACAAGATACAAAATATGCTCTTTAAATAGCTTTTAGGTATACGAATTTGCCGGAATGGACATCCTTCATTCATAAAATAGAACCATTCATAAAATAGCATAAATTATAGATAACATATACTTACCCAATACCATAAGCAACCTAATACCATAAGAGCAAGCCTGCTCTTATTGGCTTCAACAAAGTTAGGATTATAGTTCAGAACAAAATTCGTCTTAATTAACCAGATTTATTTGGATGATTTACAAGTAGTGTTCGTTGGATAATTAATTTTCAGCCGATTAGCCTTTTTCCAATGTAATATTTAAGATTATTGAGTTTGTATGCACTTTTGATCTCCTGAAGTATGCTAGTAGTTTTACTTTTGCCCCTAATGTTTCGATTTGGGCACATTAAATCTTAAAGTTTAGAAATTGTTTCAATGTAATCCAATGTTTTCTTACGGAATTAACATGTGGGGTCCATATAATTTCTTTTCCATTTTTCTGGTGAAATTTTGCATTACAATTTCGGACCTCTAAATGATCGAATTTGAAAAAACTGTTGAATTGCAAAATTGAAATTCTTGAAATTATCTTCGTGATACACGTACTCAAGAAACTTCATGATAAGGAGTCCCGGGGAGAAAATTATACTTTAAAAATTAATTGAGTCACTTTAGGTATCTTTGAAAAAATATTAAAATGCAAACTCATTTTTTCTCTCTCTAAACTTATTTTCTTCATATAATGTACATTCAAGTCATTTTACTCAATTTATCTATTGCAAATTTAATGGATGATAAACCCTAGTTGAGGCCTAATTTTTCTTTTAGCTTAAATACTTTTTTTGCTTAATCTTTTAAAAATTTAATTATTGGAAATCTATAATTGAGCTAGGGAGGCTAAAAGTAAAACGACTGGTCAAATAGATGTTCTGAAGCCAATATCCTTGAAGAATGGATATCATCATTGTCTATTTTACTTTCAGCCTCCATTAATTATATATTTCCAAAAATTAAGTTTTTAAAATATTAAAACAAAAAAACTTTAAAAAAAGAAAGAATTAAGTTCGTAGTTGGGTATAACAACCATTAAATTGACAACATATAAATTGTGTAAAACAATCTAAATATAAATTATATGGAGAAAATAAGCTTAGAGATTAAAAAGAAAAAATTGGGTTACAATGCTTAACATTGTTGAATTTGCTAGACAAGATACCTAAAGTAACTCATATAATTTTTAAAGCAATTTCTTTTCCTCGAGACTCCAAATCACGAGTTTCTTGAGTGCATCACGAAGAGAATTTCAAGAGCTTCAATTTTGCGATTCAACATTTTTTCAAATTCGATTATTTAGAGGTCCGAAATTGCGACGCATAATTTCACCAGAAAAATGAAAAAGAAATTATATGGCCTCTACATGTTAATTCCATTAAAAAACTTAACGGAAGTTACTAATTGGACTACATTGAAACAATTTTTAAACTTTGAGGTTTAATGCGCCCAAATTCGAAACATTATGGACAAAAGTGAAACTACAAGTATACTTCGGAAATCAAAAGTGTTACTAACTCAAGATTATTACTAAGGCAATAGCAAACAGATTGAGATTAATTCTCCCCAAGACCCCTTATTCAGGGTCTAAGTATATTAAAGTATATTGGATAATGTTCTTATAGCGTACGTTTGAGGTGCTCCATGCAAGTATTAAGGTGAAACAAGAGTTTGAAAACGATCGGGTTGAGCGGGATGGGTTCGGGAATGCTTGAGTTTGGTGTCCAATTAAATTTTGGTGAACTGGGTTCCATCACGTAAATTCTGTCCGAGCTGTGGGCTTAGACAAGGGGACTCACTTCTCTGTTTCTTTTGCGTACTGAAGGCTTAAATACTTTGTTAAAAGAGAGCAGTCGGGAGGATTCATAGTATTTCGGTTTATCAGAGAAAGCCTAGCCGTGTGTCATCTATTTTTAACAAACGATATGATTGTCTTCTTTTCATTAAGGGTGGTTTGAACTCAGTTGTGATTTTAAAAGCCATTCTTTTTGGCCTATGAAAATGCTTTAGGGCAAAAATTTAATTTCCAAAAGTCAGCATCTATAATCCTACTATGGCTTATAACTTTAGAGAGGCGATTTCTAACATACTCTAAGTCCTTATCATATATAATTTTGATTAAATACTTGAGGGCTACCCTATTTTGTTGGAAAAAATAAGATACAAGTTTTCTGGAGAAATCAGACACTGAGTGTAAAATAAAATAAAAAATTACAAGGTTTAAGTTTTTGAAAGAGGGTAAAAAGATTATATAGTCAAAGTTGTCTTGTAATCTTGCCGTGTCTTTTTATGATGGCAAACAATATACATCATAATAAATGAAAGAGTTTAATTAAGAAAGATAAAATCCCAAATCCTATGTCACTTTATTTATGTAGTTTCGATGTTCACACTATACGTTCTGCGCTCAAAGTTAGTACCTGAGAAATTATACTAAACAATCTTCTTATTAGCAAAGATTAAACCTCAATATAAATGTAATTTTAGCAAATGATGAATAAGTGTGTTGTAAGAATGATTCAAAGAGTGTTAAAATGTCTCTAAAACTTCCGATATACGGCCTCTCAAATATCATAAGCCGTTTGAGGCTATTTGGTAGAGTTATGGGCTAAAAGTAAGCCAAAAAAAAACAACTTTTCCAAGGTCTAGTTTTTGTACCTTTGTTTGACTAAGCAAAAAGCTCATGAGTCAATTAAGGGCCTTAGTCCTCCCATGATTATGTTGTTCAGTTGACTAAGGACTACGGCTGGGCCCCACGAATAAAAAATTCATTAGATCCGCCAAAATATTTCAATGCTTGAGAAATGTTCTAAAAATGTTTTTAAGGCATGTTTGTATGATTTTTATGCATTGAAATATTCGTTTGATTTGAGTTATGAATTAAAATCAAAAGAGTAATTTAAGAGTTCTTAAGTTTTTCAAACTATCTTAATTCAAAACTAGTTTGATTTAATTTATAAATGAAATGAATCATGCATGATCATATTTGAGCCATAGATATTGATCAATAATTAAACTTTACAATAAACCTAAGAGCTTTAATTGAGTTTAGAATTTGCATTACACATATTGTTTTAGATAATCAATCTATATGAATTTACTTCTTAGAACTCATAGTTGCATGCAAATTTAGTTTAAGCTTTGAATTTTGGCTTTGCATAGTATTTGTGTAATACTAAACTATTTTGGAGGCCAAAAATGATTATGTAGTGAGAGTTGATGATAGAAGGAAGTTCGAGCAAAGAAAAGCATGGAAAGAGTTTATGGAAGGGAATTCATTGCGAATTCCTAGTAAAAAGATAAGGAAAAAGCTGCAAACAACCCCCTAACCTATGAACATAAAGTGCGAACTAAAGTCCCAGAAGGTCCACAGATGCTAATGTGCCTTAGGATACCCATCAAAATGACAAGAAGTGAAAAGTGCAGCAAAATTGATAAGAAGATGAAGACTTGGAGCCGAAGATCGATCCCAGCCCAGGATCGATCCTCCCCCTTAAAAAGCCAAAAAATCTAATTTTTATTCTAATTCGGCCGGCACTCCAAGACCATGACTTGACCCATCAGATAAGGCCTTTTCAACAAACTATCTTATGTTGGAGTAATGAATAATTTGGTCAAGGTGCATCAGAGGTACGAGCATCACCGCATTTCATCGATATATTCTTAGAGTGAGTTACAATAGTTCATACATTAATTTCTTATTTAGTTTTTCTTTCCAAATATATTAAGAACATAATCATAACTGTGTTTAGAGTTTAGGGGAGGCTTGTATTCATATTTGGGGCACATTCTTCAAGTTTTCCAATTCAAACTGCAGATTTGCTTCAATAAAATCATAGTTTATGATTCTTCTTTATTTAATCTTATATTATTATTGAATTTTCTTGATTTTATTATTATGAATGCATTAGCATGTTTAACTATTGATTTGATTCATATAAGCATAAGTTATTGGCTGTTATTTGAATGATTTTAAGTTATTTTGTTACTAAATTAGTTACATCTTTGGTTTTTACTAGTTTTGTGCACAAGATTTTGAATGTTCATAGAATAATCTTAATATTCATATATTAATTGCTCAAGCATGTTTATAATCTAATTTTCCATAGTATATTTGTTTAGGTTCTGTACTTTTATTTGGTTAAAGATTTCTTAAAGTTTGCTTTTGGCAATCGATAAAACCATAGTTTTGTAATTTCTCGTATTATATTTTAATTTTTCATATCTAAATCTTGGTATTTGATTGGTGAATGTTATTTTATATATATGGTTCTAGAGTCATCGTACCTTTTAATTAGCAATAAAGTTTGAGGGTGGGAAAGTCTAAGGGCATATTTTTAGTGGAAATTCAAGTATAAAACGCAATTCGGATCACCCGATTAATTTAGTTTCGCATTTGCTAGCATCAGACGCCCTTAATGATTGTTTCTCATTATTTTAAATTCATTTTAGCTACTATTCTTATATGTTTGCATGTTGTTTTGATTTTATTTGTTTATTTGATGCTTTTATAGTGCATTTTAGGAAGCCATATAATTAAGTAGATAACTTGCGATTGTGGATCTCCTTACTTTGCATCCTAGGATTAAATTAGCTTTATCCCTAATTAGACAACTTACGGTGTTACTTCCCTTTTCCCTAACTCATTAATCATCTTTTCTTTTCATTTTTATCTTATCCCTATTTTCAAAAGGAAAACGACTTTAGGTTTTTTTAACCTTGCTTTCCTTGTGAAATTCGACCTCAGACTTATCTAATTACTAGTGCTTGACTACCAGTGTTGGGGTTATTATGTGCTACCTGATAGGTTAGTCACAAGCACACTCACTTAATTATTAAATTAACAAGTTTTTGAATGCTTAATTTGTTTATTTGTTCTTCACTCGATTGAAAATATTTTCATCTTGATCTTTGATTGTCTTGTGAAGGATGCTTGTGTGAGAAAGGTATATTCCTTATGATGTGTAATGATCCGGTTTAGGTAATCGGTTTTAGTTCTATGAACTACCACGAGTTATTTATTACTTGTTCAATGTGAATAGCTATAATTACATTTTAACAAACATGTAAAATTACAAAGGATAAATTAAATGTTATTATCAAAATAAGATTAAAATCCATTTAGGTCAACACATTAGGTCAAATGGAAAAAATTAAGTAGAGGCAAACTCGATGAGGGATTAGGTTTTAATTCTCTGCTCGCCGGAATTTTAAAGGGAAGGTACTTCAAGTAGTCGGGTGCTTGATGTTTTGAATGCCGTAGTGAGTGATGGTGGGTTGTATACTTGGCATAGCCTCTTTTGGGGAAAGATCTTTAGTTAGGGGATTGCGTTGGTGTGGATACCTTATTTTGGGACCCTTTCACACAAATAGAATTCGTGTTTGGTCAAAGCAAGACTTAACTTGGCCAATATAGAATTTGAAGATCTTGATATATAGAAGACTGGTACGTGCTATTGGATCTGGACTTCGAAATTGGGGAAAAGAGGTACAAGCACACATGTGCCAATTGATAAATTATACAACATTGAAATGGAGAAATAGAGAAATAGATTAATGAGCAGAAAATCCCTTATGGGTTACATTGTGATAATGTTGTATATTCTTTACAAGAGATGAAGTCTATATATACAAGAATAAAACTAGATCTAGGAGACCAGAAAACAAAACATAAATAATTACATAGAAACATCATAAGAACAATACATGAGAAAAGTAAATAAAGAACATAGGTGAAGAGCATCAATGGAGACAATGGCATAGAGAGGTATCAGCATAGAGAGGGAATAATCTGTGGGAATAGTCTGTTAACACCCCCCCTCAAGCTCAAGATGACTTGCAAAGCATATGGAGCTTGGACACCAGAAATCTGAAGCGAGCAGTCACATGGGATTTGGTTTTGGTTGTTCGACATGTTTGATGATTGACCGGCAAAAGGAACGGCGGTAACGAAAATAACAGGAGCCGACGGAACGGCGATGACAGGAGCCGACGGAACGGCGAGGTCCGGTGTAGAATTTTCGGAGGAAATAAAAACTTGATCTGAATACGCGAGCAGTACGTATAACAGGTGGGGTCAGGTGGATCTGGAATGCGCGCGAAAGCGCTGGATTTGGACTCGCCCGAAGGCGATGGATCTGGATTCGCCCGTAGGTTGTGGTCTATGAGATACGGAGGTGAAATGGTAGACTGGACAGGGAGAGGAGGAAGGGAACACACATTATTGAGATAAAAAAGAGAAAGGCGATGGATTCTGAGAATCATCAGCACCAAAATTCAAGATAGCAGGGAAGTTAGAAGTAGAGAGCGAATTGTATCTTATATCTCCTAAGGCAATCCAATTCGGAGTCATTGATCCGGCAACCTCCGCAACAGAACTAATTTGAGGAGACCCCTTTGAGAAACCATCCAAAGCAACTTGATAATCTGACAGAGTCGGATATGCCGGCATATCCACTGCTGTCAGAGGATCCCCGTGGTCTGAAAGATTCACGGTCGGTAGACGGATATCAGGGGTTGACGAGAGGAGCTTTAAAAAACTTTTGTAGTGAGGATGCTCCAACAAATCTTCCTGGGTCGGAAGAACCCCAGGTTCTAGAGGATTCTCTGAAGGGCCAGATGGAGAAGCGAAGGAGCCTGGTGGGTGAGCAAGGAAGTCGGATGGATTGGCCTTTGAGGAACTTGCAGGAGGATTAAAGGAGCCGGGTGGAGAGGCAAAGGAGCCGGATGGGTGAGTAAAGGAGCCGGATGGGTTGGCCCTTTTGGAGCCGGATGGGGAGGCAAATGACCTGGAGGCTGGAGATATCTCCGGCAGTTTTCCGGTCGAACGGTGGCGGCGTCGACCAGACAACGGTGTAGTCCGGTACTTAATACACTTGTCTGGTGAGAGAGGCGTACTAGAGGGTGAGTGAAGAGGTATTGAGTGTGATGGGGTATAGTGTAAGGAACTTGTAGGAGGAGCAAAGGAAAATGACGGATTAACCCTGGGAGAGTCGATGTCCAGTCGAGCCTCTAACGCCGTCATTCGTGACTGCAGAGCCTCAAGCTTTTGATCAAGAGAGGTAAGGAGGGCAGCGCATCCACCAGCAGGATTTAGGATTCTTGCCTTAGCTTCAAAGAGAAACGAATCGAGAGTTTCACGATGTTTGTGATCCGGTACGTGCTGTAAAAAGAATTCAACACTTTTTACCCCGAAAACGGAAAAGATTGTGTGATAATCTCGACGATGATATGCATTTCGAAAGATTTTAACTGATTCACAAGAAGGAGGACAAGCTCTGCGGCGAAAAGAGCAGGCAGGACATGGAGTACCTCGCTGGCGGATGCGGATCGACATGGCTGTTTGTATTGGATTTGAATGGGTGATTTGCAGTGAGGATAGTGCTTTTTTGATTTTAATGGTGGGAGAGTAGATATGCTTGTTGGTAGTGGTGCCTTAGGAAGTGGGCAGGCGGCTGGTGAAATGATTAAAGGCGCCGATCTCGAAATTTGAATTACGAATTTCGAGGTCGGAGCATTTTGAAAAGATGTCGGTCAAGATGTGCCCGTAGGTACTAACCGAGGCACCGAGTGTTTTTTTTTTTTTTTTTTTTTTTTTTTTGGGAACAGTACCCTAACGGCGTTAGGCAGACGCCGTTAACTCTGACGACTAGAGCTGACGGCGGTAACGGAGCGCGTGTGGAGACTGGGCGCGTGAGTGCGCGTAAGGACGTGTATTACACGCGCTTTCAAACTGCCTTGGCGCGTGGCTTATACAACGACGCGCGTGGGCGCGTGTAAGGTACTCGCGTGGCGCAAGTGGGTATGTGCGCGTAGGAGTGCGCGTGAACTTCAAGGCGAACAGATCTCACGCGTTGGGCGCGTGAGGACTTGTTTTCCGGTGGTTTCGACGACGGTGGTTTCGTCTCGGCGAGACGACGACTGTGATGATGGTTTGATGAATTTTGGCAGTGGTTTGAAAGGATTTCGAGAGTGTGGAAGGTGTGAGTACTTGTTTGGGCAATGATGTGTGGCTGTGGGTGTAAGCTATGGTGGTGTATGGCAGAAGGCGTTAATGGCGGAATGCTGTGGGAGCTATGGTGGTGGAGAAGAACAGAAAAAAATAAATTTATACCTCTGATACCATGATAAATTATACAACATTGAAATGGAGAAATAGAGAAATAGATTAATGAGCAGAAAATCCCTTATGGGTTACATTGTGATAATGTTGTATATTCTTTACAAGAGATGAAGTCTATATATACAAGAATAAAACTAGATCTAGGAGACCAGAAAACAAAACATAAATAATTACATAGAAACATCATAAGAACAATACATGAGAAAAGTAAATAAAGAACATAGGTGAAGAGCATCAATGGAGACAATGGCATAGAGAGGTATCAGCATAGAGAGGGAATAATCTGTGGGAATAGTCTGTTAACACCAATCAGAACAACCCGCATGAAACATCAAAACCGCACGAGACATCTGGCTCACTAATGAAATCCACTAAGGTGAGTGAGCGTATTTCCAAGTAGATACGGACGATACGAATCCAATGGTGCACTGGCCTTGCTTGATTTCAAGTTACAGTTAAAAAGTTATCGCAATTTTCCCAACAGTGTGTAAAGAAGAAAAAAATTATGAAGAAACAGATTCAGAATTGATTAACCTGTTCTGATACTATGTAAAAATTATATATTTATTGAACAAGAAAAAGAAAGAACCAAACAGAGAAGAAAGGATAAATTATCATTTCTTTCTTGAATACACAAAGAAGGTTACAGCATTAATTTATATATAAAGATGGGCAAACATTATTATGCTTAGATTGACAGCTAAATGGAGTAATAATGGGAGGGAATAAAAGAAACAATATTGGGGCAATTAATATACACAATATATTATGTTAATTAACAAATTGTTTTGGCAATAATGCCACCCATCAAAAAAACTCCCTTCCTTCTATATAAGTGTCTTATTTTTAGTTTAACAAGTTATGCTATATTGATTATATCTCAAAAAAAGGCGAAAATACGTGAAAAAAAGGTAGACATGTGATTCTTAATTTAAGACGCATGGACTAAAACTCTTAATTTGAGATGTCCAATAAAAAAAAAGGATACTCCTCTTAATTTGGGAAGAAAATGGATTCATTTTAATTCCCTTCCATAAAATTTGTAAGGTTTATGAGGAAGGTCTTTAATTTTTTATTTTTTTTAAGTAAATAAATTAGAATGAGTGTATCCTAAATTTGAAAATATGCGATAAATACAAATACAAATATTTATATTGTTACTATCTATACATTCATGGACCAAAATTTTCTTATTTTAACGACTGTTCTTTCAAAATAATGTTTATAACAATAATATCTATCTTCTATCATTTCGTTTCGTCATGTCGGAAGCACGAGCATAGCCTAATATATATAATATTGCCTTCCGATTTTATATAATATATATATATAAATACATAAAAAGAGAAACTAAACAACGCGACTATATGATTCATAACATACAGCCAAAATATACAATGAACATTATTGTTTTTGTACAAGATTAAAAAAATGTAAAAAAGAAATATTAAGAGTACTGCCTTTCTCATCTTAGTTAGTTCAATTAAATCTAGTAATCTAGAGCATAAAAATCAATAATCTCTTTAAGGTTGAGTTGAAACAAAGAAGAACAATCATTATACATCAACCATAACATATGCTCAAACAAGATAGCATCCACATCAACGTAAATTACTCTTTTACCCCTTCTTCCTCTTTTAAGATCATCATCAACTTTTCTTCTTCCCTTATTTTTTTCCCTCAAACTTACCATATCAATCAAAACCCTAAAAGGATTTTCTTCCAGTACGAAAGGTTCCACCAAGAACTCCCTCTTCTCCTTCCCCACCACCACCGTCACCGGATCTTCTTCCCCGCCATAAACATCCTCTGGCAAGGGCCGGTAGCCGGAGTACCGCCTTCTTAATACCGAAACCGGCAAAATTAAGCATTCCATTGAGAAATACTATGCAAAAATGTGTGCAGGAAATGGTCTTTTAGGTTATGAAGTGGTGTTGGTTTGGTGTATATATATGTGTTTGCCGAGTTGTAAGAGGGGGTTTGAATTGGACTTGTGAAGTATTTGATTGGCTTTTATTCGGAGTCAAAGCGGAGGTTTTTATGAGGAAAGAGCGTTGTTGGGTTGTGATTGAATTGGCCAGCCAACCGGCTAATGGGGCTCTATATAATATATATACAAACAAATATTATTTTTTTCTCTTTTTTTCTGGGGAGGGGGGACAATTTTTGTTTAGATTACTATTACATATAGATATATTTATTTGACATTAAAAAATGTAAAATTTTAATTATACGGGGATCAATAATTAGCTGAAATGTGACCTAAGAAAAATGAGTTGAAATGGATTTTAATAAGGATAAATCTTATATATATATACATGTTTGGATCTCACATTTTAACCAATATACATAGTAATCACACTAGATATGTTATTCTTTTTATGTCATATACATATCTTTTTAAGATAATAATTTTCTTCACACTGGCCGTACACAAATAACATTTCATGTTTTAGTAAGTTGGGATTCTAAAGTTCAAATCATAATCAGTTAATCACTATATATGGTGGGGCTACTATTACAAGGTACTATTATGTCGAGCGAAGGAAATATGTGATGTATTTGTAGTAATCGTAGTGACTATGATGAGCACCAATTTCGAATCTAAAATCTAAGATCTTCATGTACGTTTAGACGAGAGTCTTTTACCAGTGAGACAAACTTATGCGCGTGGAGAGAGTATTTTATTTGTATTAAGGTGTAAAAAATTCCATGTGTTTTCCGGGAAAGAGAGCCTTTGAAGAAGGGGGGAAAGGGTCAACATTATTAGTATACATACAACTAGCAAATGAGGCAGGCAGACAGACAGATAGACAAAACAAAATTGAAGGTGGGGTGGGTGGCAATTAAGGTTTTTGTTTTGCGAGCGTTAGGTGATCATCCCGTGATTTACAAACACATTGGAAATCTCAATGGATAATTGTCCCCACAACCACCATTGCCTCAACTTTAAAAAACAATTAACCAACTCACATCCCCTCCCCCGAACTCCCGGGCAACCGGGGTTCGAGTCTCACCGGCTGCAAAATGTAGCTTCCCTTTCTCCATCCCCTTAGGTGTAGGAAAATTTGATGTTTTAAAAAAAAAAAAAAAGGGGGGGTATTCATGCCATTTTCCTCTTTTTCCATTAATTTTTTTAATGACTTGATAAAAATTGGGGGTTGAATGATAATAACTACTTTGGAAGATTGATTGTCAAATTTTTTTAATTAGGGGATAAAGTGTTAAATTATTTATACTATTAATTAAGCATAGGAAAGTTTTTTAATGTCTTAATTAAATTACCGAATTACCCTTATATATATGCTCTAAAAATTAAGAAAACACACTTAAATATTTCAAGTCCATAACCCTTACATATTAAAAAAAACATCATGACATGCATGTTATTGAAATGTTTTAAAAAATCTGTATAATATTAAGTATAATATTGCGTGCATATCGCATGTGCTCCAAATTTTAGTAATAATTTAAAAGAATTTACTGTATTTTACCCTAATTTAATAATTAAGCGACAGATAAACACACAAGGATGTCTTTGAGAAGGGTACTTCTCTTAAATGCTATTGATTTACGTCATCCTTGTTAAGTCTGCTGGGGAGTCTTGTCGAAATGAATTGAGTACAAGTGAGAGAAGTGTACTTCCTTGGTTGCTAAATAAACTAAGAGTCATGTATTTATTGTAATAATCAACTATATAATCAATTCTAGAATTCCAAAATCAGTGATACTTTATATGTATTTTTTGGACATTTTTTATGTATTAAAAACACTTTTTAAAATGTTATAACATTAACGTACACTGGTAGTAGCTATATTCTATTTTTAATATATATACATGTGATTTAAAAAAAAATAAGGGAGGCACAACCGTAACGCTCAGGACAAGGTTGATACATCCCTATTTATATGTACTAGGCGCTGGTCATAAAAATATATGGAGTGGTTTTTTGTCACACAAGTAGTGGCCAAATGACCGTCGTTTGTGGATGAGGGGTTACCCCAATACTATCTTAATTTGCCACCATCTTATAGCCATGTTTTTAATAAGGAAAATAATAGTCTTACTAATTTCATTTAACGAATAATTATATATATTAGGTGCATTAAGAGTTGTACATTTCAAACATATACAACCTTTCAATGCATTTTGTATAAATAATCGCTAAATAATGGAGCAAATAAGTATAGCATTATAATTCCAATAATTAATCCACAAAAGTTGAAGGAGCCAAATTGTGATTTGTACGTTCCGACAAGATTGCGAAGACGGTTGGCAGCTAGGTGAATCAACTGTGGTTTGGAGCATCCGAGGACCGAGATAGTCCCCTTACATAAATAATTCACACTTTTACCGAAAGACGTTTTTGATTTAGTCCAAACAATATATATTTCATTCTTTTCATTTTTGTAATATAAATTTCAAATTGATTGTGCAGTTTCTTTTGAGGGAATAAATCAATGTGGAAACTCTCATATATACAATAAGTTGTTTTTAAGTTGTGCAGTTTCTTTTGAGGGAATAAATCAATGTGGAAACTCTCATATATACAATAAGTTGTTTTTAAGGAATAAAAAAAATTATATTTGATCAAGCCGGACCTAATTATTCTTTAAAAAATATCACTGACTGAAAAGGCCTAAATATTAGATCTAAACAAATTCTGAAAAATGTCAGATTACCTAAATAATTCTTACTAAAATAGTCACGTTAGCGCAAATAATAATAATAATAATAATAATAATAATAATAATAATAATAATCTCTTTTTAAAACACTATTAGTTTTGCACTATTAATTTTGCATGTGCTACGTATCAAAAATAGACTAAATATATTTTGTTAAAATACATCTTACCAAAATGGTTAAGTTAGAAGTGGTAACTACCTTTATTGAAATTAATAGATTTGGTACCATACATGATCAAGTGCTAGCTTTCCTTTCCCTTGTGTCTCACTTTTATTCTTCCTGAAATAAATAGATTCGAACAATACATAATAAAACTTCTCGAAACGAGTGAGTTTATGTTAGATTTTTAAAATAAATTATTTAAATATTAAAAGAACAAAGTATAAGAAGATATAAAATTATTTTTTACTATTGTTTTAATATTATCTTTTTTCTTAATTAGCATCCTCCAATATCTTAATAAATAGTATTCTCATGCTTTCGTTTCGAATTCATAACAAGAAAATAAAACTACAAAAGCATTTGTCTAAATTAGCTATGCATGTCATATATTATATGTCTATACAATTTGTAGTTAAAACTCATCTAATCCTTATTTTCCCTAAGCATAGGTTATGTATGAATATATATCAAGCAATCAAGTTAGTGTGCTCACACAATCTAAAACGACTCATGTGATTAAAAGCATATATATTTTTCTCTTTTCTAACTGTACTAATTTATATATAAAAAAAAACTATTTGCCATGAGATATTCCATATATGTATTGGGATGGAAGTAATTTTCACCCATAAAATAGGTTATCTTCAGCCACAAGTGCTTTTAGTGAAGAATCGAACTCCTACAATACATATTTTCTTTTTAATTATATGATTTTTTTTTTTAATAATATAGCTCTCTAAATGTTGGGATTTCAAGACGAGTCAATATTAGAAGAAGATGTCTTAATACATATTATATATCTCCAAGAATGAAATAAATTGCCTAATTTAAGACAAGCCAACATTGGGCGATTGAGGAGATACATTTAACTCAAGATTATCCATATATTTTTTCAGTTGGCTCTTTTCTTAAGAAAAATCATTCGAAGAACGTGTTCAAATGTACAATGTGTTACTATCTAAGTGGCTAGCTAGTTTTTCGAGCGAGTGTAGAAGACACACTATAACATTTAAGGTTGAGAGTTCTGAATAAAAACCTTTAATTTTTGGTTGGTAGTTTTTCGTTTTCCTTATCTGGATTATTTTTACTAGAAATTAGGTAGAAGGGCTTATTATACATTGATTTTTACCAAAAATCCAATGAATAATACTTTTTTGAATGAAGGGCCTATTTTTAATTGGTAATAGTGTAAGAGGCCTATTTTGTTTATATTTTAAATGAATGTATTTGAATATGTAAAACATTTAATTAATAAAAACATGTTAGTATTACCTAAATTACCCTTTTTATGAAATTTACACAAAAAATATGGACTACAAAGTTCATATTGAGTAAAAATTGGACTGAATAAAACTTTGCACTAAAAATATGGACTGCAAAGTTAATTGCAGTAAAATATGGACTGCAATATGAACTTTGCACTAAAAATATCGACTGCAAAGTTCACATTGCAGTGAAATAGGCTCAAAGTTCATATTGCAGTGAAATATGGACTGCAAAGTTCATATTGCAGTCCATATTTTAATGCATATTGTATTTTTTTAGTTTATTTTAAGGGTTGGGATGTCATTTTATAATGAAAAAAAAAGACACATGTCATATTATCAATAAAATAAAAAATAGGCCCTTTATTTTTAAAAAACTTATTCCTTGACTTTAGCGTGAAAATCTTTCTCTAATAAGCCCTTTTTTTTAATTGCCCCTTATTTTTAGGACTTGAAAGCATCTGGATTATTTCTAGGACTTAAAAGCGGAAATAAACAAATGTTTTAATAATTAATCTATTACAATAGAAAACTTTCTAAAGTCGGCATTGAGTTAAAGGTAAGTGAAACAATTAAAGCTTGAGGACCTAATATAATTGCATTCTTATTAATATTTGAAACATGTTTTCCGTGTTATAGAAGGCGGGTTAGACAGTGCTTGAGCATCCCGGTTAGTGCATAAGCGGGTATCTGAACATTGGAATGAATTAGGCGGATTTAGATAGAGCCTAATCGGGTTGAGTGGGTACGTGCTAGACGACAAAAAAAAAAATACTTAAAATATAAAGTATGTTTATTATATTGACAATTGTCCTTACATCCTAAAATGAACTAAACTCTTATTTTTAGATATACCATACACTTCTACTTTAGGGACAAGAAAGAATGCTTTGCAGAGACACAAAATTACAAATTCCTATAACCTGTCAACACGTACATGAACTTTATCATTTCAAAGCTTTTGGCAGCAACTCAGAACATGGTTTGATATACCCGGCCTGTTTAAACGTACTAGACTTTGATCATAAAAATATATGGAACGGAACAAGGTTTGATATACCCTGCCTGTTTATACGTACTAGGCTTTGATCATAAAAATATATGGAGTGATTCTTTGTTGTACAAGTAGTGGTAAAATCACCGTTGTTTGTGGATGAGGGTTCACCCGTATATTAGCTTTGCAACGATTTTGTGGGCACGTTTTTAATCATGTATTTATGAGTTATACATTTCGAGCATCTACATCCTATTAATACATCCGGTATAAATAATCAGTAAATGAAACAGGTAAATATAGCATTACTCTTCCAACAATTAACACCCAACTTGTCATTTGTTCCGAGTGCAAAGGTGGTTGGCAGCTAGGTGAATTATTGTGGTTGGACACATCTAAGATACGCCACTTGCATAAATAATTGAGTTAGTCCAAATAATATATACTTTATTCTTTTCAAATTAGTAATTCTATTTTTATTTTTGTAATATCTGAAATTGATAATCCAGTTTTTTTAAGGGAAGAGATTAAATTTTCACATATATAATAACTTGTTTTTTATACTTGATCATGTCAAACCTAATTATTCTTTAAAAAATAACAAGAGAAAAAGAGTCTAAATATTTTATTTAAATTTTAAAAAATTATAAAAAATATCATATTACCATGGGATAGATAAAATAAATATATTCCGTTTGAAATTCTTCTAACGAAAATGATTACGTCCGGAATAAAATACATTTTGCCAAAATGGTTATGTTGGCAAAAAAAAAAAAAAAAACTCTCTTTTTAAAAGCACTAGTAATTTTGTGCTACATTCCATTTCAGTCTTATTACTAACTAAAAGTGTTTTATATGTGGTAAACTAGTAAAGTGAATAGATTCACACCATAGCATACAGGATCAAGTGCTACTTTTCCTTTCTCTCGTATCTCACTTTTATTTTTAGTAAAATAAATAGATCTCGAATAATTTATGATAAAACTTTTCAAAACGTGTCAGTTTATATTAAATTATCAAGAAGGACTACACAAATATTAAAAGAACAAATTATAAGAAGATATAAAGTTGTTTGTTACTATTATATTTTAATATTACCTTTTTTTCTTAGTATCCTCTAATATCTTAGTGATATTTTCATACTTTCGTTTTGAATTTATTATAAGAAAATGAAACTACAAAACTATTTATATTTATCTAAATTAGCTATGCATATCGTTATATATTTGTACAATTTGTACTTAAAACTCATCTAGTCCTTATTTTCCCTAAGCATAAGTTATGCATGAAATATCAAGTAATCAGTTAGCGTGCTCACACTATCTAATTAATATAATTCATATGATTAAAAGCACATATTCTTTTCTTTTTTCTAGCAATACTTTTTGTAAATATATTTTTTTATTTATGATGAGATATACTCACATTTTTATTTTGGGTGAGAATAATTCTCACTTAGAAAATTAGATATGCTCGGCCACGAGTGCTTTTAGTGAGAATATAACTCTTAAAATGCATATTTTGTTTTTAGTTATATCAATATTTTATTTTTAATAATTAGCTCTCTGGATGTTGGGACTTTAAGCCTATATACTAAAGGGGAAAAAATGTCACAAGAATCTCCACCAAATAATTGCCTAATTCGAGAAAACCCAATATCGGAAGAAGATGTCCCAATGTACATTATATATCTCCAAGAATGAAATAAAGAGAGATTTTGTTCTTATTCACCGTATAATAAAGAGTGATTTTGTTTTTATCCACCGTATAATAAAGAGTAATTTTGTTCTTATCCACCGTATCTTACAGTTAATTCACACTGTTAGTTAATTCGCATTACTTATTAAATTAATCAACGAGCGTGGATAGACTAAAAAAAATTAATTTAATTTTATAAATATTATTTTGAATAATAGTTTAATACTAAAATATCCACTAAATTAAAAAGTACAACCACTTTATAAATTTAGATTATAATATTAAGTAATGGGCAAATATTAATTAACTTTAAAGTAAAATAATACAAACAAAGATGAGGACCAAGAGAGTTCGTCGACAAATAAAATTACACCGGTGGTTCTCTATATTTAGTCTTCCATGGAGGTCTTTTATTAATTAATACCTTAATCTTCCTATAATTAATGGATCGGAATATGGTTTGACAAGAACACGGAATTGGATTCAAGAAATTGAGAACTGATTGAAATTAAGGTTTTACAAAGTAATCCTTTTCCTCACCGGTGCGATCTTTCTTTATTGGTGTTAGTTTCATAAATGCAATTTTTTCCACCATGGAAATCATAGCTAATTTGTAGAAAGAGAAATTGAATTTATCTTGTTCGATGCGGAACAAGCCATGGCCAATGTGAAACTCGCGATGCAAACTCACGTTGGTTGCTTCCTCTTCGTTGGTTTAGGGTTATTTGTCAGAGTCTTATTAATTTCTCAGATATGTGGAACTTCAACCTAGGTATTGTATTCTTCTTCGAAAAAATACGTAATGATTTTTTTCAAATCAATCAGACCATGTATCTATAAACTTTAACCCTAAACCGTTTGAATATTTTTTTAAAGATAAATATGAAATCAATTAAAAAGGAATTATATTTGGATTAGGAATTTTATTTAAATTGAAATTTAATTTTATACAATTGTAATTTAATTTTAATTAGTGGATACACTTATTGTGAAATTTTGTTCAAAATTTCCATAATTTAAGAGTAGATTAATAGCAAGATATGGCGGATAAAAATAAAATGGCTAATTTAAGACAACCCAGCATTAGGCAATTCAGGAGATAGATCTAACTCAAGATTATCCATTTTCTCAATTGGCTCTCTCTTAATCTAACTCAAAATTATCCATTTTCTCATTTGGCTCTCTCTTAATCTAACTCAAAATTATCCATTTTCACAATTGGCTCTCTCTTAATCTAACTCAAAATTATCCATTTTCACAATTGGCTCTCTCTTAAGAAAAATCATTCGAAGATAAGAAAAATCATTCGAAGATTGTGTCCAAATGTACAATATATAATGTGTTACTATCTAAGTTAGCTAATTTGTTTGTCGAGCGAGTGTAGAAAACACACCGTAACATTCAAGGTTGAGAGTTTTGAATAAAAACCCTTAATTTTTGGTGGGTGGCAGGCCCGTTAAGGAAATGCCAAATGAAAGTTTCATCTTTTCCTTGATTATCAAGTGATTATTTTTAGGACATAAAAGTGGAAATATAAACAAATGTTTTAATAATTAATCTTTTACAATAGGAAACTTTCCAAAGTGATCATTGAGTTAAAGGTATACAAACAAGAAGGTGAAACAATTAATGCTTGAGGACCTAATTGCATTCTTATTAATACTAGTTTTCAACCCCGTGCGATGCACGGGTGCCGTAAAAGTATTATATTAATATTTTGTACAATATTTTGGGTTAATTATGTTTAATAAGGAATTACTTACGTATGTTTTCGTGCAATAAAAATTATAAGTTTATGTTTGATTTGTTAAAAACTCAATCTAAGAAAACTCAAGCAAAAAATTAATTAGTTATTAAAATATTGAACTATTTTTTAGTGTGCAATTGGTTTAGATAAAGTATAGAAACAATATAATAGTAAATTAAGATATTTGCATTTGATTTAGATAAAATATTTTATTTAAGTACTTGGCAACATGGAAGAATCGATAATTGATGGGAGTCATATATAGTTAATAATGAGATAGTAAATGGAGAGGAGTCATAAAGTTAATGTAAATAATGGATTATGAAGAGAGTGATAGAATGGATATATAATGGTAGAAGTAAGAATAAAAATTTGAAGAGAAGAATAAATACTATAGTTATATAAACAAAATGAGTGCATTTAATAAAAGGATACATGATAACATATAAAAAAAATAAACAATAAATGAATAAGTAAAATAAGTGCATTAAATAAAAGGACACATGGCAATATATAAAAAAAAAGCAATAAATGAACCACTTCCTCCATTTTATATATATACTATTAGATTTGATACATGTTTTCCTTACCTTTATTTTTTATATTTTGAACATGATTATACTTGTGAGTGTGAGTAATATGAGTTTGTTTTTTTTTTTTAAAAGAGAAATTTTTTTACACAATTAACTTATTTTATTGTAATCAATGCTTAAGTATAAAGTTTATTTACTACATTGACAATTGTACTCACGTTTTTACATGTACCGTACACTTTCAACTTTGGGGAAAGAATGCTTTGTCCACAAAATTAGAGCTTAACATTTCTCCTACAAACAAAGTTTTTGCCGCGTGTTTTATGTTATGATACCTTGAGAATACAAGATTACAAGCCTCCCCTTATGATGCATACAAATACAAACGCATCAACTCATGTTTCAAGTTCTGCACTGTTTTCCTTTTTGTTTCAAATCTAGCCAAGTAAGATGATCATGTTAACTCTCACATAGTAGGATCAACAAATCTATACTCGTTATACTTTTACCTCCTTCAACTTATCATTTACGAGCGTACAAAATCATATACAATAGGGCAAAATGACATAATAATTGATACAAGCAAGCAATCTCAGCATATCAAACATTAAAGGCCAATCATAATAATGCTAACAAGAAGCAAATTAAACCACAAACACTAGAGCTAGTTTGTTGTCCAAAGATAGAAACCAACACCAGAAAAATACAATGCATAGCGACTCATAAACATGATATAAACAGGGGTAGTAAATGTATATTACAAGACCTCAAAATTACCAGTGTAGCTAAAATTTCTTTTAAGCGTGCTGTCCAGCATGAACAATACCTAATATATTTAAAAAATGCATTACCTCGCTCAAGTATTACCCTCACCTCCCCTAGAGAGTCGACCACTGCTTCCCTTTTCCCTTGTTATTTATGTTTGAGACCCAGTGAGCTCACAAAATCTTAACACAAGTAAAAACCGCCTAATATTCAAAATGAGGGACTAAAGTTCAAATCTTGAAACAAGGGAGCATCACATGTATTTGTGCCAAACAAAAAGGAATATCTATGCAATTAACATAATTGAAGCCTCTCCAGTAAAAGTAAACAAATTCCTAAAATAGGTTTACAAAACGTAAATCACGTCATCTAAGTAAAGAAAAAAGATAGAGAGAGAGAAGGTACTCCAACATATATAAAAACATGATCCTAAGGTATTATGATGGGCATAATAAATGAAGACATTAGCCTCAATTTTCTGAACAAATTAACCTATATTCAATGAGGCAGACATACCACTGAAACAACTGTTATATTCTTTTGCCTGTTAGCCTCTCCTTAAACCTGCCTCGAGGATCGCGCTGCCGTTTCAATTGGGAAACATATTCATGGTGTTGGATGGCCAGCCATACATAGGGATATTTTGAATTTGAGGGTTGGCGTTATTGTAGGGTTCAGGGCCCCGGTTAAAAGGACTACTACCGCTATCATCAGACGATTCGCTCAAGGCCCCCTCGGAGGGCGGACTAATTCCTTGGGTTGGACCACCGCCGAAATTCAACATATTGGGGCTTGGTGTTGAAGCCACCGGCCCAGATTTCGGTTTCTTTCCATCAGCAATGAAGCTTCCCACAACCACCTACATAGAAAATGATCTGAAGTTAGACACGTGCCGTATATATATTATATTCTCCTAGTTTTTGAAATATGTACAAATTCTTGTTACTCGGATGAGTAAGAGCATCCACGGCAATCCAAATCTCTAGGATAAGTATAGATTTGACCTATAATTTTGGATGTATATTAGGCAAGGGATAAATTTAAGTTTGGTCAAGTTCCTTACCATACGGAGCATGGACAACTAGTGTCTGTTGTGTTCCTAATGGACAACTGATATCATATCAGTTGTCCCTTTGGAACCCATTATATATACAACTCTTGTCTGCTTTGATTCAGCCAGACAAGAGATGTTCGTACTGATGCTCAACCATTTCTCCTCATACAACTTACCAAAATTAGACTGATATAGAGATGCTATTATACATACACTATAACAACTTTCTCACTTTGTAATCACAACAAACAATAATTGCTAATTAATAGCAACGATCTTGTAAGAATATAATAGATGGTACTTCTTACCGCTTATGCATCCATAAACGTAAATATATCAATATAATTACTTGATTTCATTCTGAATGGTTTAGCTAGTCAAAACTTCAAAATACTTCTCAAGTTAGAATATATAAATATACAATAATATATCGTAGGGTAGCGCCATTTGCGCTCCCCCAATATATTCAGGCACTCCGTGCACTAAAGCACAAATGACTAAGTGACAGGACTGCCCCTCTGTGCCGGACAACTCCACCTGCCCACTTTCTCTCCCTCTGTAATTCTCTCTACACTCCTTTCCAATCTCTTCACCATATCTCTCTTGGCTATCAATCGCCCCCTTTTTCTCTCTCTAGCAGTCTTTGTCGGTGTATCTGTGAGAACAGTAAGGTGCTACTGGTAGATTCACGTTTCATCCCAGCAACCATGGCTGGTCAGATTGCTGGAGACAAATTTGTAGATTTTCCAATGTTGGATTCATCGAGTAAAAACCACCCTTGCATTTTGCCAAGTTCAAATACATACCCTAGCTTCGGTGGAGTTTTTATCCCTTCCTTACCATTGCTCCAATGAACCAATTTTTCTCGAGTGAAAACCCATGATTAACATGTGGATCTAGTCACATGAATGCCTTTCAATCCAATGAATCGATGCCAAAGTCTTTTAAGTCGACACCGAAGTGTTTCTCTAGTATTTGATGGGCTATTACAGCAGTAATGGTATCCCTAGGGTTTCGATCTACGAAATAACGTTTTAAAAAAAAAGAACAATTAGAAGTATCCTAGAGTTTGAAAGGCATTTGGGACAATTAATATTTTTCTACAATAGTGTTTAATTGTTTCATAAAGATTTTAATCACTATGTCATAGCAATTTATTGTTCCATGGAGGTGAGGATGGTGGAAGTCGTATACAGTTCATACACATGGTGTTTGTGGGCTGATTGGTACGAAGATTTGGAGAAAAGCATTTATCTTTACCTTCAAATTGATTTTATATGGAGTGCTATTTTCTTTTTTAAATAGGAATTTTATCTACTCTTGTTCTATCTTGTTCTACACAAACATGTTGTAATCCATGTATCTATCTCGTCATTACAAAAATGTATAGGCATCACTAGTGAATGACTTGCTAAACAAATTAAATCCCAGAAACTGAATGCATATCTTGAAATGGAAATTTTATCAATGTTTTGCCATGTTTGGTGCCTGGTGATAGCTAGAGAGAGAGAGAGAGGTCATGGAAAGATTGGAAAGGAGTGTAGAGAGAGATAAGGGAGAGAAAGTGGGCAGGTGGCTGTACAAACACAGAGGGGAGTTGAGTCATTCAGTTATTTGTGCGTTAGTGAATGGAGCACCTGAGTATATTGGGGTAGCGCCTTTATCTTACTGTAATTATCTTACATATATAAATATGGGAAATGCTAAACGCCTAAACCAAAAACTGAAATGGCTATTGTTAAGGAATTAGTGCATTAAGTTGCTGTACATTATGTTTTAGGCATATAATACATAACTCTGGCAGAAACACACACTAAATGACAAACCTCCCTCCTTCCCTCCCCTCTCTCACACACACTAAACGACTAAATTTGAGTAGAAAATACCTGTACAGGAGTCGCTGCGATTAGCATTCCAGCCACTCCACCGCCCAAAACTCGTCCATCAGAACCAGCCAAGGACACACTCAAACCACCTGGTCTGCATTGGCTACCATCACTGTTACTCTCCGACGGCGAGTAGGAACCTGATAAAGATATTATCTCAAATCGTCCCTGTACCATCAAAACCAGAGTCCCCAGTTTATTGATATATATATATATATAAGTATAGTGATACAGCAGAAAAATACAACTCAATGTAGAAGAGGAGTCCAATTTTCAACCAATCCAGCATTAAAAAGCCCTTAAACCAGTGAATGAAGTTTAGTAACCTCACACCCCCCAATTAAGAGTCCAACTTCCTTTTTTAGACATTATCAAAGTACCAATATTTTACCAAAATAAATAAGTTTTATTCTTCGCTATTGATTAAGTAAAGTGGGACTTTTAATTTGAGACAGTGACAGTAGTCAAGTACAGATATTACACTCATACTCAAAAGACGCATTCAAATAATATGCATGTATTAGAGAATGATAATTGGTGAATTCACTCTGCAAACTACTCCCTCTATCTCAAAGTGATTGTCCCACTTTGATTATGGTGCTTTTTAAGGAACACTAATTACAATCTAATCAATGGTTAGTAATTCAACTCATTTTCTATTGTGAAATTTGGTACCTTGATTATGTCCCAAAAAAAGAAGAGGAACTATCAATTGAAGACGTCCCGAAAAGGAAAATGGGAATTATCAATTTGAGACAGAGGGGATAACATCTATCAAAATGGGCAATATCGCTTGTGGAAGCTTTTTACAAAGATGAAGTAGAGTTTCTTGATAATTGAACAATTACCAACATAAACATAAATGCAAAAGATAATATTGTCCACATTTGAGAAATTTAAAGGTTGTCAAAATAGATGCCTACATAAGCATGTTAGAGCAAAAAAGCTACACATCTATTGTACAGAGATATGTGTATATATTAAGCAAGAGAGTATATCATTTGTGTTTATTGAGAAAAAATGTATATAAATCAAATTCGATATACAGACCTCAAGTGTTACAGTACCCCCAGACATTGCAGGTCGGCGAAGAGTAACATTGCTGATGGCACCATTTGCTGACAGAATACAAACAGTCCGTGGTCCTTGCTCTGAAAAAGCCATTATCCTTGCCGATATATCCTGCAAACCATTACAGTAATTAAAGCACATTTTATTTTGAACAAAGAACTCCAGGAACTATTCTCAACAGACATATAAAATGACATATATTTATGTGATTATGTCTGCCAACATATATAAGTATATTGAGTCCCACTCTAAAAAGGACAGTCCTCTCTTTAGAAAGAAAAAAAAAAGACTGTCCATTTTGAGAGGTATCTCATAAGTTCCAAAAACTCTTTTCTTCCTGTCATAATATTTATGAAATCTGTGCCTCTAAAGTAGGCTATAAGTTCCAGAAAGTAACACCTTTCACCATTCAGCTATGAATATGTAAAATCACATCCACTCCTACACTAGACGTTGGGCACTAACATATATAACCAACATCACTGTATCAAGAATGTAATAGGCTAAAAGATATAAACTCGTCGAGACCAACTATTAAATGTCAAATTGTACTTAGAGAGACTAGACTCCAATACAACCATGTATTTCACCAGTAATAACTTCAATAATGGATCATCATAATCCTTGCCAGTTAATATTATCACTTAAGCATGAAGTAAACACCCACAAAATACCATGACAATCAATGCTGCAGCTACTAAAAAGTCCCATAATCAACTGTAGCAGCAAGAGGCAGAGGTATAGCAAAGGGAAAAGTGATTTAGCACCATCACGTGGCTTTATGTAGACTAATACAAGAGATCACAAGTTAATACCACCAGGCTTGGAACTTCCCGTACCAGCATTTCACTTGAAACTCATAGTGGCTAACACCGGCCTTCTCAGGTTTCAAGTAAAGAAGCTCACATCAAAATATTTTAAGAAGCCATGTAGAGCCCAAAGAGATATATATACAGTTACACACAAAACCACAAAAGTACATTGCATTAAATCAAAATAACTCCATTGTTGGGCACTTAAACAAAGAACTCACATCCCAAGGTGACTACCGGGGCCCACCAAGCATAATCAATGCAAATCCTAAAAACTTCAACCCTCTTCTTTTTTTTCACCTCTTGGAAAGAAAAGAACTTAAATCATCTCCTACATGACATAACTAACTCATATGAAGGTGGCCTCTCATTGGCTCATTGCAAATATTCCCTCTCTCTCTCTCTCTCTTATCACACCATCTATTACACAATATTTTCTCTTTTGTTATTGTATAAAGAAGAAGGGTCATACCCTTCTCAACCATAAAAAAATTAATTTCTCAATCCTACTAGAGAGAGGGGAGAGAGAGAGTCATCTTAGAATGTAAGATTCAAGAACAAGAAATCCTGTGTTGTTACTTGTTACAACTTAGAATAACTGTAAAAGGTCAGCATGATGCAGAGAGGCAGAGTATGAAGCTATTGAACTAGCCCAATTTGTTAAAGCTTTAGCGAGAGGAGTTAAGAGCAAGGTTTTAAATCATGCAAGGTGCACAATACACGTATAAGTAGTTAAAACTTAAAAATACCCAGATTACAGGGGAAATTGGATGCCACATAAACAATTTTTTTCCCAAACACTAGTCAACTCCAAAACCTTGACAACACATACTTTAAAATGCTACATGTTAGTTTTTAAAGGTTTGTAATCAACAAATTTTGAAACATGCTTTAGGGGAAGACACGTGCTTTTACATTTTTTGAAATCAGCTTTCCCAACTGAAAGTCTACTTTCCAAGACTTCGAACTATTGATTAGAAGCTCAAATATTGCAAATCTAAAGAAGAATTTTGAATTGACGAGAGAAGTGGAGCCTACATGTTAAGTTGTTAACATGTCATGCTTCGGCTGGAATGAGTCATGTTAAGAATTTTGGATAAGCCCGGAGGACAGACGCATGAGAATTAGCGGAATTAGTCAATAAATAACCTCCAAAAACAAAATTACAAAGAAGCACCCAACCAACACATTTCTTTAATATACACAAAACCATCAGAGAGAGTAAAAATCTGTAATCGAGTTTGTCCTTTTATCACGGTGGTTCCCTACATGCTTTACCAAAATCCTCCGTCCCAAATTTAAGAATCCACTATTCCTTTTTGGGATGTCCCAAACTAAGAGTCCACTTTCCATTTTAGGATATAATCAATGTACCAAAACCCATGATAGGAAACAAGTTAGGTATGTCTTAATAAATAAATGTTCTCTTAATAATTGTGAAAGTCAAACATGGAAAAGGGACGGAGGAAGTATTTATTAGCCATCATCGCTTAGGTTCGTCTTCCAATGATCATTCAATACAGTGAAGCATATGTGGTGGTCCCCATTGCTCTTCCTATAGATTTCAAAGAAAGAAATAAAATATTTTTCCACATTTACTCACACACAAGTGTTGTTAGATAATTGCACTTTTTTTTTTCCTATTTACTTTGATACAACCATTTATAAGACCTGTGGTTTGAGCTGAGGGTGAGGGTGAAGGGGGGAGTTTGCCAATACTTGGCAAGCCACTTTTAAGCCACTGAGCCTCAAGCAGTTCTTCTTGCAAAATAATTGTACTAATAGTTCCAAGTTTGTAACTTTCCATTCTTAAACTTCATTAATAACCTTTCGGTCAAAGCATTATAAGTTTTGGCGCCATTTATTGTCTCGTACGTAAAATACAAAATCAAAAATAAAGTAGCTTCCCCTTGTTTAATCACAAACAAGTGTCATCAAATGATTGTCGATTTGTCGTAATAGATCTTCACTATCCAAACTTTGCAGTGTTTCCATTCCAAACCTTCATAAGTAACCAATTGGTCAAAAAACTATTAGGTTTTAACATCATTGACAAAGGTGAAGACGAGTGAGAGCTCTTCCGCCCTTACCTCGTACATACTTGTTTCACTTGGGACATTTTTTGCTTAATTACGTACAAAAATGTAATCTGTATTCTGTATAGATGGAAACAATGTCTGCCCACAAAATTTGCCCTACAAAAGCCATAACAGTAATGTCTATTGGGAACTCCTCTCTACACCAAAAGAATGGCATTTACACCAGAAATAGTTCAGGTATAAATACCCTAATTTCACATCGAAACTATTCAGTGGTGTTTTTAAAAAGAATACAGTTTTAGCCAACTGCATTTTTTTGTCCTAACAACCAAACAAGGATGTATAAATTCTACTACAAAGAATGCCAGCTCCTATACCAAAAGAAGAATCCTATTTAAATTTTGATCAGCATACAAATAGAGCAAATAATCTGCGCATAAAGCCAGGGTCTTTTTATCTCTAAACTGGGAATTCTACTACAAAGAGTGCCCATCTTCTATACCAAAAGAAGAATCCTGTGATTTTAATCAGCATGCCCTTCTATCTTACAAAATAGACTTAACAATATACGCATAAAGCCCTGGCCTTTTATTCTAAACCAGTGTAAATTGATAGTTAAAACTAACAAAACGAAAAAAAGTAACATAATTTTCAATATCATGACGGATTAAGTACCAAATACCAATTTAAGCAAATCAACACCAATGTAAAGAAAATAAATTACCTCGCCCATTTTAACAGTGATAACATGAGGTGTAAAACCAACTCCAGGTGCTCCTATCAACAAAAAACAAGTAATTTTTCAATTAAGGAAAACCCTAACAATCTATAAAACCAACAAAACCAGAACAATAATAACAAAGCATTACTAAACAAACATGAGCAAGTGGGATAACCTAGTTGGGAAAGGCACAGCCGCACAGGTTCGAGTTCCCAAGTTTGAGTGGGTTTTGGTGGAAATTTTCGTTTTTAAAGTTAAAGGGAAAGACTTAAACCTCCCTTCTTTAAAAAAGTAAATAAATTAATTAATAAACAAACATACTAGAACTAATTGGTACCACAATTGATATTACAAAACGTTTGTATGAAAATTGAACACTCTGTAGATCATAATCACATCATTAAATAAACAACATGCTAAAACTAATCATGAGTATTAATTAAGTGAGAAGAATGTGAGATAGATCGTAACAATCACCTAATGCATCCAATTGCTTCTTCCCCGAGCCCGGCGGCCTCCCTCTACTCCGCTTCGCCGAAGTCTCACCCCCACCACCGCCGGAATCTCCGTGCCCTACCGTCGAAATAGGAGCAACTGCCACCGGAGCTGAAGCCGCCGGAGCCACACCTGCGGCAATGCTCCCATCGGGAGAGTATTTCCTCGGCCTCCCTCTCTTCTTCCTAGCAGGCTCAATGCTGCTATTATTATACGCAGCAGCACTTGATCCTCCATCACTATACTGCTGCTGCTGAGAATTATTATTCATAGAAGATACTGAATTGAAGGGATTATTCATCATAGCCGAATGGCTAGGGTTAGGGTTAGGGTTAATGTTGTTGTTGTTGCTGCCATTGTTGTTGGATATATTGTATGAATTTAACGGTGGCGCCATATTCATACCTTGAGGATGATGAATTTGGTGGTGGTGTTGCTGATGATGATGTGATTCTCGAGAATCCATTACAAAGAGAGAATTTTTATTTGAGTCTGATTAATCGATTTCAAAATGTAGGTTGAATTTGAGGAATTGTATCAAATTAGTATTGCTGTGTTTATGTGTGGAGAGAGAGGTTTAGAGAGAAAGAGTAAGGAGTTAAATAATAATAATATAATAATATATATAAAAAAAAACTGAGAATGAAAAGCGGAGAAGAAAGATTATGGGGAGGGCGATAGGGGAGATTCAGAAATTAGGGTTTTTACAATTTATTTTGTGTGTTTGGTTTGCTGGAAAATAGGGGATTTGTTTGCATGTATGCGGGAGTAGTGTATAATTGTAGTCAAACTAATAAAGTTTTGACATAGTGGTTGTATTCAAATCCAATTCCAACTACTACATACCGAATTTGAATTAAATTATTGAGTTAGTAATATTTTTGACCTTCCAATTAATTTTATTTTTGTCCCTAATACCTTGATTTGAGCATATTAAACCCTAAAATTTAAAAATTGTTTCAATATAATCTAATTAATAACTTGCGTTAAGTTTTTTTAATGAAATTAATACATGGGACCATATAATTTCTTTTTTATTTTTCTAGTAAAATTTTGTGTCACAATTTCAGACCTCTAGATGATCGAATTTGAAAAAATATTAAACTACAAAATTGAAACTCTCAAAATTCTCTCCGTGATACACTCAAGAAACCCGTGATTTGAAATCTCGAGGAGAAAATTATGCTTTAAAAATTATTTGAGTCACTTTAGGTATCTTTGAAAAAATATTGAAATGCGAACCCATTTTTTCTCTCTCTAAACCTATTTTCTTCATATAATTTACATTCAAATCATTTTACTCAATTTATCTATTGCAAATTTAATGGATGAGAAACCCAATTAAGGCCTAATTCTTCTTTTAACTTAATTTTTTTTTGTTTAATCTTTAAAAAACTTAATTATTGAAAATCTATAATTGAGGGAGGTTAAAAGTAAAGCGACTAATTAGATATAATGAAACCAATATCCCTGAAGAATGGATATCATCATTGTCCATTTTACTTTTAGCTTCCATTAATTATATATTTCCAAAAATTAAGTTTTTAAAATATTAAAACAAAAAAACTTAAAAATAAAAAGAAGAATTAAGTTGTAATTGGGTATAATGATCGTTAAATTGAAAACGCATAAATTTTGTAAAATAATATAAATATAAATTATATGGAGAAATTAAATAAGCTTATAGATAAAAAATAAAAAATAAAAAATTGGGTTTCAATACTTAACTTTGTTGAATTTGTGAGACAAGATACCTAAAGTAACTCAAATACTTTTTAAAGCAATTTTTTTTCCTTGAGACTCCAAATCACGAGTTCTTAAGTGTATCACGAAGAGAATTTCAAGAGTTTCAATTTTGTAGTTCAACATTTTTTCAAATTCAATCATCAAAAGTTCCAAAATTGCGATGCAAAATTTCACCAGAAAAATAGAAAAGAAATTATATGGCCCCACATGTTAATTCCATTAAAAAACTTAACGGAAGTTACTAATTGGACTACATTGAAATAGTTTCTAAACTTTGGGGTTTAATGCGCCCAAATCGAAACATTAAGGAACAAGTGAAACTAGTATATTTCGAGAGTTAAAAGTGTAATAACTCCAAATTATTATATAGGGAATTCGATTTGATGTATGAAGTAAAAGATATACAAAATACTAATTTATATTCGAATTTGTTACTAAATAGATGTCCGATCTTTTTACCCGGTCCAATTCAAAAGCTAAAGAATTATTGGCCATATCATAACTTCAATCAAATTTTATTAGTGGACCGATAATTATATTTATAAATTTGTAAAGATATATATATCTATATTATAAAACATCAAGTTTGACTAAATTTATTTTCAAAAAATATAAAAATCTAATGGTTAAAAATATACATATTATGGTGTGCATTAACTCTGCACCATTGGATGAGTTTTATACACACATAAAGATGTCACATCAAAGTTAAAACACTTACACCAATAATATACACACAATAAATTCTCACATACCAATAATTTTTTCTATATTAAAAATGGCATAACTTAAAATAAAAAATTTAATAAAAATTTAATATTTAAAATCTACTAATCAAGATCAATTAAACAAGATCCATCATGACTATAGAATTATGTAAAAAAAATTAAAAATTATTGAGTAACATTTAACACCAATAATATACACAAAGTAAACTATCACACACCAATAAATCTATATTATAAAACATCAAGTTTGACTAAATTTATTTTCAAAAAATATAAAAATCTAATGGTTAAAAATATACATGTTATGGTGTGCATTAACTCTACACCATTGGATGAGTTTTATACACACATAAAATATAAAAATCTAATGGTTAAAAATATACATATTATGGTGTGCATTAACTCTGCACCATTGGATGAGTTTTATACACACATAAAGATGTCACATCAAAGTTAAAACGCTTACACCAATAATATACACACAATAAATTCTCACATACCAATAATTTTTTCTATATTAAAAATGGCATAACTTAAAATAAAAAATTTAATAAAAATTTAATATTTAAAATCTACTAATCAAGATCAATTAAACAAGATCCATCATGACTATAGAATTATGTAAAAAAAATTAAAAATTATTGAGTAACATTTAACACCAATAATATACACAAAGTAAACTATCACACACCAATAAATTTATATTATAAAACATCAAGTTTGACTAAATTTATTTTCAAAAAATATAAAAATCTAATGGTTAAAAATATACATGTTATGGTGTGCATTAACTCTACACCATTGGATGAGTTTTATACACACATAAAGATGTCACATCAAAGTTAAAACACTCACACCAATAATATACACACAATAAATTCTCACATACCAATAATTTTTTCTATATTAAAAATGGCATAACTGAAAATAAAAAATTTAATAAAAATTTAATATTTAAAATCTACTAATCAAGATCAATTAAACAAGATCCATCATGACTATAGAATTATGTAAAAAAAATTAAAAATTATTGAGTAACATTTAACACCAATAATATACACAAAGTAAACTATCACACACTAATAAATATTTTTACATAAAAATTTCCATAACATAAAATAAAAAATTCTAAATTTAATATTTAATATTTAAACTCTATGTAAAAAAAAATTATTGAGTAACATTTAACACCAATAATATACACAAAGTAAACTATCACACACCAATAAATATTTTTACATTAAAATTTCCATAACTTAAAATAAAAAATTCAAAATTTAATATTTAAACTCTACTGATCAAGATCAATTAAATAAGATTTATCTTAAAATAAAATTTTTAATATTTAAAATATAATAATCAAGAAATTTCATAAAAAAATAATATTTAAATCTACTAATCAAGATCAATTAACAAGATCTATCATGATAATAGAATTATGTAAAAAAAAAATATACACACAATAAATTCTCACAAATCAATAATTTTTTCTTTATTAAAAATGTCATAACTTAAAATAAAAAATTCAAAATTTAATATTTAAAATCTACTAATTAAGATCAATTAAACAAGATCCATCATAATTATAGAATTATTTTAAAAAAAATAAAAATTATTGAGTAACATTTAACACCAGTAATATCCACAAAGTAAACTCTCACACACCAATAAATATTTTTACATTAAAAATGCCATAACTTAAAATAAAAAATTTAAAATTTAATATTTAAACTTTACTGATCAAAATCAATTAAACAAGATTCATCTTAAACTAAATTTTTTAATTAATATTTAAAATATTATAATAGAGAAATTTCATAAAAAAATAATATTTAAATCTATTAATCACTATCAATTAAACAAGATCCATCATTACTATATAATTATGTAAAAAAATAAAATAAGAAAAATTATTGAGTAACATTTAACACCAATAATATACACACAATAAACTCTCACATACCAATCATTTTTTCAACATTAAAAATGTCATAACTCAATAAAAAAATTTCAAAATTTAATATTTAAAATCTACTAATCAAGATCAATTAAACGAGATCAATAATGACTATAGAATTTTGTTAAAAAATAATAAAAATTATTGAGTAACATTTAAGGACATGATTTATGTGTTCGTATATTATTGATTATCTCAGTATGTCGTTTTTAGGAGTATTCACAATATATCAGTCAAAATTTTGAATTATTTTCAAATCATTACAACATACGTGATTGAAATATTTTCACATATGGCCTTGAGTTTAATTTATTAAAAAATTATTTTGCCAAGATTAAAATAAAATCAAAAAATATGACTAAAAGATTCTTTAAAAATTAAAAATAAATCAATCTAATCCAGTCTACTTTTAATTTTTCTAGCATAAAGATATATTGAACCTAAGTTTCTCAATTTATGTTCATCACACGTTATTTCTTTTTATCTTATTATCAGTTCTTATTTAATTTACCGTACCGGATGGCACAGGTATACCCTAGTATATATATATACATATATGGATGAGTTTTTCAATGGTTACCTTCTCTTTCTACCTATTGATGGGTATTGACAATAATTAATTCACATTGGTGATGTGTCAAATCCTTTAACTTGTTATAACAAGTTAATACACCTATTCTATTTTTATTTTTTTAATTAAACGTTAGGTGGTATTTGGTTGAGACTTTAAAATCAAGTTTTTATATTTTTTTACCAAAAAGTCAACTTTACTTCACACTTTCCAAATCACTTTACTTTCTCTCTCATAAAATTTTTAAAACACCATAACTTTAAATCCAAAAATCGGAATTAGATAAAAAAAAATTAAAACCTAATCATTGAGATCTATAAAATGAGATCTATTATGACTATATTTTTAATTTTTTTTACGAGTTTTTTTGAATTTATAGAAAAAAACTTCAACAAAAATTAAATTCACTTTTCAAAACATGTTTTAAAATCTCAACCAAACAAGATTCCTTAAAGATTTTATTTGTCAAATAGACTTAGGATAACCCAATTCCAAATTATGATAAATGTTTTTGGGTGTTTTTGTCATTTTAGTTTATAGTTAATTAATAACATAAGTTTATGGAAAATAACATTTTCAAAATATATTTGAGTTTGAATTTTTATCTCTATATAATAGTGTGAACACCTCATTTTGCGACCTCCGCAAGAATCTTGATCTCCAAAGAAATAAGCACGCATGCATGCACGAGCATTCTTAGATGCATATATTATGTACATGTGATACAGGTCAAAGAAGAAAGCTGGAAGGACCCCGGATGAAGAGTTACAGAATTATCAAAAATTGCCAGAACAGAAAGCCGTCAAAACTCCTGAAAACTTATGAAAGGAGAGTTACGCATTTTGGATCATCCTAAAACTTTGATATTTGTTAGACATTACCATAAGGAGTAGAATACTTGAAAATCAGCTTAATCCGACGCGCGAATCTCCGAAAATTCAAAAAATCATGAGTTTGTTTCGGGTGATCAAATGGAGGTCTTCTCGAAGTTAAAATGGTTTGAAGTTTGGTAAGTAGATAGGCCTTATTGTGGGAAAGAATATATTCAAAATTCATCTTTTTCCGACATGGGATCCTCAAGATTCAATTTGTCTATCGTGTAATTCTAGTCGAAATGTCCTTCGTAGTAAATTAAAATAAATATAGGCCTTCCCGAATTCGAATCGATCTCAAATTTGGACACAAGCTATAAAACATTTTTAGGGAAAACATATCCAAAATTCAGCATAATCCAACGGCTATAAGTTCAGTTCTCTAGGTTGTTGTACCCAAGTACGTTTCTTATGCGGGAACAAACTCTTTATACCAATTCGAGGAGATCTAGTCCTTCCTGAACTCCGATCATCTTCAAATTTTTACAGGGTCTAAAAGTCTTATATTTTCAATACATATCCAAAATTCAGCATGATCCAACGGCTAGAACCTGACTTTTTGTGCAAACAAGTGACCTTGTCTACAGCAAGTACCTTTCCTACGCGGAAACAAACTCTTCGTACCAATCAGAACAAAAGGAGACCTTCCCGAATTCTGATCGACCTGAAATTTTTACATAATATAGAAGAATTCTATTCCCAACACATATCCAAAAATCAGGATGATCCAACGGTGGGAAGGCTTCATGATAAGCTCTAAGAGTCCTAGTTGCAATCTTTTTTCTTGCTCTCCAAGTATTTTTTTAACTGTAAATAGTTCCCCCCCCCCTCCATTCATATTTTTCATCAAAAATCAAGGGGATTTCGTGGTACACACCAAGAGATTCTTATTCTCTCCCTCCAAGGAGGCTCAGGTATAATTTTCTCCCTCTTCTTTTATTTATTCGTCAGTTTTATAATTTATACTCTTGTCTGGATAATTTCTATCGCTTGATAGCTTTTCAAAATCCTTTTTCAAATTGTTTTTCAAAATCAAAGGTGTATAATAAACTCTAATCCATTCCAAAATAGTATTATTACTTTCTTACTTTTTCAAAACCCCGGATTAGCGGTATTATTATACGAAGGAATCGATAATCGCTATATATTCAATCTAACTCATAGATTATGGTGTATATGTGATAAATACTCGATTATGAGAGCACTAGTGCCATCTATACCGGTTTAATCAATAGACTATGGTACACAATCGGTCAACTCACCTCATATTACATCGAATATAAGATTCTACATTGAATCAGTTTCCCAAAAGCCTAAAGTTTTACAAAATCACTTGTTTCATTGCATCTACTATTATCAAACTTTATTTTTCAAATCACACACACACACACACTTATTTTTAAAATCATGGGCGAATTAGGAAACATATCGTTTTCATCCCATCCCCAAAATTCCAATTTCTAAGGCAAGCACGAAAAGCTATAAAGTAATAGCAATAGCATGCAAGAACTGAATTATAACAAACACATATCCTACTCAAGAGACCGAATGGGCGAATTGGGTGCCTAACGCCTTCCCGATTCGTAACTTAATCTCCGAACCTTCGAATCAACTGATTTCGCATATATTGTGTATAAGAGGATATTTAGTCCATAAATACGTCTCTTTTATACAAACATTTTTTGTTTGTTTAGTAAAACAAACTAGCGACTCTTATTCTTTTCAAAACCGATTTCTAAAGCAACAACAGAATCACCGCCCACGAGGACCCCCGGGCATCGAGAACGCGGGTTCTCACAAATAGGTTTACAAATTACATACAACTCAACTATTTCAATAACACTTTTAATTTAATCATTTTATTATCATTCGTGACAAATTATATCACAATAAAAATGAAAAAATTAATTTGAAGCATCTCATATAGCCATGCTACTGTTTCAACTAAATAATAATTTTAACATAATAACATAAAATAATATTAAAAGAAATGTATTTTTTTAATTTAAAGTATTTCAACAAACTCAACTTTTAATAATTTGATCAGATACGGAAGTATGCGCACGACTTCTTAAATAACACTTAAAATATATCTTATTTAGTATTAAATAATTAATTATTTGGTTCAATAATCAATGTACTGTGTTTGACAAACAAATTTTGTACAATTTTCAAAATTGATAAGTATATCCACTAATTAAAATTAATTTATAATTGTACTAATTTAGATTACACTTTAATTTAGATTCTTAATCGAAATCTACTTCCATTTTAATTTATTTTCTATTTTCTTTTAAGGTGCGTTTGAATTATATAATTGAATTTAGCTTTAAAAATTCATAAATCTAGGATTCAAAAATTACATATTTGAAATACAAGAGTTTAAAATTTTGTATTTACTTAACAAATACAAGGAAATTGATTTATAAATCCAAATTTTATTCCGCTAAAATTTATATTTAGTTGATTAGTAAGTTATTTTTATTTTTTGACACCGTGGCGGGACTCAAACTTACACAAAATTAACCCATTTGACTTGACCTGCCCCTATTATAGTATTTTATTTCTTATAATATAGAGTAATTACCATAGGGCGGGAGTGAGTTTATGTGTATACTATTTGTGACGGATTTAGATTTAAAAAAATAAAACCTGCACCGGGTTGGGATGTATTTATAAGCTTGTTGGGTTTGGGTTTGGACAACATACGACCCTTTGTCATTCCTCGTATTATTATTATAATTAAAATTACAAGTATATTTATAATAATAAAAAATTATAATTTGTTTAAAAATTAATTAATATATTTTTCTTAAATTCGCAAATTTGGGATCTATAAGGAACATCACTATCTCTAAAATTTAAAAGTTATAACTTTAAAATAAATATCAAATCTCATTATTCGAATATATTTATAAATCTCAAATCATAATTTCACACCAAACAAAAATATTTAGATTTAAGATTCCAAATCCAAATCTCATGTTAAAATCTTCTCTCAAATCCACATTCCAAACACACCCTTGAAGAATTTTAAAGGGTTTTATTAAAAAATATATTTTTAATTAACTATGTTATTAATACTTCCACCCATTTCTTTCACATATGCAGTATAATAATAATAATAATAATAATAATAATAATAATAATAATAATAATAATAATAATAATAATAATAATAATAATAATAATAATAAAGTTTTAAGAATCAGGTATACATATTATTCTATGTTGACAATCACAGTAGACATATTTCATGTTTATCAAATTTTTAATATATAATCATATAAAGTATTCATGATTATGTAATTAATTATCTAGCACGACATTTGGTACTGTAATTTATAATATGAATAATATTTTCTTTCACTGGAATGGTTTATGAGAGGATAATTATGCAAACAACATAACATAAACCTTTGAGATTTCTTTTGTGCTTCAAAAAAAATTTATTTTTTATGAAATTATGTGAAATAAATGAGCCTACAAACAATTCTAAAAAAATTCATCAAAATTTTAATTTTTTTTTGAAAGGATCACCATTCTCAAGTATTTTTATTTTTATTTTTTGCTGTACATAAACTTTTTTTTTCTTTTTAAAATTGTAGCATCTTATCATTTGATAATTAATTTGAAATTTAGAGTTTTCGGAATTAATAAAATATATATATATATGTTTAATACTTATGTTATTGGTTGACCTTTGTGACAAGATTTTGATTACATGTTCAAATTTGAAATATTTGTTTGAGATGTTTAGTTTGAATTTGAGCTTTTGTTATTTATATTTTTTCATTTTTTATTAGTTGTTATCTTTAATAAGGAATGGTTTTAAAAATGACTATCTTTTATTTTTAATAAACTAAAATTTATTTTGTCATCGATTAAAAAGTTGTCCTTGAAACTAATCCTAAAAATAGACTATCTTTTATTAGAATGAGAGTAATTGATTTGTACTTTAAAAAAAAAGCCCCATATTTTTATTTATTTAATTAAAGTAGATGTACCTATTAATCTAATTTATTTTTTAATATTAAATTATTAATAAAATAATATTTATAAAATTAAATCAATAATATTTTTTTGTTAGTTTATCCACACTTACGGATTAATTTAGCAAGCAATATTAATTAACTTAACAATGTAAATTAACTGCAAGATATCAATATAAATAAAATCACTCATTTTATAGGGGTAAGGAATAGGGATATGCTGTATTGGAATTACAAAATCATGTAATGAATATCTAATTTATGATTCTTTAAAATTAAATAGAAAAAAATGTCATGTCATCAGGTAACAACAAATTTCCTATTTAACCTTGCATTTAATACTTTGTATTTCTCCAATGTGCATTAATCATGTTAGCCAACTACACATTTGATCTCAAACATTGATTTTTCATCCAATGGTTAATATTACAATAACTATACATGAATAAAAAGAGAAGTAACCATTTAAAAACATATCCATATATATATATATATATATATATATGCATATGTTTAATGGATTCGAATCGAATACGCATAAACGAAATACAGCTTCCTCACCATATATACCATTAATCGGACCAATTCAAACCAGATTCTAATAGAAATTTGATCCATTGACCAGCCAAGACATGTCACAGATCTGTTTGGATTTGGAGGAAAAGGAAAACTCTATGCACACTACAAAGATGACTTAAAACTACCATAAAAAACAAAAAGTATAAAAAACAACTATAGACACTACATTTTGTTTTTATGGTAAAATTAGAAAAAATATTTGTAGTGATGCAAGTAATAAAAATAGTATTTAACATATGGTAAAATTAAGAAAAACTTAGTGGTGAAACATGTTAAAGTAAAAAATAAAAATAAAATCTAATGTTTATGGATTGGACTATGTTATAAGGCTGTTTAGGAGCAAATAATTTTGTCCAAATATTTTGTTATTAATTGTTGAAAGGTAGGAAGTTAAATAAAAATTATATTTTTGTGATAGTTTTAAGTACCTAGTACTCTAAAATTAAAAATTATATTTTTGTGATAGTTTTAAGTACAGTGTGTTTTAAATTATTATTTTTTGTGTAAATAGAAATATCGGGGAAAAATAGGGTCTGTTTGCAGGTTGCCGCTGTATAGTTTTGCTTAAAACCAATAGTTTGTTTAAGGAAAAGACAAAATTAACCCTGCAATTTGAGGTTGGTTCCAATTTTTCTCCTAATGTTCCAATTTCATCAATGTCTCCTCCAATATTTCATTAGTGTTTTAATCCTGCAGCACGTGACCTACACACATGATATTACAGCCCTTTACATACGTAAAATAACGTTTTTAGTCTATCACTGGGACAAAAAGTAAGGATACCGTTACAAAAACAAATGGATAAGGTCGTCCGATTTAGTAGTTTGATAATTTGACCGATCTAAGTGGGGTGGGATTGGGGCAAATTTATTTTTGTGAATGGGGTCAAGTTTAGGTTTGCGTAGAAACTGGTTAGACCCAATCCGTCCCAAATTAAGTTGTTTCACGTACTCTTATTATTATTATTATTTATTTTTTTCAATACCCCTTATAAAACCATCAAACTACAAGCAAACGGAGTGGGTCAATACAAGTTTTAGTGAGTTTGGGTGAAGGGCGTAGAGAGGGGGGGGGGTGGGTTAGCTGGGTTACAGCTTACTCCAAAAAAAATCACTTAAAGTAATAGTAATATTTAAGCAGTAGCCCAGTCCAATCCATTTCTTATTCTCTTTCACCCATACCCATTATTATTAGTGTATCTAACCTAAAAGTAAGTAATACTTTATATACATATAACATATACATTTGTTTTATAATATGGGGGCTGATAAATGCACCCCCATTTTTTGTCACAAACACCTTTTAGAATTTTTATTAATATTAAATTAAAGTTTATTTCTACCACTCTCTTATTTAACTTTTATAATATAAATATTTACTATTAACTAATAATGTAATTAACTTAAATAAAAAAAACACCCACCACCCATCACAACTCCCACTCCCGAGTAACCACGTGTTTCTGTCGTAGGTTCCATCTCCACCCACCAAAAATCTCATTTTGAACAAGAAATCAAATACTAACAATATTAGTTTGAGTGATTAAGCATAAAAAATCATGGTTAATGAGTTTAATAATATAGAAATGGAAGTCTTGAAGAAGCTCAAAGATGGTGGTGAAGTTGAAGAGAAAGATAAATATGGTGTTATATTTGGTGACCTAAATGATAAAGATAGATCAAAAGAGGTATATTTGTTTCAGTGTTAGCTTATATTTGTGCATGTTAATGTTTCATTTGATGAATGTTGTAAAATCATAATGAAAAAGTTTGTCCAAAAAAAATAGAGGTAAAACAGAGTTAGGGGTTTTAAACCCATCAGTTGCTCTCCCCACATTAGCCGAGTGATATGCACATCACTCACCCCACATTGGCTTAGTATGTGCTGCTGAAAAATTCTTAAATTGATGTAATAGAGCTCAGGATAATTTCTTACTTATATAACTAAAATATTGCAGGACCCAAATTGCTTTGATATGATTCTTCTATTTGGAACGACATTTCTCTTTTTGAAGAAATTGATTTAACCGCAATTCAATTAGAAGCAACTAGTAAAGTTATTTATCCCGATGTTGATGAACAAGCTATGAAAATAGAGCATCATTCTTAAATCCAAATGAAATGTGATGACCTTAATTTGGATGGCGACGAAGGAAAGAATGTAATTGATGGAGAGCCTAATAATCCGAGTTGTGGTGACCAATCAGTTATAATGTTAGTGTATCTAATAGTTTTAATATCTTAGATTCTATGGAGAACGACTATAACCCAACAAAATCTATTGACATAACTCATGTGTTTATAACAGAAAAAGTAAGTATAATGAGTACTTAACTTACAATTTTACAGTACTTATTTTTCTATAAAATTTAAAATCACTAATTTATTCAATTTTGGTTTCGATAGATATTTGAATCTCGCCATGCTCTAGTAGATTGGTGTTAAAGTAAAGAAAATGTGATCAACGCTATAATCGTGACCCAAAAGTCGGACCACGGTACTAGTAAAAGGAGGCCAAGGCTATTTTTGGGTTGTGAAAGAGGAGGCAAATATCGTAATAACTGCAAAGAGGGAAAACATGAACCGAAGAGAGAGAGTGCTACAAGAAAATGTAATTGCCCATTTTTAATTCGTGGTTTGAATCTTAGTGGTGATCGATGGAAGGTACATGTGAAATGTGGAGTTCATAATCATGAGTTACCAAAAACTTTAGTGGGGCATCCATATGCGGGAAGATTGAACAAACATGAAAAGAAAATTCTTAGTGAAATGACAATTGCTGGAGTAAAACTGAAAGAGGTTCTTTGTGGAATCAAAGGTCGTGATGAGGCGAATGCTTCCACGATAAAGATTATTTACAATGCGAAGGCGAAGATGAGATTGCATGCTTTGGAGGGAAAGAGTGCCATTCAACAATTGATGAATTCTAGTGGATAATCATTATGTTTATTGGCACAGATGTGATGAAACTACTGAAGAGGTTTTGGACCTCTTTTGGGCTGAACCCAATTGTATTTTGTTGGCGAAGCAATTTTTCTCCGTGATTATAGTTGATTGTACTTATAAAACAAACAAGTACAAGATGCCCTTATTTGCTATGGTGGGACTTACATCGACAAACAGAACGTTCTCTATTGCCCACTGTTTTATGTATAAGGAAAAAGAGGAGAATTATCATTGGGCTCTTTTAATATTAAAAAGGTTGTTCGAGCCCCATGAACTTTCAAGCGTCTTTGTAACGGATAAGGAGTCCGCTTGTATTAGTGCCATCGATAATGTTTTCCCAAATGCCCGTCGCATGTTGTGCTCATTTTATATTTCAAAAAATGTAGAACAAAGATGTAAACCTTTATTTCAATCGGGTACTGTTTGGAATTCTTTCATTTAAGGTTAGAGTAGTATTATGATGACATCGTCGAAAGAAGACTTCTTTCTAAGGTGGGAAGAATTCAAGAAAGACTGGAAGGAGTTTCCAAAGGCCATAGAGTACTTTTCGGATAATTGGTTTTAACAAAGAGAGTTCTTCGTGTTAGCATGGACGAATGAGATAAAACATCGCGGAAATAGGACGACGAATAGAGCCGAAGGGTCGCACGGCAAGTTGAAAAGGCACCTTGAGTCGGGGGAGGGAACTTTCTCAACTGTTTTTGCGGGGATGGCCAATATGTTGTGTTTACAAATTAATGAAGTTAAAGCCGTTTTCGAGAGAAGCCTTGATGCGATAAAAGAAAGACAAGGCAGTTTTTTATTGAAATAACTTAGGGGAAATATTTCACTTTTTGCTTTAGACTTGATAAAGGATGGGGATGTTAGATCGAATGATATTGGTATAGATCCATCGTCATGCGATCACGTGCTTCGTACGGTTTATGGTTTGCCATATGCACACGAGTTGGTGTTATATCGTCGTGCAAATCGACCCATACCATTGAATGCGGTTGATGATCATTGGCAAATGTTGACAATCGTAACAAAAAAAGGAAGATGGATTTGTTAAAGAAGATCTTTTTAAAATGGCTGAGATTTATTTGTTGAAGAAGTTGTATAATCAATCGACGCCGGATGAGAAAAAGGCAATTTTGATAAAATTAAAGCTCATCGCTATGCCATATTTAACGTCACTCAAAGAGCCAATCCCCGTCATTCCAAAGGGTAAATCACAAGGGAGTAAAAGAAAATTGTCTCGGAAGGAAATAAAACATGACTCATCAACAAAAAGGAATCCATCAGGGTTTAAGTATACGAAGACCAAAGAAGAGACACGATTAGTCGTTACACAATCATCCCAAACTAATAAGGCAAGGCAAGTTGTTATAAAGAAGAAGAAAGAAGGGAATGCCGATTTTAGCTAAACTTTTTTCGAACGTTATCTCCAATTCATCCCCAAAATCATGCATCAATTTATCGCAGATATAGAAAATGTTAAAGGTGATGGTCATTGTGGTTTTCGAGCCATTAGTGAACACATGGGATGGTCTGAGGATGAAAAGGGTTGGTTGCTAGTAAGAAAGGACTTGATTGCGGACCTAGAAAGGTACAAGCATATGTATGACAGCGTGTGGGGAGATTGGTTTTACAATGATAATCGATATATACTAGAATTTTTTGAACCCGTATGCAAAGATGACAAGCACTGGATGGTATGCCCGATATGGGTTTCCTTACTGCGTCGGCTTATAATTGTGTCGTCGTGATGTTTTCAGCAATACAAAGTCTGACCTTTTTTTCGCACGATGAGGGCCCGCGAGAGGGAAGTGACATTCGTGTCCTAGCAATAGCACTTGTACATGAAAATCATTTTGTTAAAGTTCATTTGAAGGATAATTCACTGCTCCCACCTGTTGCTAGCACGTGGAATAGGCTTCAAACAGAAGAGGCGGCCGCTTGGGCAGGAACTTTTGCTAATAGACTCATATTGTATAAAGAAATGGGTAATTATGGGGTACAAGCAAAAGATTGTCCAATCATAAATAAAGGATTATGATTGGACAATCTTTTGTGAATTTTTGTATCTCACATGTAATTTTTTGTCAATCTTAACTCTCATGTAATTCATATGATGATGCAAATCTCGTGTAATTTTTTGTAAATCTCTAACTCCTGCGTGATTATTGTGATGATGTATCCCCTATGTAATTTTTTGTAAAGATGTAACTATCATGTAACTTTTTGAGAAACTAACGAACAAATGGTTAGTGTAACAAGCTCGAAAGTTATTAAAGTTCCATAAGGTCAATCTGGAGAGGGTATGAAGCTTGAAAGATATTAATGGTCCGTATCGTGTTAATTATTGTGATGTATCTCCTATGTAATTTTTTGTAGACGTATACCAGGCTCGAAAGTTATTAAAGATCCATATGGTCAATGTTGGAGTATCAAGCTCGGAAGATATTAAAGTTAAGTTCCATATCTTCAATGTGGAATGGGTATCAATCTCGGACGTTATTAAAGATCCATATCGTGTTGTTAAAATTCTATATGGTGTACCAAACTCAGATGTTATTAAAGTTCCATGTGTAATTATTGTGATGAGTTATCACCTATGTACTTTTTTATGAACAAATGGTCTACCAAGCTCGGAAGTTTTTAAAGTTCCATAACGTCAACTTGGAGGGTATCAAGCTTGGCAGCTATTAAAGTTGAGTTCCAAATCGGAAAGGTATCAAGCTCGGAAGTTATTAAAGTTCCATGTGCGATGGTACCAAGCTAGGAAGTCCATATCGTGTTCACTAAGCTCGAATTCATATTTTCCAAGTAGCTAAAGAAGTAAATAGCGTGCTCACTAAGCTCGGAATATTATTACCTAGATCATTTTTCAGTAAGCTCGGATTCATTTTCCATAGTAGTTATTGAAGTCCATATCTTGTTCAGTAAGGTCGGAATAATATTTCATTTGGTAATGAAGGGAATTAAATTTTTAATCGCGCTTACACGACACTTCATGGAGGTCGTATGTATTTAATTGGAGACTGGGCCAGGGCACCACGTGGCACCTCGCGGCTGGCTCGTACTTAGAAAAAGCTGTCGACAGCATATTAATTGCAATTTGATCATTACGCGCGATTATAGAGGGGAAGCACGCCATGTTGGACATAAACTGTCCAACTCACACACTTTGCCTTCTCATTTTTCAAAATCACAAACTCTTCCTCTACAATTTTCTTCCCTCTTTTCTCTGTACGACCAACGAACTATAGTTACGATCTGAAATTGCGATTTTCATTCATCGAAGTTTTTCTCACTGTAAGTCTTCCCTATCCCTCACTCTAGTATCGTCGTTTAAATTTTCTTTCAGAGGGTTAGGGTTTAGATAGACTAGATGAGTTTACGAAGGTATTTAGTTAGGGGGGACGAAGAACTTGCTGTCTTCTCTCAGCGATTTATCCCCGATGGGTGTATGGTGAGGCTTTCAGAAGTAAACGAGGAGCCCACTCTTTTACCAAGAGATGGGGAGATTGGCATATATATTGTTTTATTTGAACAGGCGGAATTGAAACTGCCCTTGGACCCCCTGTTGTGTGACGTGTTGAGACGATGGAACATGGCGCTATGTCAACTGAGTCCCAATGGGGTTAGAGTAGCCTTAGGTTATGCGGCCCTGAACAGATTGTTGGGGGTGAATTTAACGTGGAGGGAGATTTTCTGGTGCTATTCCCTCTATAACAATCCAGGCGATCATTCTCGCTATTACTTCGAGCTCGTGTTAAGGCTCCCGATTTGGTGAAGTGTTTGACGAAGTCCAAAAAAGGATATGACGAGGGCTTGGTAGTGGTCGGCGGTGCTTGGGATGATGGAAATATACATAAGATAAAAAGATATATACATCACCATGTTGGTAGGATTTTTAGGAGTATTTTTTGTCATCCATTTCGTGTTTTATTCTTTATTGAATTTTTATAAAAATCTCGTGTTTGTTTTGCAGTCAAGCCCGCTCGTTCGAGCCCTAAGGTGATTGATTGGGACTCCATCAATCCCGTGATAAATTTCAATGGTCCAAAGGGGATTCGTGTTATTGATCTCCCCCGAGCTGCTCACAACTTACTCGGTTACACCTCCTGGGACACCGATTTCTTGTCGGAGAGACGCAATCAGCCGGATTGGGTTGGCAATACCAGAAGGCCGAGCAAACTTGAGGATAGGCAGAAGGTTAAAATTCGCCCGCAATCACGGCCTATCATTCCTACAGGGATTGTGATCAGGGAGGGCCCTGTTGAGAGAGCGAGTGTCACTCTAGCTGGCCTGGTTGCTGATTTGGGTGGATCTAGCACGTCGGCTCCTTTTCAAGATAAGGGAAAAAAATAAGCTGTCGAGCAAAGTAACAGCAGCTTGGACACTTCAACCGACCTTGACCTAGTCCAGCTTTATAAGGAAATAGAAGCCACTAGTTACCGAGCTATCGAAGATTCTGTGGAGATGGCCCCAAAGAGAAGGAACTTGAGCCAAGCTTTACAGGATGACGCCAACGCGGGGCAAGTTGCTGCGTCGTCTCCTCAGAAGAGGCCTCACTATGGTTACAGAGCTGTGGTGACTACCCCACTATCCTCTCCCTCAGTTGGTTAGGGAAAGGAAGCCGTCGACTTCCCAGCTGAAATAGATCAGCCCCAAAGGGTTGAAGGCCAGGTAGCTGAACAGGTAGAGGAAGAGCCTGACCGTAGTTGGCGTCTTGTGTTTCGCTACCAGGGCCGTGAGCTGCTGGAGTCTGATTCCATATATCGCTCCCCCTCCGTTGCTGCAACCATCATGTATGGTATCACAAAGGCTGATGATGTTTGCGAGCTCAAAGACATCCCCACTGTTCAACTCAGGAATGAAGCTCTGCAGGATATGTTGAAGGTAAATATCCGAGCTTATTTCATTTACGGATAGTTCTCAATTTATTTTGTTCCATGTAATTTTGTTTGTCTTTCTCTGAGCAGGCTGCCTAGAAGTTCATGGTGTTAGATGATAGGAGGGCTGTCATGAGTAGGAACCAGAATGAGGCCCTCACGCACTCGGATGAAGAAAAGAAATGCCTGAATGAACAACTGAAGGAAAAGAAGAAGGAGCTGGACACCGCCAACGGGCTGATATCTAGTTTGAACCAGCAGTTGGGGAGTGCTCAAGGGGAGGTGTCTTTTCTGAGGTCGGACCAACAGTGTTTGAAAAAGGAAGTAGAGCTCTTGACGAAGGAGAACTCCAACCTCAAGGCGGAGAAGGACCAGGAAATTGCTGATGCCAAGCAGAGGGGCTATGATCTATGCTTCGATGAAAGTGTTGCCGAGGTCAAGGCAATAAAGACGAAGCTGTACCAGGCTGGGTATGACTGGGGGCTTGATGCTGCCTAGGTGCCTCCTATAAGCGATCTGAGGGTTCCTGTTATCATTCCTGCTGGCTTCCAGTTTGTTGTAGAGGCGCTTGCAGTCGAGGCAGCTGAGGTTGGACAAGAAGCTGAAGGCAGGGAGGTGGTGGAAGTTCAATCCCCTGTTGGTCAGGCTGCTCATAGCAGGGTTAGTGATGGAGAACAGGTTGGAGAGGGTGAATTGGACGATACTGGTACTCATGACCCTTCCATCCCACTGGATTAGGCTTTCAATTATTTTTTTTAATCTTTTTGTAATGGATTTTTTTTGTTAAATGCTTTGCTTTTCTGTCATATATGTTGGGTTGATTGCGTTTTTGTCAAATGCATTGGTTTATAAGCTCGCAGTGATCTCTTTAATTAAAGCTCGGCCTGATGAAAAAATATTTCAACGTCATTAATAATTTTAACATGCTTCATAACTTATCTTTAATTAAGAAAGATGCATATAAGAAATAAGAAAGAAGCTTAACATGGTCGATACCATTAATAATTTTAACATTTTAACTTCGAAAGATGAAAGCTTCTATACAAGCTCGGTTATGTTAGTAAGCTCGGTAAAATTTTTAGATATTTCTCAAGTATTACAGGCTTCGTAATACAGCAAAGGAAGAGTTTGAAATATTTCTCAAGTATACACTCTTCATAATAAGCTCGGTACAATGTAATGGACTTTTTTTTATCAAATGCATTGCTTTTCTTTCATAAATGCTGTGTTAATTGCTGTTTCGTTTTGTCGGAATGTTGTGTGAAGAACTTATTACCTTCAAGTGGTTAATAAGCTCGGAGTGATCTCTTTAATCAAAGCTCGGCCTAATTAAAAAACATTTCAACGTCATTAATAATTTTAACATGCTTCATAACTTATACTTTTATCTTTAATTAAGAAAGAAGATAGAAGCTAAACATGGTCGATACCATTTATAATTTTAGCATTTTAACTTTGAAAGAAGAAAGCATTTTTATAAGACCGACCTTGTTAGTAAGCTCGGTAAGAGTTTGAAACATTTCTCAAGTGTTGCAGGCATCGTAATACAGCTTGGGAACGGTATGAAACATTTCTCAAGTATTACATGCTTCATAATAAGCTCGGTACGACAAATAATTTGAACTTTTAAATTTCCTTTAGGAGATTCATAACCGACTTAATGAAATGTTGTAATGAAATATCTTTTGCCGAGTATGATTTTCTTTATGTATGTAGTATAAATCCTTTTCGCCGAGTATATATCTCTTTATTTATGTCATACTTTGACTTATTGATCTATTGTAATTATGCCCCCCAGTAGGTCACGTGGCTTTTTTCTAATGGCCACTGGACAACTAATGCGAGGAGTGTTGGTATATTCCCAAGGTGTTTCTGGGAATGAATATAATAATAAATGGTGAATGTCCTCTCGTTTTTCAAGGATATTCATTGCACAGGGTTTTCTGACCCCCTGTGTAATTCCTATCATATATCGGACTCTTCACTGTTTATACCTCAGAGTTCCATTTTAATGGCGGATCTTAACAATGAATCCGTTTCCGATTCTGCTTCTCCATACGCTGAAGGAGTAAACGCTACAGAAGTGGCCAACATGTTGAGGGCCTTTCTTCGCCTTAAACGAAAACACCGCCGTCTGAAGAAGAGCTATGACCGTCTTGCCGGTCGATTTCTTCGTTTAAAAAAACGATTTGCTTTTTTCAAGCGTAGGAGGCCTTCTTGAAGAGAGCTTTGAAAAAATTAATAAACAACTCGAGAAGGTCATGAGAGTTGTCGAAGTTGAACCATTAAGGCTCTTGACACCGAAGGAATTTTTGAAGAAAGCCTGTCTTTTTTTTTTCTTTTTATCTTTTTGTAATGGACTTTTTTTTATCAAATGCATGCTTTTCTTTCATATATGTGTTGTGTTGATTTCTGTTTTGTTTTGTCGGAATGTTGTGTGAAGAGTTTATTCGCTTCAGTTGCCGTTTATAAGCTCGGTGTGAACTATTTAATTAAAGCTCGGCCTATTAATAACAAATTTCAATGCCATTAATAATTTTAACATAATAACTTAAACTTTTTATCTTTAATTAATTAAGAAAGATGCTTATAAGAAAGAAGCTAAGCTTTACAACCTTGATACGTTTAATAAGTTTGACATTTACTAAAAAAGAGGCTATATACACAAGCTTGGAAATCAATTTAATTTGGCATTCAGACTTAATGAGCTCAGAAATGAATTGAGTTCGACACTGATTTTTTTATGAAAAAAATTAAAAAAATAATAGAACAAATTTCTTAATGCAAACGTAATTTTATAAGTCTCACACAATCCAAAAAAAAACACTTATTACAATTACATATTACACTTAACATCTCTCGAGATTTTATTTTTTGAAAATATTGCAAGACATCTTCAATCTTAATCTCGCTAAAAATGTGTACGTGTCTAAACAATCATTTATAAATTCATCTCCATTTCTATTAAGGCGTGGAAAAATATATATGAAAAATTCTCTCTTTAGAATTCTATTTTCTTTCTCTCTACATTTTCTTATTCTGCTGCTTCTCTCTAAATTATCTTCTAGATCTCTTCACCTCTAAACTCTCTCTTACTCTAGAATTTCTGTTCCTCTCCCCAATTTCTCTATATTCCTTCATTACTTTGCTTTATAATTTTAGGTTCAGGATCTGTTCAAGCCAGATCCTGACATAACCACTCTCTCATTTTTTCCCTTCTTTCAAGGACACCAAATTTGGGGGTAAAATCGAACTCATACAGTTTGGTGTTATGCTTTGAGCCGCCTCACAGAGAGAAAAATGTGAAGTGACAGAGATGATTGACTACCTTTGAGCTTTATCACAGACAGAGGAGTTTTGTAGGTGATGAAGCAATGAAGGACGGGAGAGTGTTCACACTCGTACAGATATGGGTCACCAGCAATGGTGTACGTAGTGCCTAGTGGGTAGGGGCGAAGGAGAGATGGAGAAAGAGATCCACTAGTGGAGATGGAGAATGACAGAGACTGGCGGTGGAGACGGAGATGATGGGAACAACAGTGGGGATGGGAGTCTGAAACTAGAGCACGGTAATAGGGAAAAGAATGGTGTGTTTGAATCCCCTGTTATTCTTCTTATTATTTTATTTTATGGGTTTAGTTCAATTTTAATTTAACTTTATTAGTTTAATTAGTTAAAATTATGGTTGTTAATTGGAGGGTGGTAAAGGAGGGTGTTTGTGATAAATTTTTAAAAACTTGGGGGTGTAAGGTGTAGAGGGTGTTTGTGACAAAAAATGGGGGTGCATTTATCAGCCCCCTATAATATACACATTTGTTCAGTGTTATTTATAAAATTTCCGTTTTTTACCATGCTTTGTTGTAAAAATTTCTTAATATTGTAATTGAAAAATTATATTTTATTTTGTTATGATTTTCTACTTTAGTAACAATCCCCCCCTCGAAGAATCATGGATCTGCCCTTGGTTTGGGTTCACATATACAAGCAAGTGGGTCGTTCAGGTTTTTAATTTCAAAAACTCGCATCAGGGTAGGTATATTATTATGTTGATTGGGTTCGGATTTGGCCAAATCTACTCCAAACTCAACTCATTGCCATCCTTGTATCCAAAAGTAAACCTTTACTCATTGATCGAATCTTCTTCAATGTGATCTGTTTATAGGTACTTGTGGTCACCAAATGTCCATGAAGTAGATTTTGATCTAATTTATCTCTTCTTTTCTTTGTCTCTGTGTGGTTGTATATATATATATATTTAAATATTAAATGGTGAATGTATGCTTTGGGCTTTAGTAAAATTTTAATATAGACAAAATAAAAATTCATCTCATATACTCCATAAATCCCTTCCCAGAATTACACTTTGTAGAAACCTCAATTTCTAGAGAAAGAAGCCAAGAAAATGAGTGGACTTCACCTCAAATGGTTGCTCGGTTGCTCTCTTCCTATCAAGTTTGGCGCCTTTTTTCTCCTAAGTCTGCAAATTATAGCCACGTTGGATGCCACATCCTTCTATCAAAATGGACACCGTCTGAACCAAGGGCAGGATTGAAACACTAATGACACACTGGGGGAGACATTGATGAAACTGAAACATTAAGGAAGAAATTGAAACATACCTCAAACTTCAGGGTCTATTTTGTCTTTTTTCCTTTTTTGACAGGAGAGCTGAACGCATTAAGTAGGGAGAATGGTGGGGCATGTAAACCATTCAAAAATAAAAAATTTAAAGGGTAAAATACTAAACCCCTTCAAGTTATCATTTTTTGACACTAACTCCCTCCTCTAAAAAAATCTTTTAAAAATGACACTAAACCTCTTTGATTTAATTGTTATTGACACTTAACTTCTAAAGTTGACAGATCTATTAAAACACTAACGAGATGGTTGTTATGTGCCTTCTATGTAAGCACCAATGGACAAAAATACACTAATCTATCTATTTAAATATAATTTTTTTGAATTACCTTCATTTATTTTATAAAAACACTCGTTAATCCTCTTTCATGTTAAACTATATAGTGGGTGTTTTATAAAATAGGTGAGGGTAATTCGAAAAATTTATGTTTAAATGGATAGATTGGTGTATTTTTGTCCATTGGTACCCACATGGAAAGCACATGACAACTATCGTGTTAGTGTTTTAACAGATATGTTAACTTTGGAGGTAAGTGTCAGTAACTATTATATCAGGGGGGGTTAGTGTAACTTTTAGAAGATGGAGGGTTTAGTGCTAAAAAGTGATAGTTTGAGGGGATTTAGTGTTTTTTACCCAATTTTAAATTATAAGTTCTCTTTTTGTTTGGGAAAATACACTTTTACCTATAAATTTTATTATATGTTTTTACTAATTGTATTACATAAGTTATACTTTGATTGAATCTTATAAAGATATAACTCATGTAATGTATACTGGTTAAAATATATGAAAATAATACTTGATAAGTGTAGCATTACTTTTTTATTAGTTTCAAACAAGGAGAGTCGAATCCTGACAATACCATATCTCAATCTCTATGTCAACAAGCACTACCAATATATTATAAAATTGTATTGTCTATTGGCTATTTTTACGTTTATACTCATTAAATAGTATAATTTTATGGTTCTAAAGTGGATTATCTCTTTAATTTAAAATTTTATGAAAATTTATGAAGGATATTATTAAATGTATCAACAAAATCAGTCTTATTACCACAGTGTGAGAATACTTTTCTCTAACCCCGTCAGTTCTTTAAAAAAATCTTGCATTTTACCTTAGTGGTAGGTTGAGTTTATTAAAACAATGTAAGGATGATAAAGTGTTGTCGATAAAAGTAAAAATATTAAGTAATATTAAATTTTGCATTAATATAAGACATAATGAACAAATTTACATCATTCTTAATTAATTTTATTAAAAAATTCGTCTAAATAGTACCTATTAAAATACAAAATATTAATTGTAATAAATACAATTTTAGCAATTATATGACATTTCATATAATCTTTGATTATTCATTACTCCCAAATGGTTGTTATTCATATTTCAAATTTTTCTACATGCAAATTTATTTTATCAAATAAGTAAATATAAGTTTTAATTCACTACACCAAAAACATTAAAAGATCAACTTGTTGCGTGTGTATATATATCATACAAATAAAATTTTTGAGTCATTCTGAATATAGAAATTATGTCCAAAAGTAATTGGTTAAACAAAAAAATATCCTTAAAGAACAATTTAATAGTAAACAGTTCAAAATAAAAAATAAAAAAACCAATATAATTATCATTTGCAGCACATAGAAATTAACCAGAATCACAAAAAATTAAAAGCAATGATTTAGAGACTTAAACAAATACAAATAGGCTAATTAGATCTTCTATGCTTAAAAGAATATATATATATATATACACGAGAACAACACCTTAGATTCCTAATGTCATACAAGATCTAAAAAACCAAAATCAGGCACACAACAAAAAGAATATCAAAGATTAATTAATCATTGCAATTCAGAAATAAAACCCAAAAAATCCTACCAAATATAACAGTCTGCTTCTATCTTTAATTGGTTTTGGCTCTACCGCCTCTCTGATTTTCGAGTTTGCTTTGTAAGGTGACGGCTTAATTCGTAGTTGTGTTGGTGTTTTATTGTAAAAGAAAAAAGAACCTCACGCAAAAAGAAGTTAATAGCGCCGATTTTATATAGGATAGAAATCGGGGTGATAAGAAAATATTTTACGCCATTTTTTATGCTAGGTTTGACTTAGTTTTGAATTTTAGTGGAGTGAAAAGATTAATTTTGTGGGTACATTTAAAAACACCCTTTACAAATCATCTCCAAAATTTTTTGTCAAAATAAATATTAATATAGAAGTGGGTGAAATAAATTCCAAAAATTTTGAAGGCCCAAAATGCACGTAAACCAATATTACGCATGTTCCACTCATGTTGAGATTTAACTATGTTACAAAATATGATGAGTTGATGTACTCATCATTGATAACTACATTTATAAAACATCAAAATTGATGTATTTAGGTTAATTTGTATGTATGAGCACATGTGGTTAGTTTAGCTGGAAAAGTCATACTCTTAAATTTGAGAGTATCCCGGTTTGAGTCTCACTTTTATTATTTATAGTATAAATTAACTAGGATGTTACTCACACATTCATTTTTTTCAGGAAAAAAAAAGGAGAGATTTTGTCTAAGGTTCCCCTCACCAAAAGTTAAAGATGCGTTCTAAACACCTACAATCTCACGAAGTTAAATAATGCGATCTAAACATGTAAAATTTGAATGTGATACAATCTAAACATGTAAAATTTGAATGATATATACAGTCGACAATATTATGAGATACAGTACGTATCTATCTCTACTAAAAATAAAGAGAGGAATCTAAATTCATTTTTCAATATCGATGATAATGCGTCGAAAGATACTACACGCATTTTTGGCATTTGTATTTGTTGTGACAATACATTTGAAAGGTTATATAATTAATGAAATCTATTGACCCTACTTATCACAATTCAATCAGCACTCTTTTGTTTACCACAAATTTTCAAACTTAATTAAGGAAGAAAGCAACAAAAGAAATTGTTGTGACACCCATTGCTAATTTTTCCATTTGTTTTTCGAGTTCGTTTTCTAGAATCAAGAATCGATAATCTTAGATATAAAATTTGACATTTAATAAATAAAATGGCATTTAGTTTTAGTTATTCAAACTTCAATTATGAATTACAAGATTTCAAATGTAAATTATACGGTGTGTTTGGATACATATATAGTTTTAGAATTCTATTGTAACACTATAATAACATTGTGATTTTCCTCAAATATGAATTACAAGATTTCAAACGTGAATTATATCATGGGTGTGTTTGGACACATAGTTTTATAATTCTATTAGAATTGTAACCCTATAGAGTTGCAATTCTTGAAATAACAATGTTATAGAATTACAACACTATTGTTTGGTTTGCGGTTATAATTTTCATTTAAAATTTCATTAGAATTCTATTTTTTTTTTTTTTTTTGTTTAGATAATTTGTAGAAATCATTTGAAATTTCAAAGAGATAACAAGTTTAAAGGTCGCTAGGCGTCACCAACCACATCAACCATTGCCACTACCTTTTTGCTGGTGGTAGAGGTTCTCTAATATATGTACAAATTATATAATTTGTATATGTATTACTCCTGTGTGTTGTGGGTGGTGGTCATGTGCACAATACGTGGGTAAAGAGAGGGGGGGTTGAAGGGTACGTGTCACTACTTATGCACTGTGCAGTGCGCAGAGTGCGTGGGCAGAGCCGGCTCCATGGCGAGGCAACCAAGGCAAATGCCTAGGGCCCCACATGGAGAGTGGGCACCAAAAAAAAAGTTTTAGGTATTTAATTGTATGGAAGCAAACTTGAGGGGGCATTTTGAAAAGTAGGATAAATTAAATTGAGGAGAGAGATACTTCTCTCTTTTTTTCCTCCTCACTTACGGCTTCCTCTCCTTTTCCGTTCTCTTTTCTGCTGCTGCGCCTTTCTCCTCTTTCTCTCCTTTTTTTTTTCGTTTTTCCCCTCTCTCTCTTTCCTCTCCGACCCCACCCCAGCTCCTCTCCACCTCCTCAGCTCCGTTTTTCCCCTCCTCATCAGTTCCGTTGGAAGCCTGCGAGCTCCAAGCCTCCGAAAGGGCACCAACTCACCAACCAAGGTTAAGATTCTTAAGCCCTAATTTCTTGATTTTTCGATTTCTCTTTTCCATTGCTTCCATATTTTTTGATTTTTGATTATTTAGCAATTAGCACGATATTGATTTGTTGAATGTTGATTATTTATTGATTTTATTCCATATTTCTTCCCTAGTTATGATTTATGAACTTATTGTTTTGTTTTCCATAATCATGAATAGAGTTGTCTTTGGAGGTTGAATTGTTTGAAGCAGAGAGAGAATTTAATGGGCTCTCAAGTGTTGGTTGCTCTTGCTCTCTCACTTGTTGGTGGCTTGAGTACTTCTCTAGGTATATTTTAGTAGCTTTGTAGTTTCATGTTTCAATGATTTCTTTTATTAGAATCTGGGTTTTTTTTTCACAGTTTGGCATTTGATTATCTAATTATTTATATGCTAAATTGATAATGCTTATGTGGTTACTGGTTGTTCTTATTGTTTATTTTTATGGGTTTTTGTCATATTTGGGTTTTAGCCCCAAATTTGTGTTTGTAGGTTGCATTCTTTTTAACATCAACTGAGTAAGAGTGTACTGAACTACTGATATAAGTTGATAGAGAATATCGCAAGAAATTGGTGCTTAATCTGCAATTTCATGGTTTACATGGATAAAAGTGCGATGTCTCAGAATTCGGATTCCAATTTGCATTTCTAGGTGTTTTCTATTTGTGTATGATGGGAGTACATTTCCGCATATTGAAATCTATGGAGTTTTTATTTCTCTTATCCAATAATTGTAAATCATGATGTTGTTGGTCCATACTACTATTGCTCGCAACTAAAATTTGTATGTTATGTTTCACATATTACTCCATGACTTGTATTCTGGATTGAAAATTTTATTTGAATTGCTAGTTCAGCTGATAAATTAGTACTCTCCAAACTAACAAACGAATTGTTTATATTGGGATTTTTTTAACCTTATTAATGTCCTGTTTATCTAGTAATAGTATAACAAAAACGATGAATTTCATTGTGAAATTGTGCATATTTCAAAACTAATTTGAGGAAGCTTCATATTTCAAAACTAAAAGAAACGAGATAGAGATACAAGAGATGAAACCTGGCAGGAAGTAGATGGCAGTATGATACGGGGCCCCAATTTTCGTGGATATTAAATTTCTTTTGGGGCCTTAATCTCCCTCAAGCCGGCCCTGTGCGTGGGGAAAGGGTGGTGAAGCAGTTGGGGGTGGTGTCTATCTATCTGGGGATGGGTTGGTGCTGGTTTTGGGTGTGGTGAGTGGTGTAATTAATGTTGAGTTTTATTTAAAATTTAATGAGAATCGGAATCGAAAAACTCTACACTACCTATAAAATTTAATCCTATAGAAAATGGTTTTGGAATTTGATTAGAATTCTAAAATCAAGATCTTTTTGTCCATCCAAATAATAGAATTTTAGAATCATGCATGCCCCAATTCTATTTATATATTATGTAATTGGGATTATCAAACACACCCTAATAATATTTATAAATTAATACTAAATTACATCAATAATATATGCGAATTACAATAACAATATTTCTTAAATTACAATAATATATTTCGGCAACAGGCCTTTTGTATGGTAGGCGTACCGTGGGGGTGCATTGAGCATAATTTTTGAGACAATATGTATGTAGGTCTATGAGGATGAATAACATAAATCTAGTCCTTCATTTTCAACACTAGCTACTAGCCCGGGGTGCTGCGGCGTTGCTGGCTTCGGAGGTGGTGGTGGTGAAGCACGCCCCTCAAAATCACTTACAGCTGTCTTGCCCTTTGACAAATATGACTTTGAGAGAATTTCTTCATAACTTGCTATCATCATCAAAAGAGTGTTCTCTGTAATCTTATTCTTGAATCTCACACGCAGTTCTGTGCGCAATACAAGCAGAATTTAAAACTTGTAATCATATATAAGTTGATAATGGCAAGTTTAGTTTGCTCGTGAAAATCATTTGGCCAAAAGATATATATATATATATATATATAAAGTTAAATTGATTAATAGATTAGTTAATTAATTACCTGGTAAAGTTCTTGCATGAGTTTCTGGGAAAGCAAAGAGACATAGGAGAAAGAAAGCTTTCATCATAAGAACCATTTTGATACTTGCCATTTTTTGGTGTAGAAAGGATAGAGTCTGCATGAGTCAATATATAGACCCCCCAAAAAAAAAAAAAAGACCCAAAATATCATGTTTGAATTAATTATTAGGCAGATTAGGGACCTACACCATTCATTGCAAAATATAATATATATATATATATATATTGTTATCTTTATGTTTTGTAGTCTTGTGGATGGCACTCACATGAATGATATTATGAGAATAACTCTGTAATGTTCATTTAATTCGAGTTTTTGTGTTCTTAAAAAAATTCAAATTAGTAACATTACTATTGATTCTAGTATCACGACTATTGGCCAGTGGCCACACTTGGTGATTAGAGGTAGGGGTGTGTATGGTCTGATTGATCGAATCGTTCGCCTTTGTTTGGACTGGACAATTCACTTACGTCATCCCAAAACTGAATTAATAACTAAGACTGGACCGGACTAGACCAGACTAGTTTAAACAATCCAGTTTCGGTCAGTTCAACCGATTTGAGTTTTTTTAATGAGCCCATTTTATATGGACTTGTTGGCTAATTTTTTGGACTTATTCTACCCATTTTCAATGGCATATCATATCATATAATAATAACTAATATATATAATGGAATAACTTCACTATAATTTGCCATTTGTTCTCTCTCCCTATGTGCCAAGTGTCCTATCTTTCTCTCATCAATTTAAAAAAAAAAGGGTCATCACTTGTTCAAAAATAGAAAACCACCTTCTTATTATTCATCTCTCCAATTCAAAACTACAACAGCCTATGAGAAGGTTGTGTTTGGTTCATTTTTTTTTTCTCCAAAATTTTATCAAAAAAAAACTTGTTCAAAAATAGAAAACCACCTTCTTATTTTTTTTAAAACGCCATAACTTTTCAAAACAAAAATAATAAAAAATATATATTTGAAACCTAGCCTATGAGAAGGTTGTGTTTGGTTGCCCACTATTTTTTTTTCTCCAAAATAAAACTCAACTCAAAACCATTGTGACTTTTTTGAATTTTTTATGCGTTTTTTTCATTGGTTCCCAAAATTAATTCACACTTTCTCTCTCTAATTTTTTTTAAAACGCCATAACTTTAAATCAAAAATAATAAAAAATATATATTTGAAAACATCGAGATCTATAAAATAAACCATTGTGACTATTTTTTGAAATTTTTTATGCGTTTTTTTAGAAAATTGGTTGAAAAAAAGTCAAACAAAACCTAATTCACTTTTCAACATAAAACTCTAACTCAAAACATTCAACAAACACCAAATTTTTAAAAAACACTAGTTGTTTTTTGTTTCGCCATAAAAAAGCCGTATAACTTTGTAACTTTCAATTATCACTTCTCTCTCTCTCTCTCTCTATATATATATATATATATATAATTTAATTATTCGACATCTACACAACCACCATTGCTGCACATAATTTACTATGGTAATTAATGATCTCATTTCTCTCCGTACTTTTTCACCATCTTCTTCATTTCTTTGCATGCATGGATATCACATGTATATATATATATATTATATTGAAGAAATAAAATGAATGACGTTCGTCATGACAAAGCCATGCTGGTCATGTATATATATAGATGTGTGTGTATCATGATCCATAAATGAGTATACACAATAACAATATCTTCTATATATGTATATAGTCCATATATATATACATTGAATGCAAGAGCACATAAATAAATATCTCATAAATATAGAGTCCGTTTCTAGTATAGACTGATTCTTTTTACGACAGTTTTTGTCATAAAAACATTTGGGAGGTGTTTTTTATGACCAAAAACCATTATAAAAAGGACTAGTCTATACGGACCGGTCCGCACTTAAAAATTTTCGTGTATATATATAGTCTATATATACTGAATGCATGAATGCATATGTAATCTTTGTCTCTTAACACAATTTCTAAGCAGATAGATAGTTTGGGCATCTCAAAGATAATCTCTCTTTTTGAAATTTACTTTTTATATTAAATTAAAGGGTCAACTTGATTATTATTTCATTGAAATGATCGAAAAAGTAAATTTGTTCTATGCTATCTTTGACGCGCCGGATTAAATAGTTGAACTGGATTATTTAATCCCATCCGGAGAGAATAAAACAATTCCACCTCTTAAGTGGGATTAATCAATCACTCTCTCACATGTCTATCACAAATATTTATATATATAAAATGATTATAAAGCGACTGTGCATCGCGCAAGACTGCAAATTAGTCTAATTATATAAAGTTATAAATATTAAATTGTCCTTGATAAAGAGGTACTCACATTTTAATTTGAACCGAGAAACTTCAAAAAAAAAAAATTTTTTTTTTTCCAAAGAAACTTCAATGCAGTGTAAAAATCATATAAAAATTTGATAAGTGTCATAATAGAATATCTACGTTAAGGTCTTATATATCTGGTAAAAGTTGATCTCTCCCAAATCAAGTTGATTTTACTCAACAATTTTGGTAATTTTGTTCCTTTTTTTTTGCCTGCAATGTTAATGCTAATGTAATCTATTGAACGCTTTTAATATATTTATAGTATTAGAATATATATATATATATATATTTAAATGCCAATAACTAGACATAAATTTCTTAAAGTGTTAATGTAATTTTACGAGCAATCTAGTAATGGTGGCCATGACTTTTGAATTAGACACTCTAGGCTAGAGTCCTTACTAGAATAATTTTTTTTTTTTCCTTCTTGATGTTTTTGTTAATAGTAATTCATATTTGACTCTTTTTAGAATTTGTTTGGTTTAACCGGAAATTTTAAATCGATAAATTCAATTTATATTATTTTTTTAGATGTTGAATAAGTTCATAAAGATGAAACTATTATTTTAAATTCTAAGGGAAAAAACTATATACCGACGAAGTACTAATAACCATACCGTGCATTACATACATTTTTTTTAATAACAAAAAGCTCTACACTACATGGGAAGGGATGCCAGTTTATATATATATATATATGCAGCAAACCTCTCACTCTTCATATGCAAACCTCTTTATTTGCAGCAAACCTCACTCTTTTCTCAAATAAAATTTGCTCTCTTCATTAAGTAAGCTTTGAAATGAAAAGACTTCGGGAAAGCATAGGTGAGAAAAGACGTCCGGACTGTGTATATATGTTAAATCCATTTGGCTTAATTTTCACTACAATTCAGTCAATTTATTATAAAGTCTATATCCACACTATGTAATGAATAAAAACAGTAGTTGTCTATAAAATAAAATAAAAAAGTAGCTCAAAAATCTAAAATATAGCAAAATTATATATATATTTAAAAGGAGAATATATATTAAAAAAAATTATATATATGATCGATCTGGTCCGATTTTTTGGTAGTATTTTAAGCAAGACCGGACCGATTAGATTCGGTCCACTAAATTTTGGACCGCACCATTGTACTATTCAAAAACCGTAAAAAAAATCTATATTTTAATTCGATTCAATCGTCCGTCCGTTCCGTTCGTTCGGTTCGGTTCGGTTTCTACACACCCTTAGTTAGAGGCTGCCAATTGGTGCAAACAAGGTTCAGTTCTCGGTGGCAATTTCAAGTCATAATTAAACTGAAAATCAACCCATCACTGACTATTGTTTGAACAGTAATTGACCGACCTTTTTTGGTTGGTAATTGACCACTCGATTACCGACCTAATTTAGTAACAGTTGTAGTTTCATTTATATATACGAGCGTTTATTACTGACTGATCGACCATTATTTAGAAAACAAAAATTTTATTAGTTGAGAGTTAAGACCGACCATTTCTCACAGTTACTTATTTTATTATTTACTTTAAATGTTTAATTATTTTAATTTTTCACACTCTTTCTCACAACTATTAATTAGACATCAGGCGCGACCTCCTTAATTACTAGATTAATGGTTTCCAACATGACCTTAATTCCGATATATATTAATGCAATGGGTTATATAGCTCTAACCTTTTGAAGCCACCAAAGCACCTCATGTTTGCTTCCTGTGCATTGCTTTTATTATCTTAATTTTATTTTATTTTCGGTTAGAATATATAATTAACTCTCGAAATAAATGTAGCTATGAGTTCGGAAGTACATACGTTTTATACAATCCGTGCCCTTTAAACAACATTTAATAGATCATGTTTTATATATATATATATAGTCCGTCTCTGGTACGGGACAGTCCACACAGATCGAACCTTTTTACAATAATTTTCTATCATAAAAATACTGGGAGTGTTTTTTACAACGTAAAACCGTCGTATAAAGGACCGGTCCATAGAGACCGATCCACACCTGAAATTTTCCATATATGTATATATTCAACATATATATATATGTTGAAAATATAACTTAATTCCTTCTCCTAGTATTATTTCCCTAGTCTAACGTCAGTTGCTATAAAGCTATTATAGATGATCTAATATGGTGGGTGCTTATACTATCTTTATTCAATGATGTGTTTGACGCGTTGGATTAGACAGTCGAATTGGATTATTTAATCCTATCCGGACAAGATAAAACAATCTCACATCTTAAGTGGGATTCATTAATCCTTATCTCGGTGGAATAAGAAACTTTAGTAGGATAAATAATCCACCTTGATATCCAATCCAGATGAACACCAAACATGGGATAGGACAAAGTTATCCTATCACACTCTTTTATCTAACATGTCAAACACAGCCTGAAATGTGTTTGTATATTGGCCTTTGAGAATTTGGTCAATAAGTGTATCGTTCAATTAGTTGGGATTTTGAGGAAGTGTATTGGTCGGTTTATATGGATTACTCACCGAACCAACCAAAAACTTCAAAATCATGATCTTTTAATCTATCTAAATAATGGAATTTCAAAATCATAACCTCTATTTACATATTATGTAATTGGAATTACCAAACACATTCTAATAATATTTATAAATTAATACTAAATTACATTAATAATATATGCAAATTACGGTAACAATATTTCTAAAATTACAATAATATATTTCGGTAACAGGCCCTTTGTTTGGTAGGCGTACCATGGGGGTGAACATTGAGCATAATTTTTGAGAAAATATATAGGTAGGTCCATGAGGATGAATGTGTAGGGAATTAGGGCAGCAAACATGCATCGCATACACAAAATTTCTGCACTAATCATTAAACCATAGGATCTACACTGTTCAATAAAATCGACAGAAGACATACCTTGTATGAGATTTTGAATTAATGCAACGAATACGGTGGATTATATCCTTCTGTTGTTGTCATCCTAGCGTAGAAATTACGACGCCTCTACGGTGTGCACATACGAACGAGATCAGATCCTTGCTTGGTGTACTAGCGCCGTTTAGGGTTCTCTCAACTATTTCGTATTTCTTGCCTCTAGAACTCTCTTAGACGGCGAAGAAGAACAAAGGTTTCTTTTTAAAAGGGAACCCTAGTGAGAACCTTAAGCAACAAACGAATTAGGCCCAAATCCAACTTGGTCTGTTTTAATTCGTTTTTGATCCAGCTCGTTTTGGTGTGCGACCCTGTAGGTTTATACTCTTTGGCAGTATAATTAAAAGCCCGTTTTATTATACGAATAGTAAGCGATCTCTAGTAAAACATTACTACTACCCAAAGGGTATAAAGGTCAAAACGACATAACCTTAAATTGATATTCCACATATTAACTCCTTTTGTCAATCGATATCTAGATTGAACATAAGACTAGGCAAGTGTCATTCTTGTATATTTAAATATTTATTTCTTGATCTCTAACTATAATTAATCTAATACAAATGACACCTCATTTGTGCTTGGCCATGCAAATATTAATTATACTTATCAAGGGGCCCAAAGATATCTCTCTCATTATATGAGAGTGACAAATCCCATCTTGATCAATCACATACCTCTACATAATTCATAGTATGCTTGATCATCATCTTTATAATTACTCGGTCAAGAGCAACGTTTGATAATGCCTGACATGCTATTCCCTATGTTGGTAACCATGACGATCTCAGGTCTGAGGATAATACGATATCACAAATGGGGAACATCACTGATGACATTATGTAACACTTCTCGCAATGTCCCCAAAGCGGGTCGGTCCAATACTTTGTTCCCCAACAATTATCAGTGTGTTCAGCTTGATATCTCCATATCCATGACTTGTGAAACATAGTCATCAGCTGACCCATACTCTAATCATTATATCAATGTGATCCTAGGTTATTGACACATGATTAGAGACATCTAAATAATATTATTATAACATTACTAGCATCCCTCAATCAAGTCACGTACTTGATGAACTAGTATTAATATATATTATTTACAAGAGAATATAAAGTAAAATGAAATAAACTTTATTAATGACAATAAGCATAAGATATCCAAGTACAAATCATAATTTATGAATGGTTCTAGGACATATCTCTTTCAGAATGACATAAATCTAGTCCTTCATTTTCAACACTAGCTACTAGCCCAGGGCGCTGCGGCGTTGTTGGCTTCGGAGGTGGTGGTGAAGCTCCTCACCTTCCAAAATCACTTACTGCTGTCTCGCCCTATGACAAATATAAATTTGAGAGAATTTCTTCATAACTTGTTGTGATTATCAAAAGCGTGTTTTATGTAATCTTACTCTTGAATCTCACACGCAATTCTGTGCGCAAGACAAGCAGAATTTAAAACTTGTAATTGTATATAAGTTGATAATGGAAAGTTTACTTTGCTCGTGAAAATCATTTGGCCAAAAGATATAAAGTTAAATTGATTAATAGATTAGTTAAATATTACTCGGTAAAGTTCTTGCTTGAGTTTTTAGGAAAGCAAAAAGACATAAGAGAAAGAAAGCTTTCATCAGGAGAACCATTTTGACACTTGCCTTTTTTTGGTGTAGAAAGCAGAGTCTGCATGAATCAATACATAGGCCCACAAATAAAAACATGGACCTAAAGATGGTCTTTTAATTAATTATTAGGCAAGTTAGGGACGTACACCATTCATTGCAAATTTATATACATATATATATATATATATATATATATTTTATCTTTATGTTTTGTAGTTTTGTGGGTGGCACTCACATGAATGATTTTATGAGCAAAATCTCTATAATGTTTATTTAATTCAAGTTTTTGTGCTCTCAAAAAACTCTAATTAGTAACATTACCGTTAATTCTAGTATCGCGCCACTGGCCAGTGGCCACACCCGGTGGTTAGAGGCAGGGGTGTGTACGGGCCGATTGACCGAACCGTTCACCTTCCGTTTGGACTGGACCGGTCATTTAGGTCTCAAAATATTCTAGACTAGACTGGATCAAATTAATAACTAAGATTGAACCGGATCAGACCAGTTTAGACAGTCCAGTTTCGATTGGTCCAACCGATCTAAGCTTTTTTAATGGGCACATTTTATTTGGACTTGTCGTATAATTTTTTCGCACTTATTCTACCCATTTTCAATGGCATATCTAATAACTAATATATATAACATAGCCTTTTAATATAGTTGTGACACATGTCTCTTTCTCTCTCCTGTTTCTAGCATTAGTTTCTCTCTCTTGTTTATGTAACCGTTTACTTTCCTTTTTCTTATATTTAAATGTCATTTATTATCTCTCATTTTCTCCTTCTCTCAACTTATTTCTCTCTCCGCTCACTCTCAATGAATTTATGGTAGTTTCCTTCTCAAAACTTGCAGGATAATGTATGTATAGTTTGATCTCTCATCTGCCCATATATACAAATAGATAGAATTTTGATGTATATGATTATATGCTTTGAAATTGTTTATTTTTTTTCTCTCTTTACCCACATAATTCAATGAAAGGCACTAATTAGACTCTTTTTTTTACTTTATTTTTGCCTTTGATTTCTTTTCTTATTCGTATATTTTGCACTGTTATTAGTTTATTCTTTGACCATTCTTCTCTTATTGACTGTAAATTTTGTTTTCAGCCATTTTATATTTCTGTAAATTTTACTCTATACTGCAGGCCCTATTTCTCTACAATAAGTGGTTTTTCCCCATTTTTGGTTCCACATCTTATATATGTTCTATGTTATCAAGGACGGTCAATTCCCTCAAGTTATTATCAAGTGTACTAAATAGTTGTGGAACAAAAACTGTTATTTAATTACTCCTGAAAATTAAGGTAAAGAATATATGCTATTTTTACTTGCCTTTTCTTATTTTTCTGTGTCTGTTTTTTCCATGCATGTTCTTTGAGTTATCAAGAAATTGGGGTTTATTATTGAAATGTTTGTTTGGTTCTGTAGATTGAATGATTTTAATATTAGTTCATCTACAATATAAATTGTAAATATGTGCAATTATATAATTCAATTCTAATGAGATATTTAGAATGTTAGAATAAAAAATAAAAAAAATCCCGGATATGTTTGTTCAAAAAGTACATAAGTTATTTAAATTCTAAAGGTCTTCGTATTTGTTAAGGGCGTATTATCCTTTCAAGTCTAACTATTTATAAGAACTATTACTTTAATTTTTTTGGTGTCTACATAAATATAACGGCATAAATGGTATAAGTATATTTTATTAAATTAAATTATCAAATTTTATTTTAAGACATCAATACATTGTGCAGGACAAGGAATTGACACATGTCCTTTATAATTGTGTTTGAATATTGAAATTTACTACATTTTCATTTGTAACTGCCTTTAGGGTTTTCAATTGTTGTCTCTCATTTTGTTTCAATCTCCCACCTATTTGTTAATAGCCGAGCAGTTTAGTTTTGGAATCCTTCATTCTCATAATGTCTCTCTATACAGACACACATATATTTTTCTTTGTTAAAAGTCCATGGTTGAAAATCTTTACGGCATTTTTTGTCCCGTTAATTCACTTTTGTTTTTCTCAATTAACAATGCATATTTCTTCCACTCTTGCCACTGCATAAAATTCAATTGTATCTCTCTTCAAGTTTTGTTCCACATGTAATAATTTTTTCTTAAATAATTGAAGATTTTTTATTTATTTTCATAATTATTTCATATTTAAAAAAGGTTGATATTACATCACAAGAAAACCTCTCCTTTAATCTTTTGACCTATATATGTCCATTATGTTCCTTTGTCTTTTATGAGTTTGTTTTAAGGTGTTTCTACTTTGCTATTTTTTTTTGGTTCACATACTTTCAATGACTCTGTTTTAATCTTAGTTATTCCATTTGTCTTATAACAATAACCATTTTAATGAATCTACATTTTATTTTCCCCCTTTTTTTTAAATTAAAAGTATATTAAATCTCCACACTCTTATACAAATGCTAATTTTTTTTGAATGCAATAGTTTGTTTTCTTAATTACCTGTTTTAACCTGATTAATAGTAAATCATTCAACGTCTATTTGAATTTGAAATTAGTTACACTGACTTACATGCCAAAAAAGAAATGAGACTAATTTTTTTTTTGATCGAATGAGACTACTTAATTTAAAATTCATAAAAAGAAAGATATAATTGTAAGTTTGAGATGGATGATGTATAAAATATTTATGTCTCATTCGTTTATATAAATTTTTTTTTCTTCTTTTCATTGAAAACTATTGTGATAGTTAAAACTTGATATGTGATATGTGAAAGATTTTATCAGATCTATCATGCAAAAGGTGTTTATACCAAAATAAATATATTATTTTTAAATGTAATAACTTAAATAAAAATTTTAAATTGCCCATGGATCACATGGGTTGGCAAACTAGTCATATCATATAATATAATAATAACTAAAATATATAATTGAAGAATTTCACTATAATTTGCCATTCGTTCTCTCTCTCTCTATGTGCCAAGTGTCATCTCTTTCTCTCTACAATTTAAAAAAAACAGTTATCACATTTTCAAAAATAGAAAACCACCTTCTTATTATTCGACCATCTCTCCAATTCAAAACTACAACCCCCTATTTAAAATACGATCATTTTCTTGTTTTCACCATAAAAATGCCACATAACTTTGTAACTTTCTCGTTTCAATTATCACTTCTCTCTCTCTCTATAATTTAATTATTCTACATCTACACAACCACCATTGCTGCACATAATTTACTATGGTAATTAATGATCTCATTTCTCTCCGTACTTTTTCACCATCTTCTTCATTTCTTTGCACTAATGGATATCACATGTGTGTATATATATATATATTATATTGAAGAAATAAAATTAAAAGGTACATTATTAATCCAAAAAAAAGGTACATTAATGATAGAGCCATGCTTGTCATGTATATATATAGATGTGTGTGTATCATGATCCATAAATGAGTATACACAATAACAATATCTTCTATACATATGGGTAAGGTTTCAATGGTTACCGCTATTTTTACCCATGGATGGTTACTCTAATATTAACCGTTGGATGAAAAATTAATGGGTGAGATCAAATGAGTAGGTGGCTAACATAATTAATGCACATTGAAGAAATACAAATCATTAAGTGCCAGGTTAAGTAGGTAACTTGTTGTTACCTGATGACATGTCATTTTTATTTTTATTTCCATTTAATTTTAAGGAATCTTAAATTAGAGATTCATTCCATGATTTGCTAATTCCAATCCGGGATATCCTTATTCTTTACCCTTGTAAAATATGATGATATCAAATATTATTTGCCAAACACCACACATTGATTATTGAACCAAAGTAATTAATTATGTAATCCTACACTAGTCACGAAGTTTGTATTATCACACCGTAGATTTGATATATAGTATCTTTTTACTTACAACTCTTGATAGCTAGTTTCACAAAGGACCACCCATTAAGTTATATTGGATTGGTTTATTCGATCCATTGAATAGTTTTTAAAGAAAATGAGTTCTAGTGATCAGGTTAAGGAGGTAGGTGAAAAAGAATGGAGAATACGCATGGAGAGAGAATTAAAAACAGTGAAGAATGAATTAAGTTTGATAAAAAGTTTGATGGTTGATAAAGAGTTTATCAAGAGAGAGAGAGAGAGAAACTCTTTTGATGATAACTGTTACGGGGATGATAAAGAGTTTTCCTTTATGTCTCGAAAGAAACTCAAGTCATCGAATGATGATAGTATTAAAATAATAACACATCAAGTTCGTAGAAGTACTTGTACGACGCTAGTGAATATTTGTTTGTTCAAAGATTTCAAACTTAAAAATACGTTCAGGGCAAAGGAAAGAGAATTGTTGGAGTACATATTCTCCAAATCTGTAAAGCAAGAGTGAGTTATATTAACTCTTCATATAATATATTGTTTGAATTACACTAATTTATTTTTCTTGTTTGTATCAGCCAATTGATCGTGGCGAGTGGTGATCGTTGCCTTTTGCGTTCTGATTTTCGATATCTTGGTCCCAATGAGAAAATAGAATCTGAGGTTTTTCTTCTTCTTATTGTTATATTTTTTATTTTTTATTTTTATATTTTTTATTTTTTATTTTTATATTTTTTATTTTTATTTTTAAAGTAAAATAAGACAAGTACTGTTTCATTCACGTAGTGGTCGTATTGACTTTTTTTATTTATGAAATAGATTATTACTATGGTTTCCAAAATATTGACCGAAGATGAGAGATCCAGAACTAGCCAAAAGGCAAGAAAGTGGTATCTTCCTGCGAGATTAATAGTGAGTATGGCCGTTAATTGAATCACTTACTTGAAAAACTTAGTTATTGTTATTAATTTATACTTTTTGCAGAAAGATCATCTGCCACATCGTGATCTACCACTACACAAAATATGGGGAGCAATGAATTACTATAAGATGTTTATGGGATGCATGGACAAGTGCGAGGAGGAAAGTATATATTATCTCTTTCGTAATTCGTTTTACGTTCTATATCTAACTAATTGGTAATGTGTTTTACATTAGGTATTCATTCCAATTTTAATTTCAAGACACTTCATTCTTGCACGAGTGTTGTTGAAGACAAAAGTTATTGAAATTTGGGATTCTTTATCGGATGCGACTGTGAGAATCCGCAAATGCGACCCCCGGGTTTTGTCCCCGTTCGGTTAGGCGTCTGAAGCGTCGGAACGGATTCCGTCGTTCCATTCTCTGGTGTATCTTTGTTGATTCATATCACATGTCCCTATGTTCTATTTCTAGATGCAAAGGGGTTCATTCAGAGCTGCCAGTACGTTTTATGAGAAAACGGACAAAACAGTTGCGTAAGAGGAAAAATTAAAGATAAGCCTTTCTTTACACGTTTGTCTACGAAACCAGGATTCTATAGGGTTCGGAAACTATATTACGGTTTGGGAAGGTGTTAAGCACCCATTCCGCCCTTTCGGTCTCTAGTGGTCTTTTATATGTTTATTCTATGTTGAAAAACTTGGATGCTTTTACTGACAGTCTACTACTTTCTAAGTGAAAACCTGTGAACACCCCAATCCACGACTCTCATGTGAACTTGATTTTCATACAAGCTAGCATTTATGCATTAAGTCTTGATTAATCATGCATACAAGAGGCCATTAGGAAAAATCCTGATTTTCGAGCGCGTTAGGAATGCACCATAACCTTTGTTGCCATTTCGCGTTAGAAAAATTGAGTTTTTTGGTAGCCATCCGCACGCCCCCTAACCGCACGGTTGGTACCTTCCCTAGCCGCACGGTTGGCTCCCAACCATACGGTTGGTACTTTCCCTAGCCGCATGCCCTAGCCGCACGCCCCAGCCGCACGCCCTGCGGCTACCCCTTGCGGTTGGCCTCTTTTGGAGCGTTTTTGGTGAGATTTTTGCTATAAATAGGACCCTTGGGCTCTCATTTGGAGGCATCAACACTCAATAGTGTTTTTAGCAAGTAGAAACTCTGTCAAAATTATTAGAGAGTCATTTTAGAGAAATTCTGAGAGAGAAAGTTTTAGAGAGAGAATTTCTAGAGAGAGAAAATCTAGAGAGAGAAAGGAGCAATCAAGGCAAGGTTCTTATTTCTTCTTCAAGCGCATCAGGTATGTTTTCTACAACCCTCCTTAATTTCAGTACTGCATTTAATTTCACTTTTAATTCAGAAAATTAGATAACTTGCAAAGAAGTTCATTGCTTTCAAAACAAGTCCTTTCTAAGTTTTACAAGAAAACTAAAACCTGTTTTGACACGTTTTCAAAACAAACAAAAATACAAAAATAGTTTCCAAAAGAAAGGAACTACGAGACTCTGATTTCATTCTATGAATGAATACGTAGGCGCTCGCAAAGCTCGAGTCCGATTTCAAAATACCGTTTTAAATCAAATTTATCCGGAAAGGACTATTCTGAAAACTATTCAAACTACTTGCAAGATATCTAAAATAGGAATTAAATACATGATCCATTAAGAGACCGAAAGGGCGAATTGGGTGCCTAACACCTTCCCAATTCGTAACGTAGTTCCCGAACCCTAGCAAAGTAAATTTTCAAAATAAATCTCTGGTTTTAAACGTATGAAGGATAATTCACTTTCGAATTGTCCTTCGTACGATATTTTGTTTGTTTTCTTGAAAAACAAACTGGCGACTCTATAAAACCATTTTCCTTTAAAACCAAGAACGAGGACCCTTCTTTTCTCTCGGGTCGCGGGTCCGGATTCTCACAAAACCCTAATTTTTGGAAAAAACGAAAAAAGGGAGGAAAACCTTTTTGTTCCGAGATCCGATGTTTTGTTTTGAGAAATGTAAATACAAGTGACAAAAGTCATTTTTCTTTAGAGATGGAGTTTTTCGTATTATTTCTCGAATAATGACGGTTTTCTCGGGTTTTGACTTGTTTTAGAAAAAGTTTGGATCTTTTAGTGGAACTAATTCAATATAGAATTGGAACTCTTGAGAAGAATTCTCCCGAACATATCACAATCTATGAAACATATAGGATATACTGGGTTTTTAATTCCTAAGTAAGTTTTACTGGTCCGGGTTTTGAAAATAAGGTTTTATCCGGATGGTAACGTACTTACTCTTCTGGTTTTGTAAATAGTTTTATCAGGGTCTTTTGTTTTGAAAACGGTAGACTATTTGTAACTTGGCAATAAGTTTATTCAAATAAAACGTGGACAAAACAACAGAAATAAAACGAGTACACATATGTTTAATGTTAAATACTAGAAGAGACTTTCTTTACCTTCCCGACGAGAATAATAATAAGAAAGAAAATATAATATGGCAGAGAGATCTCCGGTGATAATGATCTTTTCCTTCTTCAGATATTTTCAAGAATTCGATTATAGAGACGGGACACGTCGAGTGTCGAGAATAGATTCGATAATTCTTCAGAAATAAGATGATAATAGAGAATGCTTGATAAAATACTGGAAAATCAGATTGAAAGCTTAAAATTCTTCAATCCCAAGTTGCCGCCTTGAACCCTTGGGGGGTGTTGGCCTATTTATACTGCTCGGGAGAGTATGTCGCGCGACACTTCCCCAAAAAGGGAATATGTCGCGCGACAATGTGTCCAATGTCATGCGACAAACTGCTGAAGTGATGTTTCTGACAGACTGATGTGTCAGAGAGTGGATGGTCTGGTGTCAGAAGGGATTGTCGCGCGACATAGGAGTGTTTGTCGCACGACAATGTGATATGTCGTGCGACAATCTCTATTAAAAATAGGTTTGTTGGCCGACAAACCCCTTAGGGGTAGTTCCGGGTGCTCGGGTGGGTCCCGGTCCCAAAAACAGTAGTTCTTGGAGGTCGTTATGGTTCTTGCGGGGTCACGGATCGGGGTGTCTACAGACCCTCTCGACTCAAGCTCCTTGCTTGCAAGGAATTGAGGCGACTGGAAGAGACCATGATCCATGGCTCCTGCATGAACTCTAAGGAAGTGTGTATATGCAACAGTGTTCGTGAGTGCCTCCGGAGAGGGCTTGTGTTTGGTTTTGCCTCCGGAGAGGGCTTTTGTTACCTCGTTGCCTCTTTCGAGGACTTTCATTTGCTCCACTCGCCTCAGATGGGAGGACTACCATTGCTCCACTAGCCTCAGATGGGAGGACTACCTTTTGTTCCACTTTGCGCCTCAGGTGGGAGGACTACCACTATGCCTCTCTGGGAGGGCTTCGCCTCAGGTGGGAGGACTACCATTGCTTCACTTTGCCTCTCTGGGAGGGCTTCGCCTCAGGTGGGAGGACTACCGTTGCTACACTTGTGCCTCTCTGGGAGGGCTTCGCCTCAGGTGGGAGGACTACCATTGCTCCACTTTGCTTCTCTGGGAGGGCTTCGCCTCAGGTGGGAGGACTACCGTTGCTCCACTTGTGCCTCTCTGGGAGGGCTTCGCCTCAGGTGGGAGGACTACCGTTGCTACACTTGTGCCTCTCTGGGAGGGCTTCGCCTCAGGTGGGAGGACTACCGTTGCTCCACTTTGCCTCTCTGGGAGGGCTTCGCCTCAGGTGGGAGGACTACCGTGTGCCTCTCTGGGAGGACTTTGCCTCAGGTGGGAGGACTACCGTGTGCCTCTCTGGGAGGACTTCGCCTCAGGTGGGAGGACTACCGTTGCTACACTTGTGCCTCTCTGGGAGGGCTTCGCCTCAGGTGGGAGGACTACCGTGTGCCTCTCTGGGAGGACTTCACCTCAGGTGGGAGGACTACCGTGTGCCTCTCTGGGAGGGCTTCGGATCTGTAAGAAGAAAGAAAAATTGCCTCTGGGAGGGCTTTGTGAGTATTTTTGCCTCTGGCGAGGGCTTGTGTTTGTGATCTGCCTCTGGCGAGGGTTTGTGTTGTGGTTTGCCCCTGGCGAGGGCTTGTGTTGTATTCCGGTGATTTTGATTGTTGTCTCTCTTAGACTGCTAGAGTGAGAGAGAGAAATTTTCGTGAGGGTAAAAAGAGCTTCTCAGGGTCTAATCCGGATGTCCGCTTCCCTGTATCTTTCTGAACTTTATTTCTCATGTTTTCCTCGAGTGAAGATACTTCTCTCAGAAGGCAGTTTTCGGATTTCTTTTGCTCTCCGCAGAGTGATGGTCCGAGGGCTTCCAAACCATCTCTTCTTTATCGTGCTGAAAAGAAAATTTGTTTGAGATTTCAATCTCTGATCCTTTGTTCTCTTCTTTAGTTTCTCTTTTTGGTGGGCCCACATCGTATTCTGTTTTTCGATGCCCTTATTTCTCCCTCTTTTGGGAAAGACTTTTCCTGGCCTTCTCTGTTTTTGACCAAGAGTCTTTTTTATCCCTTTGTCGTGATCAGGAGCCTTACTCACCCAAAACGAAGCCCTGATCCGGTTTTGGCCTAGCTGTCACTTTTGGTGTGGCTCTCCCTGTCACTCTGCATTTCTGTTTCTCTCGCTTGCTCTGGGCGCTCGTGCGGGTTCTTTTCTCTTTTCTACTTTTTCAATTTTTTCTATTCCCGTCTTATTTTGATATCCCGCTTTTTCTCATTGATGGTCTTGGTCCTTCTAGGAGATCAGAGACTACTTTAACAATTTGTATCTTTTTCTTGCTTTTTCGGAGAGATGATTTGGAAGCCCTCCTTGAATTTTTCATCCTGGGTGTGTGGTTTTTTTAGCAATTTTTTCGAAAACTGCTTCTCTGGAGTACCCCTGCAAGAGATGAAATGAGACAAAGGTCAAAAAAATCAGGGGTGGGATGGGTTTGTCGCGCGACACTTCGGTGTCTGGCTCTTTGTCGCGCGACAATGTGGCCATTTGTCGCGCGACAAACTGCCCCACTATATAAGCCCCTTGCTGAGCTTATTCCACCTCATTCTCTCCTTTCGCTCTCTCTCTCTAGCTTTCTCTCTCCATTCTCCTTAGCGCGGAAGCCCTACTGCTTTTTCGACTTTTCGATTCTTCTTACATATTATATACACACAGATGGACCCTGCACATCTTGATAGATTGGAGGGTGACCAGGAGGAGGTCACTTTTACAGACGCTCAGGGCGTTCTTCGCTGCAGCCCTCACCACGATGACTGGGCCGACCTTGATTGGTACGGTGAGGATGGGGTAGACCGCGGTCGGGCGGTGGTCTACCGAGACGTTACCCGGGCTGCTCCGGTCCCGGACGTTCCGTGGCTCTTGATGGAGCCTGTCTCTCACGAGATCCGTCGTCGATCTCTGGTATGTCTTTTTTTTCGTGTTTCTTATCTGTTCAGTTACTTTTGTTGTTTCCTGCATGTATTTTAAACAATGTTTAGTATGCATGACTAGAAATAATGCCCGATTTTACCGAACACATACTTTTATCTGTGATACCTCTTAGTTAGTTTTTTTAAAAAAACTATATAATGTATCCTCCTAATCCCATAACCCTCATAACTTTCATAATTCACACCAAAGTACCCTCACGTTTGGAAAATTACATAATTTACCCTTGTAACCCTAAAACTCTCATATTTACACCAAAGTACCCTCAGATTTGGAAAATTACATAATTTGCCCTTATAACCCTATAACTCTCATATTTACACCAAAGTACCCTCAGGTTTGGAAAATTACATAATTTACCCTTATATCCCTATATCTCTCATAATTACACCAAAGTACCCTTAGGTTTGGAAAATTACATAATTTACCCCTATAACCCTATAACTCTCATAATTACACCAAAGTACCCTCAGGTTTGGAAAATTACATATTTTACCCTTATAACCATATAACTCTCATAATTACACCAAAGTACCCTCAGGTTTGGAAAATTACATAATTTACCCTTATAACCCTATGACTCTCATAATTACACCAAAGTACCATCAGGTTTGGAAAATTACATAATTTTCCCTTATAATCCTATGACTCTCATAATTACACCAAAGTACACTCAGGTTTGGAAAATTACATAATTTACCCTTATAACCCTATTGATAGAGACATAAATACAGGATCGTTTGATATTGCGTATAGATTGAACAAAAAAAAACCTTATGCTAAAACCCTATAAGACTAAAGGGATTTCACCTTTGTGGATCATGTAGAGGATCCATATGAGGAGACTAGGGTTTGAAAGCATCAGATTGCGATTTGGTCAGATTTTTTTAATTCTCGCTGGGCTGCGAAAATTAATTTTTTCCGCCATCAAAACGACTTCTGATCGTCCTGATTTTTCGCGCCATGATAGTAACTTTACGTTCCGAACCACATATCCAAAAATCAACCCGATCCAACGGTGGGATCAAAAGTTACGATTGATTTACGACTGTTGTGCCGAAAAACCTAAAGATCTTCTATCGTATTCCTTCCGCCATCAAATCTTACACCGAGTGTGGGCTACGGTATCACCAAGATTTTCTCCTCTCTCAATAGAACAAACCCTAACTCATAAGAATGATTGTTATCTTGAGAAGAGATAAGGCCGGCGTATATATAAGGCTACGATAGGGACCTTAAGGAGAAATAAGTGTTTGGGCTTCCTATGGAAAGTTGGAATCCTAATTCCACTATGAATTAGTTCCTTCCATAAATTATAATTCACACCACTAAAGAATTATAATTGCATTCCCGTCCTTATCTCAAAATTATATTTCGAGCTCCTTATTATTAAATACTTATTATTCTCCCCACGTTAAAATTACAGATAACCGTCATTTAAATTAAATTACTGACAATTATATTTAAATGGCTTCTTAATCCTTGAGCCTACCACTTAACTTATTTGACATGTCGGATTAACATAATCCACCTGCAGGGTTTGACATGATCAAAACTTATAAGCTTCTCAAGGGGCTATCATCAATCCCTATACCGGGACGTGGATTCCATCAATAATTAATATTCATCATACATATAGTGTCGTCATCTAATTCATGAAGATTATTGATCCATAAATGAATCTCACTCATATTGAGTCAAAACAACAAACACTACATATATATGTCTATTAATTATTTCAAGATTAAGAGCATAAGTAATCATAATAACCATGGGATTTTAAATTGTTTTATATAGTCAGTATAAAAACAATTAACCCAAACTGGTCCTATTCAATACACAAAAAGTGTACTAGCACAACGAGTTAAAACTATACCGTTTTTTGTAGTTAAGATAAACTACTAAAACTTGTGCTACAATCCTACCGATGGGTGTCCAATTCCATCTAAGACTGTGAACCATTAAACTTATATTCCACAAGAACCGATGATAAGATCTTCTGTGTGTAAGCTAGACTCTACACACCAAATCATCTACTATATGGAATAAAAGACACACATGCACAATATTTAAATAAATAATATAATGCAACCATTGCCCATACAGATTCTCATTAAAATGGAAAAACCAAGTTTATAACATATCCAAACCAACAAGAAAATTATGGCTTTTAGTATATCACTCTAACAATCTCCCACTTAGACTCAAAGCCATGCAGCTATGCATCTCACTCCCATTCCCTCAACGTGAACACTCTATGTGTTTTCCATTCTAATGAATCCTCGACTCTTTCGAGTTCGCAACCGTTTCACTATTATCAAAATAAAGTGAAATAGCTTATAACGTTGAAGGTGCCACATCTAGATTCATATGGAAGTTCCTGAGCCAAACCGCTGCCTTAGCTGCTTTTAAAGCAGCCACATATTCAGCTTTCATGGCGGAGTCAACAATGCCTGACTGCTTGATACTCCTTCAACCAATGACTCCACCTCTTAGAGTAAACACATAACCTGAAGTTGACTTTCTGGAATTCTAACTTCTGACTAAAAATCATTGTCTGTGTATCCAACAGGTACTAGACTGTTTGCCTGGTAAACCAACATAAAAACTTGAGTCCTGTTAAGGTACTTAAGTATATGTTTTACCACAATCCAGTATTCTTTCCCTGGATTAGACTGATATCTGCTAACCATATCAATGGTAAAGCAAATGTCTGGTCTAGTACACAATATAGCATACATGAGGCTTCCCACTGCCGAAGCATAAGGAACTCCCCTTATCTTCTCTATCTCATCATGTGTCTTATGACATTGATCTTGGATAGAGTGATTCCATACCTAAAAAAAAAGAAACCCTTTCTTGGAATCTTGTATACTAACTCTGGCAAGAATTGTATCGACGTAAGTACTTTGGATAAGCCTAACATCCTATTTTTCCAATCTCGCATAAGCTTAATACCAAGGATGTGACTGGCTTCTCATAAGCCCTTCATATCGAACTGACTTGTTAACCATACCCTCACTGAAGATAATATTCACGTATCGCTTCCAATAAGTAAGATATTATCCACATACAATACTTAGAATACCACCGTGCTTCGACTGCGCCTTTTGTACACACAAGACTCATCTGAACATTGATCAAAACCAAAAGATTTGATTGCATGGTCAAAACAGATGTTCCAAGATCTAGACACTTGCTTAAGCCTATAAATGGGCTTCTTCAGCTTGCACAACATGTGCTCTTGGCCCTTTGCTATGAATCCTTCTGGTTGCATCATAGATGCTTTTATCAAGACTTCCATTAAGAAAATCTGTCTTGACATCCGCTTGCCAAATCTCGTAATTAAGATGAGCCGCAATAGATAAGAGAATCTGAATAGACTTTGGCATGGCTACCGGCAAACAGGTTTCATCATAATTGATCCCCTTCTTTCTGAGTGATCCCTTTTAGCAACAAGCCTTAATTTAAGCCCGTCTAATCCTCTCTATCTCTTATATACCCACTTGCATCCGATAGGTTTTATCCCTTCGGGTGGTTTTATAAGATCCCAGACTTTGTTAGAGTACATGGACTCTATTTCAGATTTCATAACCCTTTGCCATTTTTTGTATCTTTATCTTGAAGTACTTCATTGTAGTTAAAAATGGTTCGTTTCTTATTCATCAGGGACCTTGTCATAAGACTCTCTTAAGAACATAAAACGACTAGGTTAACGAATAACCCTCCCACTACGATGAGGCTCTACTTGTGTTTGTGTACATTGTGCAAATATTGAACATACTAACTCACTATCCACACGTTGTGCTGGTTCAAGAACCTACGTATTAGTGATTTGTTCAAGATGTGTACAAGTATCGGCAATCCTCCCACTACGACTAGGTAATGGAATGTCGATATCCATTTACTGTGGTATTTCCTCTTGTACTAAAGGTATAGACGAATTGTGCCCTGTTTTTCTCTCCTCTTATTTCCACTACAACAACATTACTTCTGGGTTTATGGTCTATGATATAATCCTCTTCTAAGAATTTGGCATTGATAACAATAACCTTAAATTCTCGAGGATTATAAAATAAACCACCATTGATTCATTTTGGATACGTAACAAAGAAATACACTTCTATTCTTGATTCCAACAAATCCGCATTACCTTTCAGCACATGTGCTGGACTACCCCATACCCGAATATGCCGCAGACTAGGCTTACGCCCAGTCCGCAATTCTATGGGTATAGTATGTACTGACTTTGATGGTACTAAGTTCAAAATATATACAGCTATTTCTAAAGCATATCCCCAAAAAGAATCAAGTAGGTCTGAATAACTCGTCATAGATCTTACCATTTCTATAAGAGTCTTATTCCTTCTTTCTGCTACACCATCATGCTGTGGCATCCTCGGTGCAGACAACTGGGATGCAATCCCATTCTCTAATAAGTATTCCTTGAACTATCCCAAGAGGTATTCACCACCACGATCTAATCGTAGTGACTTGATACATTTTCCTAGATGCTTCTCCGTTTCTGTCTTAAATTCTTTGAATTTTTCAAAGACTTTAAACTTACGTCGCATTAAGTAAATGTATCTATACTTTAAATAATCATCTACAAAAGTGATGAATACTCAAAGCCTCCTCTAGTCTGGACATTCATGTGACCATACAAATCAGAGTGAACCAGTTTTAACTATTCTTTAGCGCTATAGCCTTTTGCCGAGAATGATCTCTTAGTCATTTTATTTTCTAAACAGGATTCACAAACTGGAAGTGCCTCCACTTCCAATGAACCTAATGGCCCATTTTCGACCAGTTTTTGAATTCTTTTTAGATTAATATGACCGAGGCATAAATGCCAAAAATACATTTGGTTCATTTTGAAGATTCCTTTCTCTTAATTGGTAAACTATTAATGCTATTCAATTCACTCAGTTGTAGTATTGACAAGTCAGGATTTAATAATGTAAAGATCAATCACTAATGTCCAGAACAAACAAACTATTTATTTTTTCTAATGATAACTGATTTATCATTAAAATAAATAAAATATTTGTCCTCAACCAATCTAGAAATAGAAATCAAATTCCTTCTAATGGAAGATACATATAGACATTACTTAATCATTAATATCCTATTCTGACTAAACTGAAGATAAATATCTTTTACTGCAACTGTTGTCATATTCGTAGCTGCCCATATGTAAATTTTCTCTATTTTTAAGTTGTCTGGTTTCCTGGAACCCCTGCAAAGTATTGCAGACATGATTAGTAGCTCCCGAATCTACACACCAGGTACTGGTAGATCGGACCACTAAACAAGATACAACAACAAATAGATGAAATTTACATATGTTGTTATAACGGTTTAGGAAACAGGGACAATCTTTCTTCAAATGCACTTTCTACTGACAGTGAAAACATTGGCCCATAGGCTTTTTCACTCCTCCTAGAGGTTTAACGACTGCTGCACGCACTGCTCCTTGTGGGACTGCAGCTTATGCATTCTTCTTCTTCGTTTCTTGCTTTTGGGCATAGAAGTTGAAGCTTTCTGAGCCACTCGAGTACTAGCCAGCTTACCAAGGAGTTCCTCAACTACTTAGAATTCTTTAAGAAGTTCCAACAACGAATAAAGCTAATTCATGTTGTAATTCTGTCAGAATCTCTTAAATAAATCCAACAGCGACTGGAGAATGATATCGACCTGAGTTTCCCAATCGATTTCAACTCCAAAGATCTCTTAGTTCATTCAGAAGACTGATCATCTTCAAAACAAGATCTTTAACTCGGGTTCCTTCAGTAATAGTCGTGTTCATGAGGCATTTCGTCGAAACCTACCTTACGACATGATCCTGATCCCCAAAAATATCTTTGAGGTTCAACATTATGTCGTAGGCGGTGGCAAAAGACTAATGCTAATGTTGTAGCACATTTGACAAAAATGCCAGAATGTAAAACTACGCCATCTCATCAGCCTTTTTTTCACCTCCGGTATGCTTGGGTTTCCTAATCGGTCGCCCCCTTACCAGGTTCTGCTGGAAAAGACTCGGTGAACACAAACTTGTACTCTTTAACAGTAAGCACAATGTTCAAGTTCCCTTTTTTAGTCAATATAATTAGGTCCAATCAATTTGTTTTAGTTGAGAATGATAAAAAGTGCATTGAAAGAGTTTGCCATTTTAAAACTTGAGAATCACATACAAATTATGATGGACAATAATAACTTTGAACACATATTTTAAATATGGTACCTTCTACCATTTCAAAAAGCGTTCGCCAGCAACCTAAGACTTTGAACAATATGCCCCGTTAATGAGGTCGTCTATTATTCATTATTTCTTAGACAGATGTAAACATATTAAATTTTACTATCTAGACAATCCTTTATCGTCAAGTAATAAATACTATCTTAGACAATCTTTTATTGTCAAGTAAAATTTAAATAGCCGACTTTCTTTGGTCCTACAAATAATAGTAGAGACTCAGTTGGAGAGCATACTATTATTTATATCTAAGTGTATGCCATCATTTAATTTAGTCCAATGATTCTGCAATTTATTCTCTCCGATATGGAGGTGAGCACTAAAACCCACACGAAAAACAAATCACATCATTTAAAATTATCAGTCAGTGAAATTTGTACAATGACTCCGATATGGAGGTGAGCACTATAACACACACGAATAATAAATTACATCATCTACAAACCAATGATGGAGACCGTGGGATTTTTATGTGAAAAAATCCCTCACCCACTTAGTATTTAAAACATTATTTTCTGAGGGTTAAGAAAATTTTATATTAAATTCTAGTCAACTAAAATACAAGGGTATGAAATATAAAAGACATGTGTAGTAAAATTATTTTGCTGCTTTTTTTTAAAAAAAAAACTTATATTTTTCAATTACGCAAAATTTATATTTATATACCCTTTTTTAATTTGACAAGAACTAAACATAAAATAAAAGGTGATCTAGGTATGGTCATGTATCCATGTTGTCCAAAATTATAAGGAAACCTAATAATTAAACACATGACCAACACACAATCACACAAAGCATTAAACCATTCAATAATAAGAATAATTAAATCCCTGCTATTATGGTCCAAGCTTCATCATCTCTAATATGTTGAAAAACCTGTCACGACCTACGTTGCCACTTCACTGACTATGTCGGGAATCAACCTTGGTGAAAACGCCTTCTTCAACGTTCTTCGTTAAAGAAACTGAAATCTTAGATACAAAGGTCCTATGCCTCCATTTAAGGAGTTCATACATAAACTATTATATCTAAACTGTAAATAAAATTACATAGATCCTATGCCTCCTTTTAAGGAGTTCACAAATCTGATCTAAATTTAATTTACAACCATGAATAAAACCCAAATCATCATGCACATTAAAATTAACCACGAATAAAAAAAATCGTGGGATCCAATCACATAAAACATAACTATGTGACCATAATAGCGGGACAAGAACACTGCAAAACAAGAGTTAGCGAGTTCTACGTTCTATCCAACAATAACATGCATGAATATATTTAACTGGACAACATGGCTAGTTCAATCCGTACATATTATCAAAGAAAACCAATCCCTCTGATACCAATTGATGGAGACATAAATACATGATCGTTTGATATTGCGTATAGATTGAACAAAAAAAAACCTTATGCTAAAACCCTATAAGACTAAAGGGATTTCACCTTTGTGGATTACGTAGAGGATCCATATGAGGAGACTAGGGTTTGAAAGCATCAGATTGCGATTTGGTCAGATTCTTTTAATTCTCGTTGGGCTGCGAAAATTAATTTTTTTCTCCATCAAAACGACTTCGATCGTCCTGATTTTTTTTGTCAAAATAGTAACTTTGCGTTCTGAACCACATATACAAAAATCAACCCGATCCAACGGTGGGATCAAAAGTTACGATTGATTTACGACTGTTGTGCCGAAAAACCTAAAGATCTTCTATCGTATTCCTTCCGCCATCAAATCTTACACCGAGTGTGGGCTACGGTATCACCAAGATTTTCTCCTCTCTCAATAGAACAAACCCTAACTCATAAGAATGATTGTTATCTTGAGAAGAGATAAGGCCGGCGTATATATAAGGCTACGATAGGGACCTTAAGGAGAAATAAGTGTTTGGGCTTCCTATGGAAAGTTGGAATCCTAATTCCACTATGAATTAGTTCCTTCCATAAATTATAATTCACACCACTAAAGAATTATAATTGCATTCCCGTCCTTATCTCAAAATTATATTTCGAGCTCCTTATTATTAAATACTTATTATTCTCCCCACGTTAAAATTACAGATAACCGTCATTTAAATTAAATTACTGACAATTATATTTAAATGGCTTCTTAATCCTTGAGCCTACCACTTAACTTATTTGACATGTCGGATTAACATAATCCACCTGCAGGGTTTGACATGATCAAAACTTATAAGCTTCTCAAGGGGCTATCATCAATCCCTATACCGGGACGTGGATTCCATCAATAATTAATATTCATCATACATATAGTGTCGTCATCTAATTCATGAAGATTATTGATCCATAAATGAATCTCACTCATATTGAGTCAAAACAACAAACACTACATATATATGTCTATTAATTATTTCAAGATTAAGAGCATAAGTAATCATAATAACCATGGGATTTTAAATTGTTTTATATAGTCAGTATAAAAACAATTAACCCAAACTGGTCCTATTCAATACACAAAAAGTGTACGAGCACAACGAGTTAAAACTATACCGTTTTTTGTAGTTAAGATAAACTACTAAAACTTGTGCTACAATCTTACCGATGGGTGTCCAATTCCATCTAAGACTGTGAACCATTAAACTTATATTCCACAAGAACCGATGATAAGATCTTCTGTGTGTAAGCTATACTCTACACACCAAATCATCTACTATATGGAATAAAAGACACACATGCACAATATTTAAATAAATAATATAATGCAACCATTGCCCATACAGATTCTCATTAAAATGGCAAAACCAAGTTTATAACATATCCAAACCAACAAGAAAATTATGGCTTTTAGTATATCACTCTAACACCTATGACTCTCATAATTACACCAAAGCACCCTCAGGTTTGGAAAATTACATAATTTACCCTTATAACCTTATGACTCTCATAATTACACCAAAGTACCCTCAGGTGTGGAAAATTACATAATTTACCCTTATAACCTTATGACTCTCATATTTACACCAAAGTACCCTCAGGTTTGGAAAATTACATATTTTACCCCTATAACCCTATATCTCTCATAATTATACCAAAGTACCCTAAAGTTTGGAAAATTACATAATTTACCCTTATAACCCTATGACTCTCATATTTACACCAAAGTACCCTCATAATCCTGTATTTGTTCCTTTTTGTTTGCAGTGGGTTGGTCGTGGTTGGGGTTCTCCCAACACCATTTCTTTAAAGTGGCGACAGGCACCGGCTCCTGTTCAGGAGTTGCTTCTCGCGACTCCTTTTGGCTCTCTCTTCGATGCCCTCCCGGAGCGGGTATCTAGGGCAGCTGTGCTGGTGTCAGCTCTGGCCTGTCACTGGTGGGACACCACTCACACTTTTCACTAGAGCTGGGGGGAGATGACGATGACCCCCCTCGACTTATTTGCTTTGACTGGGATTCCTTCAGGGGGTCCCTATTCAGATCGATGTTCCTTTGCGCCTGACGGCATAGGGTATCGTGGGCGCACTTGGGTGGTTTTTCGAGCGACGGAGTTCAGGCGATACGATCCCCCGAGCGGTTCTGGTCACGCGCCTGGCCACAGAGAGAGCTCGATTGGTTGCTTCAGGAGCTTTGATGACTCGTCAGGAGGCGCGTCAGTATGCCCGTGTCCTTTTTTTATTGACGCTCTATAATCTGTTCGAGGCCCGTGGGGGGGACACGGCCCATCTCTGGTGGCTGCCCTATCTCCAGGATTTCAGCATCATGTTCGATTATGATTGGGGTGGCTTTATTCTTGCCGTCCTCTATGATGTTATGGACCAGGTTTCTCGCCATTTAGCCCTGAACCTTAAGGGCTTTTCTCTGCTGTGGGAGGTATATACCTTTGTTCCCTTATCTTTGTTCCAGTCCTTTACTTTTTATTTGTTGATTGTTGCTGATATTCCTTGTGTTTCCTCTCCAGAGTTGGTTTGTGGCGTATACTCGCTTGGGTCGCGCCCAGGTAGATCTCATCGTCGAGAACGAGGATCAGTTCTCTTTTCTCTGCCGATTCATTGCGGGGAATTACAGGGCTCCCTACGTATACCGGACTCGGGAGACCGGAGCTGCTACTGTCCATGACCTGTTGGAGGAGCAGGTAAATATCTTAGTATTCTTTCTTTTCCATAAATAAATTGTGAATAAAATATAAATAACTGAAATAAAATTTTGTTATCTTTGTAGATTGAGTGGGCCCCCTGGGGTGATCTGGGCCTCCATTTCGGATACGGCCGTGCTCTGACCGCCTCGAGGACCAGGCGGTTGATTAGGGATGAGTACGGCCTTCATTTTTACTTAGGCGAAAGAGTTATTCGCCAGCACACACCGGCCCAGTGGCCTCGAGTTCCACTATTTCCACCGGTTCTGATGAGACAGACGGGCGAGATTGATCCGGTGACGGTGCAGGCCTTGGTGGATGGTCTTGGCTTTCAGACGTTCGCTGAGGAGGGGGACTATGCTCCTTTCGCTGTCCGTTATTTGATGAGGGAGCCGAAGGGGACTCGGGGATGGGTCTTCTATGAGAGATATCGGGCGTTGGGAGGCGATCCTCATTATATACGAGGATAGACCCATCTAGCTAGGACGATTCCGGGTCATCTGCCACCTGTCCCCGATCAGAGGGACAATATTCTGGATTCCGAGGATGAGGACCCCGAGGGAGAGAGGGACATTCCTGCTACTGCCAAGGGTGATGATAGGTCAGGGGGTGAGGGAGGTGATACGACGGCGGCTCCGGAGCAGCCACCTCAGACGACACCCGTGGAGGAGCGGCGTGCTGAGGGTTTTGAGTTCCCTATTGGCCCTTCTGTGTTTCCGGAGGTCCTTTTTGATGTTGCCGAGGCTACCGAGGGGAGAGCAGGGTTTTCTGAGCGGTCCTGGGAGCCTGCGGACCTTGGGACAGACTACGATCAGTTTGGGCGGACCCCTCCTGCTGCGGAGACTACTTCTTCTAGTGGGGTCCCGCCTTTAAGAGCTACGGCCATAGTGGATCCTCCAGGTGTCCGTACCTACGCTACTCTGACCCCTCTTCTGCCGACTATTATGGGTCCTCCAGCCCGATCTCCAGGTCTCGGCGGCTCATCCTCTAGCCCTCTTTTGTTCCCTATTCGTGAGGAGGGGGGTCCACTTCTGCTGATGTTCCGGTGGGGCCGTCGGTTCCTTGGGTAGATCTACCCTCGTTCCCTAGAGATATTTCTTATGTCGGCGCCGGTTTGCGTCGATACACGGTTCCTGAGTATCCTCTTCCTAAGGACACTTTTGACTATTTGGGTGGTCGCCCTGGTGATGAGGTACTTTCTTCACCTTCTCTTGATACTTTTATATCTGTACTTATTTATTTTGACTGTGCTGATCCTCTTTATCTTATGTCTTTTTCAGCGGGTGAGTGTACGGGTGGCGGATCTGCGGGCTTGGCACGCCCAGTACCTCTACAGCTGGAACCTGCTCCAGTACGTCGGTCGAGACCCTCCAGCATACATACGTGACTACGAGAGGGCTATCGACGTCTCTTTGCGGTCGGACGACCCTCTGACTTCTTCTCATGCCCGGACGGAGTCTCGGAGGAGTAGCAGTCGGACCTCCAGGCATTCTCGGTCGTCAGTGATCTGTCCTACGGCTCTTGTCCAATCGACGGGGCCTTCCCAGGTGGCAGCTCCTCTTTCTCAAGGCGTCCCAGCGGTTGTCCTTGCTCCCAAGGAGGGCTCGGGTGATAGTGGGAGCGTGTCAAAACGCGCCCGAATAGATTAGTTCTTTCCTTTCTGCATTTTTGTTAGTTTGGGACAGATATGTAGTTTTTCATTTTTATAGACTTGTAGACAGAGTTTTAGTTTTTGAAAATTGTTCTTTTATTGGATTTATGAAAATCTTTATTTGTGTCTGATGATATACCATTACTCTCTTGTTTTGCGAAAAGATATATATATATATACGTATGCGAGTTAGTGTTTTTAGGAGCCATACCTTGTAGTGTAGTGACATTTAGGTTTCCTGCAAAAGAACAAAGTGAGAACAAGAATGCATCCAGAAGTAATTCTTTTGGCAAGAATGACTCTTACGTGTAAGAAAAATAAAAATAGGGTGACCCTAAATGGGTTTGTCGAGCGACAATCCCTAGTGGATATGGGTTTGTCGCGCGACAAACAGGCACATGACCCTCTTTTTTGCTATAAATACACCCATCTTCCTTCCTTCATCCCTACACCTTCCAAAAATATGTCTTCTTATCGCACAAAATCTGATTTTTCTTACGTCAATGCCCGAGATGCCTTGATATCTTCTGAAAATGGTTTGAACTTTGGTGCTTTTAGCCCTTTAGCGGGCTGGTGCCATCGTCCCGTCGATTTTTCCTTTATGTTAGGTGCTTTGTATTTCTGGAGTCCTGCGGACCATCTCTTTCGCTTCGGACTAGATGAGCTCTGTCCAACTTATGAGGAGTTCTCCTGGCTGTTGCGTTCTGATGTTCGTCTCCCAATGGTAGTTCCCATGGAAGAAATCGGTCCTCGAGATATGCTGATTGCTCTTTTAGCCATTCCCCAAGCGGCCTGTGATGGTTTTATTACCGATGGACTCCTTGACCTCCATAAGATGGTGAGGTTCTTTCATCGTTACGAAGATAGAGCCTCTTATAGTGTGGGGCGTACTGCGGCGGCTTTGATCTGTCTTGTTTCGGATATGTTACTGGTGACGGGCTCTTCTCGTGTTGATTCGACTATTTTGAGTTTGATCTACCATGCTAGGAATGGGGAGTCCATAGTGCCCATCGTTCTTGCAGAGACTCTGAATGGTCTAGATGATATTCAAAAGGGGGCCTCACCCTTCTTCAGGGGAAGTCCGCGTTTGCTATACATGTGGCTGTTGGAGCATTTCCGATCGGTGGGTTTCAACGAGGTTCGGCTTGACAACCCGACACACTTCTTCTATCGTCCTCTCTTCGGTGCTTTGACCATGTCTTCCTCTAATTGGACGGTGTGGTTTTCGGAAAACTTTCGTGCCATTCGGTGGAACATCTCTTGGTGGAAGTTGAGGGCGATGGTGCTTAGTACCGGGGGACAGAATTATGTTCGGCTCCGTGGGCTCTGGTTTACCTCCTTTTATCTCCCAGGACGTCTTCTTCGGCAGTTCAATGTTCATCAGGATATCCCTCTTGGTCTAAACAACTTCTCCTCTGAGTCCAAATTTGTGACCCAGCATGTCTCCCTATCAGTAGAGAGGATGTGGCGTGCTCGGCTGACTCGGCAGTTCAACTATGCCCGTTTTAGTATTTCCAGGCCCCTCTGGGCTGATATTATCCTCTCTTGCTGGCAATCTCTAGAAGGAGAGTTGATTGATGACCCCTTTCAAATGGAGTGGTTCCGATTCATGGATTCTGAGCCTATAGAGGATAACATTGTCTTTGCGTATCAAATCCTGGACGAGGCTCGAATTGATTTGGCCACCGAGGACCTGGTGTGGCCAACCCCTAGGGATTAGTTTCTTCTTGTATGCTGTATTTCCTTTGTAACTTTCGGTGTTCTGAACTACCTTTTAATAATATACGAGGGAAAATAAATTTATTTACAAAGTTTAAACCGGGCCTGAAGTCACTTCTCAGGTTGCCTACGTTCCCTTTTTTTTGATTTTTTCAAAAACACAAATTTTGAGTTGGGGCTCAGGTTTACGTAGTTCTTATATATACATGTTACGCCTATTAATAATACTTCTTCAGTCGGTCCATGTTGATTGGTGAATGCAGTAACTGTCCGTCTAAGTCAACGAGTATAGCAGCACCCCCCGTATCAATCTCTTTGACGATATACGGCCCTGTCCACTTTTGCCCGAACTTACCCCTTGGATCTCTGGCTGGCTCTCGAATTTCTTTCAATACGATGTCGTTCTCATTGATACCCCGAGTCTTTACTTTCTGGTTAAATGCTCGAGCGATTCTCTTCTGATAACCTTGGTGGTGGTATGCGGCTTTCAGCCTCTTCTCATCTAATAGGGCTAGCTCGTTATACCGTGCCTGGACCCACTCCAGTTCATTGACTTGATTCTCTAGCATTACCCTGAGAGAGGGGACCTCTAACTCAACAGGGAGGACTGCTTCCATCCCGTATGTAAGAGAAAATGGGGTTGCCCCGGTGGAGACCTTCTCGGTGGTGCGGTATCCCCACAATGCATATGGTAACTTTTCTGGCCAGTCCCGGCAGGTGTCGGTCATTTTGCTTAGGATATTCTTCAAATTCTTGTTGGCGGCCTCGACTGCCCCATTGGTTTGCGGCCTATATGGCGAAGATCTGTGTCGGGTGATACCGTATTCTTCCATGACGGAATTAGCCTCTCCCTCGAAGTGGGTGCCATTGTCCGAGATGATCTCGTGTGGGACCCCATACCGACAGATGATATTTCGTCTGATGAATCGGGCAACTTTTTTGGCGTCAAGGGTTTGGAAAGACTCGGCTTCCACCCATTTGGTGAAGTAGTCAATGGCCACTAGTATGAATTCATGGCCGTTGCTGGCCTTTGCTGAAATCTTCCCGATGATGTCAATCCCCGAGGTCGCGAAAGGCCAAGGAGCAGTCATGTTATACAACTCTTTCGGGGGAAGTTTATGAGAGTTAGCATAAATTTGGCATTTGTGGCAATGGCATACGTGATTAACGCAGTCGTTCTGCAGGGTAGACCAGTAATAGCCTTGCCTGATGATCTTTCGAGCAAGTCTATAGTCGCTCATGTGAGGTCCACAATCGCCCCCATGTATCTGATCCATCACTTTGACGGACTCTTCTTCTGCCAGACATTGGAGATGGGTCCCGTCGTAGTTCCTTTTGTATAGCCTGCCGGCACAAAGTATGAATCCTGATGCTAATCTCCTGAGTGTGACCCGTGTTTTCTTGTCTGTTTGCTCGGGGTACTGGTGATTTTTCAATAGGTTCCAGATATCATAAAACCAAGTGGTTGAGTCCCCTTCCTCTTCACTTTCTACCTCAAGGGCTATGCAGTGTGCTGGTCCGGATTTTTTTTGTACTGTAAGAGTTATTTCTTCCATTCCCTCTGGGATATCGATCATAGATGCCAGGGTTGCAAGTGCGTCAGCAAAACTATTCTGTGACTTGGGGACATAGTAAAACTCTGCATGCTCAAACCTTCCTGCGACATCCTCCAGTCGGGCGAGGTAAAGGACTAATTTCTCATCTCTAATCTTCCATTCCTTTAGAATTTGGTGGACCACTAGTGCTGAATCTCCGTATACCTATATTCTTTTTATACCCCTTTGGAGTGCGATCTTCAACCCGGTGATGCAAGCTTCATATTCGGCCATGTTGTTGGTGTAGAAGAAGTCCAGACGATATGATACCGGAGAGTGGGTTTGGTCTGAAGAGACTAACAGAATGCCTATCCCGTTTTCGTTTCGGTTGGCGGCCCCGTCAAAATACAATTTCTAGTCTTCATCGACCTCGATATTCATGATAGTTTCATTCGAAAACTCGGCTTCTTCTAGCATGTCCCCCAATATCGGATTGTGGGCTAGGTAATCAGCTATGATCTTGCCTTTGATCGCCTTCTGCGTCATGTAGGTGATGTCGAATCCGGAGAGCAGGAATAACCATTTTGCCATACGGTTTGAGAGAGCTGGTTTCTCGAAGAGGTATTTCAACGGATCAATTCGTGATGCCAGGATGACTGGGAAAACCAACATGTAATGTCGTAATTTCTGTGTTACCCAGACGAGAGCGGTGCATGATTTCTCCAATGGTGTGTAGTTTATCTCAAACGGGAACAGCTTCTTGCTGATGTAATAGATGACCTGCTCTTTCCGGGTATTGGTCAGGTGTTGTGCTAGCATGGCTCATGCGGCAGAATCAATGACGGTCAGGTATAGGATTAGTGGCAGTCCGGTCTGTGGTGGGGCTAATACTGGGGGGTTGGAGAGGTAATCCTTAATTCTGTCAAAAGCCTCTTGGCACTGATCGTCCCATTCTCCGGGTGAAGACTTCCTCAGGAGTTTAAAAATGGGTTCGCAAGTTTGGGTAAGCTGAGAGATGAACCTGCTGATGTACTGCAAATTTCCTAAAAATCCTCGGACTTCTTTCTCTGTACGAGGTTCGGCCATGTCTCGGATTGCTCGAACTTTGGCAGGGTCTACCTCGCTTCCCTTTTTACTGATGACATACCCCAGAAGCTTTCCTTTGGTTACCCCGAACACATATTTCTGCGGATTGAGTCTCATCTGGTACTGACAGAGGCGGTCAAAGAAAGCTCGTAAGGCTGGTACATGGCCTTCCCTCTCCTTCGACTTGATTATCATGTCGTCCACATACACCTTTACTTCTTTGTGAATCATTTCGTGGAAGATAGCTGTTGCTACCCTCTGATATGTTGCTCCGGCATTCTTCAGCCCGAATGGCATAACGGTGTTGCAATATGTTCCCCACGGTGTGATGAATGCAGTTTTCTCCTGGTGATCCGGGTGCATCTTGATCTGATTATACCCGACAAAACCATCTACAAAGGACTTTAGGGCATGGTTGGCAGTATTATCCACTATCAAGTCGATGTTGGGTAATGGGAAATCGTCTTTTGGGCAAGCTTTGTTAAGATCTCAGTAATCCACACACATGCGGACCTTCCCATTTGCCTTTGGAATGGGTACAATATTGGCTAACCATGAAGGGTACTCGATCACCCGCAAGAAACCTACACTCAGTTGTTTCATCACTTCTTCTTTTACTTTCAGGGACCATTCTGGTGTAAGTTTCCTCAACTTCTGCTTGACGGGCCTAAATTCCGGCTTGGTGTGTATCTCGTGCATGACTATCTGGCTGTTCAAACCTGGCATATCTGCATAGGACCAGGCCAAGACATCCATATACTCTTTCAGAGTTTGTATGAATTCTTCTCTTTCTGTCTTACTTAGACTTGCCCCAATACGGACCTCTTTTCTCTCCTCTTTTGTCCCGAGGTTGATCACAAGAGTGTCTCCTTCCTCGCTCTGTATACGCTGCTCCTCCCGTTCAGGGTGTTCGTTTAGTCTTTTCAACTCCATACAAGCAATTACAGAATTAAAATTAACAGGATAACGCAAAACATAATCTTCTTCATTGATAATGGTGTTTACAGGTACAAAAAGTAAGTCTAGGAGTGACTCCTCCTTAGCCTTACCCTCACTCCTATCTCTCACCCTTACATTTTCATTCTTTCCCCCTTTTCTTTGGCAATCCAGATCTGCGTGTATCAAGTGTACAGGGTCGTCTCTTGGTTCCTCATCCCCTAGGGCCATGACGTCGAAGAGATCTCCGATCAATTCTTCCTCTTCATCTTTGTCGTCTTCATTTTCTTCCTTCGGCCCGATTGTCAACTTGGTAGAGAAGCTGTGTATGACGTCTTCCTTGATATAAAGGTCCTCTTCATATCAAGGTTCTCCAAGGTTCTTGAAAACCACAAAAGGGGAAGTCCTCTCCTTCTTTGACAAAAAACCCATTCAGAGAGCTAAGACTCGGATACTGACGCCCTCGGCTTCTTTTCTCTTGGTCGTTTTCTTCGGTGTGCTGGTACCCCAAACCTTCTTTTTCGTGCCTCGTCACTGGTTCTAAGGCCTGGAGTAACCCTGGCTGTCCCATTCCTAGACTGGTTCCAGGTAAATATTTCATCATCTTCAGCATATTTGTGATTTTGGCGCTGAGATCGGGAATGTTGTCAGGGGGTAGATCCTCGATTCTTTGGGTGGTGAGAGCTTATACTTGAGGCTCGTAAGAAAAGCCTCCCAACTGTATGCTCTGGCTCCCGATGCCCAATACAGGTAACTCCAGATCCGCCAAGGTCCTTTCAGGATCTCCTTGGATGGTGATTATATTCCCTTCGAACGGTATCTTGATCTTTTGGTGTAAGGAGGAGGGGAGTACTCCTATATCGTGTAGCCATGCTCTTCCCAACAGGAGGTTAAAACTGGAGGGAATGTTATGATTTGAAAGTCAGCCGGAAAGTTTCAGGGACCGACCATGAGATCAAGCTTCAAAGAACCCAGAACGGCCCTTCTGGTATTGTCATAGGCCCTAACAGTCACAGCTGACGGGGAAAGCTCTGAATCCAAGATACCCAGACATTTAGCGGTTTTTAGGGGGAAGACGTTTATGGTTGACCCGTTGTCGATGAGGACTTGTGGAAGGATTTTTCCTCGGGTCCGGACGGTGATATGGAGGGCCAGGCTGTGTTTTCTCCCCAATGGAGACAAGTCTTCATCTGAAAATGACAGGCTTCTTTGGACTGTAAGTGACCCGATCATGTTTGGCAATTGTTCGGGTGTGGAGTCTGGTGATATGACGGCATCGTCTAGAAGTTTGATGAAGGTTGTCCTGTGAGGTTTGGAGGCAACCAAGAGGCCCCAAATGGTGATGTGTGCCTGGGTCTTCTTCAACTGCTTAAGTACTCGATCTTTTCCTATTTCTTTAGGAGGTAGTGATTTCTCGGCATCCACCGGTGGTGGTTGGTATACCCTTCCTGAACGGGTGATTTGTTGGATCCAAAGGGATGCTGGGTCTGATCCCTCTGGGATTTCTGATGACTCTGGCTCTACTGACCAACTAAAAGTTCCGGGGGAGGTTTTTGTCATACATATTGTCTCTTTAGGGGGGCCTCGGGGTTTCCATGGCTGTTTCTTCTTCTTCTGGGTCCATTCTATCCCAGATTTTCTGGGATTGGTTTTGATTGTAAGTGGCTGTGAGATCCCTTGATTTGCCTTTCCTAAACCCTGCCCAGGTAGGAAGTTTATCTTAGCTATCCATTGGTCGATTATCGGATTGAGGCCTGGGGCAACTTGAGCCTTTGCTGGTAGCATAACGGGCGCCTTATAGGCTGGGTCATCCCGAATGAGTCTTACGAGGTCAAAGCCTTCTTTATCAGTGGTCAAAGCGTTAATTCCCGCAGGTGGAGCATGGTTAGGAAGTGGATTGTTGGTAACATTGGGCCCGCCGGGTGCATGAATGGTTCCGGCTTCAATGAGGTCCTGGATACGATGGCGAAGAGCCAAGCAGCGTTCCGTGTCATGGCCCGCTGCTTGATGGTATGCACAGTTTTCATTCATTCTCCAGGTGCTGGGAATAGGGTTTGGTGGGGGGCGCGGGTTGAGTGGAGTGATTAGTCCGGCCTTTCGGAGTAGTTCCAGGCTTTTGACCAGGGTAGTGGGGAGGGTGCAGAAGTTTCTCCTCCTCTTAGCCTCGGTGTTTGAAGAGTCTCCTTGTGCAGGCCAACTCATCGGAGGGGTTTGTTGTGATTGTTGGAATGGGTTTTGTTGATATGGGTACGAGCTTAGTTGATTCACGGTTGGAGTGGCTGTCTTTCTCCCGGTGTATAAGGCTTTTTTGGTATCTGTTTCTGCCTTCTTGGCCAGTTCTTCCTCTACTTGCGACCCCATACTCAACAGGGCTCTGAAGTGTGGGAATACATGCTTTCCCATGCAACTCAGTACGGCCGGGGTGAAATTCTTCTGTATGATCTCCAGCTGTTCTTCTTCATCAGGTCGCTTGGACATTTGGGAGGCCATCTCTCTCCAGCGTGTGACGAAATCGCTGAAGCTCTCTTTCTCGCCCTGCTTGGCCATTTCCAGGTGTTTACGGGTTATTTCCAAATCTTCGTTGGACCCGTATTTGGCCATGAACTCCTTGACGATATCTCCCTAAGATTTCGTGTGGTGTCTCTCCAGATCGAAAAACCATCTCAGGGCGGCCCTCGTGAGTCATGTGAAAGGCTTGAGCCAACTCCGGCTCCCCACAGCCTGATACTTGCATGGATCTGATGTAGGATTGAAGATGGGTTTTGGGGGGTGTGGTTCCTGTGAATTTGGTGATGGAAGGGAGCTTGAATCCCTGAGGCAGTCTTGCTTCTGGGTAGAGGGAGAAAGCATTCATATATGTAATCTCGTCTGCCCCTTTTATCAGAGAAATCCCTCTTTGCAGAACCTTCATTTGTTCTTTCAGTTTTTTCATCTCTGCACTCTCTCTTGACGCCTCATCGGGCTGTTCCCGAGCTATAACCGATTCTGCATACACTGCCCGAAGTTGATTGATGTCTGGGTATTCATTGGGAGGGGCTATTGGGGCCGGTGGTATGGGTCTTGCGGGAACTTGTGGCCATGGTTGGTATTGGGGGTCAAATCCGGGTTGTACTTGGGGTTGCGGCCAAACTATGTGTGGCTCTTGTTGCTGATAAGTGGGGCCTGAATCCGGGGCCCATTGATTCCGGTTGTTGGGATCGGTTTGAACGGGACCGGCTATGATGGGACCCGTTGGTGGTCGGTTGGTTCCTTGGACCGGGGGAAGCACTTGTGAAGACTGCTCTTGGTTCGGATCTCGATTCGGTGGTAGTCGTTCAAAACCTGGTGGTGCGGTTCGTTCGGCTGACAACTCCTCTATTCGGACACGGGTATTCTGTTGCTCATTTGTGAGGCTTGTTAGGTTCATGCTGACGGTCGTCAACAGACGGTGCATCTCGGCTAAAGTTGGCTGAACTGCAGATGTCTCGGCTAGGCTCTAATCTGTCTCTTGATTCTCGCGTCCCTTGGCCATTTCGGGTGTGCTTGGTCTTACTAGTTTTCCGGTGTGATCTCGACCGACCCAACCTTCCAGACTGTCGTCGCTTTACGGCTATAGACGAAACCACGTGGCAAAGATGAAGGAAGACTGTGATGTGACTCAATTTTTGCCAAAAGAAATACTAAAAATTGCCGAGAAATGCCTCGGATTTTAAAAAGGTATTGGAAAGTAAGTCGTGAGGTGGTACATCCCCTACGGCTGTTTGACAAGTGTTTTAGCCGATCAATCTTATATGCAGCGCAGGTGTACGAACGGTTAAGGCTTCAGGCTCCCTCCTATTTGGCAAGACCTTGCGATATACCCCAAGGGCGGGTACGTGCAAGAGCCTTTTGATATACTTCCCGGGTACGTGAGTGTTCTCGTCACTCGATATACCTCGGGGGCGTACTAGGCCAAGGAGAGTGGAAGTAAATGCTTTCAGTTTATGTTGGCCCAATCAAGCCAACTCCCTACTCCCTTATAATACTTCCGAGGGTTTAGGGTAATTTCACACTCGTAGAACCAATGCATGATTTGTGATAGTGTGTGTAAAGTTCGAAAGGTTGGTTTCACAAATATCATCATCTTTATTACGTATTTTTGAAAAACTTCCATTTTTAGAAAAAAAGGTTTCTCCTCGAAACAATTTACACAAGTAGGGAAAATGGTAAAAGCAAGTATTCAACAGATAAACAAAAAGTCCACATATAAGAGTCTAGTTTTCTAACACTCCCCAGCAGAGTCGCCACTATGAGAATTCGCAAATGCGACTCCCGGGTCTCGTCCCCGTTCGGTTGGGCGTCTGAAGCGTCGGAACGGATTCCGTTATTCCATTCTCTGGTGTATCTTTGTTGATTCATATCACATGTCCCTATGTTCTATTTTTAGATGCAAAGGGGTTCATTCAGAGCCGCCAGTACGTTTTACGAGAAAACGGACAAAACAGTTGCGTAAGAGGAAAAACTACAGATAAGCCTTTCTTTACACGTTTGTCTACGAAATCAGGATTCTATAGGGTTCGGAAACTATATTACGGTTTGGGAAGGTGTTAAGCACCCATTCCGCCCTTTCGGTGTCTAGTGGTCTTTTATATGTTTATTCTATGTTAAAAAACTTGGATGCTTTTACTGACAGTCTACTACTTTCTAAGTGAAAACCCTAATTTCTAGAAAAAACGGGAAAAGGGAGGAAAACCTTTTTGTTCCGAGATCCGATGTTTCGTTTTGAGAAATGTAAATACAAGTGACAAAAGTCATTTTTCTTTAGAGAGGGAGTTTTCCGTATTATTTCTCGAATAATGACGGTTTTATCGGGTTTTGACTTGTTTTAGAAAAAGTTTGGATCTTTTAGTGGAACTATTTCAATATGAAATTGGAACTCTTGAGAGGAATTCTTCCGAACGTATCACAATTTATGAAACAGATAGGATATACTGGGTTTTTAATTCCTAAGTAAGTTTTACTGGTCCGGGTTTTGAAAACAAGGTTTTATCTGGATGGTAACGTACTTACTCTTCTGGTTTTGTAAATAGTTTTATCAGGGTCTTTTGTTTTGAAAATGGTAGACTATTTGTAACTTGGTAATAAGTTTATTCAAATAAAACGTGGACAAAACAACAGAAATAAAACGAGTACACAGATGTTTAATGTTAAATACTAGAAGAGACTTTCTTTACCTTCCCGACGAGAATAATAATAAGAAAGAAAATATAATATGGCAGAGAGATCTCCGGCGATAATGATCTTTTCCTTCTTCAGATATTTCCGAGAATTCAATTCTAGAGACGGGACACGTCGAGTGTCGAGAATAGATTCAATAATTCTTCAGAAATAAGACGATAATAGAGAATGCTTGATAAAATACTGGAAAATCAGATTTAAAGCTTAGAATTCTTCAATCCCAAGTTACCGCCTTGAACCCTTGGGGGGTGTTGGCCTATTTATACTGCTCGGGAGAGTATGTCGCGCGACACTTCCCCAAAAAGGGAATATGTCGCGCGACAATGTGTCCAATGTCGCGCGACAAACTGCTGAAGTGATGTTTCTGACAGACTGATGTGTCAGAGAGTGGATGGTCTGGTGTCAGAAGGGATTGTCGCGCGACATAGGAGTGTTTGTCGCGCGACAATGTGATATGTTGTGCGACAATCTCTATTAAAAATAGGTTTGTTGGCCGACAAACCCCTTAGGGGTAGTTCCGGGTGCTCGGGTGGGTCCCGGTCCCAAAAACAGTAGTTCTTGGAGGTCGTTAGGGTTCTTGCGGGGGTCACGGATCAGGGTGTCTATAGCGACACAACCTATTCTTTATTCTGCAAGAATTAAGGATATTGTAAGATTAAAATTACGGGATTTCAATTCCACATTGATTGTTTTTCAAAGGTTCATAAAATGTCATTTTTTTTCTGTAATGTTCCTAATATATTCCAGCTACGTAATTTGGACTTGGGACTTGAGAGAGAGATTAGAAAGAAGCCTGGAAATTTTAGTTTTTCTAGTTTTCGCATTGTTCGTGCATCATTCGTTCCAAGGCAACCTAATGGGTTTGATTGCGGCATGTTTGTTATTTTGTTTATGCAATCTAGATGTAAAGTTGATTCATGATCCTTTATGGTAAGATATTTCTATTTGTTTAGTGTTACTAATTAATTCAATCGTTGTTTCCTTTATTTAATTATTTTGTAATTATTTTGTAGTTTGACTCAAATGAAGAGCGCCGAATTCTAATTACAACAAGCACAGAGATATATTGATGAACGATGTTCGAGAATTTTATTTGAAAATGAACATGTAAACTGTTTTGAATTTTTTTGTAAGAAAAAATGAAAAGTTATTATTATGATGCACGGTGCTCAATTTGCATGCCAATAGATTTGATTAATGAAGAGTTATTATTATTTTTTACAATGATGATGCACGGTAATCAATATGCATGCCAATAGTTATGATTAAATATTTGTATTCCCCCTTTCTCTAAACACAGTTGGAGAGTAAATTTGGTGTGTATGTTTCAAGTTCTTTAATCAAGTTTCTCTGTCCATACAATCTCAGTTGGAAGTCCAAATGTTAACATGTATTGAAAAAAAGGAAAAAATATAATATGTTTAATTTGTCATTGAACTCGGGAAGAAATATTAAAATATTAATTAGTAGTAATATTCATTACAAAGCAAAAACAAAAGTACTACGATAACATTAGAAAGCAAAAAGAAAACTACTACGTTAACATCATAAAGTAAAAACAACATTACTACGTTAACATTAAGGAAACCAAGAATTCGTAAAAAAAAAGTTCAAATTCTCCTCCTTTTCTCATTGTTCTCTCTCTCCGCCACTTCTTCCATCTCGAGGTTTGCCTTCCTCAGTTCCTCCAGTATCTCTTTCATCCTCCTATAGGCCTCTTCAAATTTTTTTGATTCAGCCTCCCACTCTTTTTTTCAATCGTTCAGCATAAATCAAATTGTCGATGCACATCTTAGTGAAGTTTAACGATGATATTGGAGGGCTCGAGGTCGATGGAGATTTTGGAGGAGTTGACATGTTGAAACAGGAAATTGAAAGTTGATAAGATATTTGATGGTTGGTTTGGTTTGATTTGATTTGATTTGTGAATGGCAGTCATGTTTATATATTAGTCTCTTGGAATATGAAGGGTTGTCAGTTTGGAAACCCCAACAGGTGCGTGCATTCCAACATTTATTATTACGGTTTTATTACATGTGCACCTACAATAAAAGAGATGGACGGTTCAATAATCAATAGTTATCTCACCAAATGATGCGTGATCCTTCGGCACAGTATTGCTTGAATATTTACATTTGCAAAAACAACAGTAATAGTTCAGAAATACATTGAAATTAATGGAGCATTCGAACTTACATTAAACATTGGAACTTATGATTACACTTTGGGTTTAATGGATTTTTTAACTAATGTAGTTTTTTTATAAAATGTTTGAGGTTCCTGCGCGTGGCTCCTTCGACAAACCCATATATATCTCACCGAATAATGCGTGTTCCTTCGGCACAATATTGATTGCATATTTACATTTGCAAAAACAACGGTAACCCTAATACGATTAACTTAATGAAGAATTTGAACTGACATTAAATATTAATATGAATTTGAGATTTTACAATATATCTAAAAATAATGCCTTAGTCAAAACAAGCTTAGAACTACCAGAGGATTGAGGTAATAATCAGACATCGTCCGAAGGCTTCAATAACTCTCTGAGCTTTTTCTCCAAGCTTTCGGTTGCAACGTTGATAATCATAATGTTGGACACGCTAGCATTGAGAAGGGCTTTCCTTTTGGCATATCTCTCCAAATTTTATTGCAGCTTGTGCAGCAGTTGGGTCAACTCCGCATTCTGGTAATCCGTCAGTACTTGTCCATCTTGGTTATGATTGAACTCTTTAGGACAAGAGACATCAGGCTTCATATTTTTCGTGGGGGATTGAATCTCATCCTTTTGGCGAGTGTTGACCTTCGTCAGGGGAGATTGTACCTCATCTTGATGGAGATTCTTGATCTTTTTCAGGGGGGATTGAACCTCTTCGTACTGAATATACGATTCTTCTGCCTCGTTAAAATCATTTGTGATCTTTGGTAGCTCTTCAGAATCAGACAGTATAATCAAGGACATGTTGAGTATTAAGAGAAGTATTACTGAAAATGCAGTGATGCTTTGGTTATGTTGTACGCGTGCATATATTTATTTATATTAAAACGTGCATAATACTAATAGCAAAAAAAATGTCATTTACTGCGCATGCCTTCTGAAAATCATGAAACTTGGCTACGCACAGTTGGTTATTTATTTTTAGTTTTCCAATGGCCATTGATTGTTAGGCTAGTAATTTGATGTTTTCCAATGCTCATTTATTTAAAATTTAAAAACTTAAAAATTAGGAGGGAAAGTGGGCATTACAAAACTTAAAACCTAAACAAGTACTCCACCATTCAGTCATCAGTAATCTAATATTGCTTTAGAAGAAAGTAATATTGCATCATCATAATTTGTGAATGGAACATTCAGTTAGTTCTGCATCTACATTCAATCTTTTAAACCAAAATGAGGGAGCCATTAACTTATGTGAAGATGATGATGCTTTTCTAAGCAACAGCAGAGTGTTGACGCATATTGTTGAAACCGAAAAGGCAAAAGGACAGATTTCAGAAGATAAATCTTCTAACATGGAGGTTGAAGGTGAAAATGAAGATGGTGAAGATCAACCTCAAAAAGATAAGCAACAGTTATTAGAATGGACAGATCCAGATGTTACGGTGTGGGAAGAATTAATGACGTATTTGTGCATTGATAAAGCACTGGAAGACATATAAGATGATGACTTAGTCGATAAAGAGTTCGTTACAATGGAACAAGCTGAAACATTCTACCATATGTACTAAAAAATAATGGGGTTTAGCATTCGTAAGAAAATAAAAAGGAGAAACTCAGTAGGTGAGTGTATAATTAGAAGTTGGGTGTGTTCAAATGAAGGATATAGAGAGAATAAATATCAATATCTTGAACGTAGGACTAGGGAGCCAAGAAATATAACTAGGACAGGTTGCAGGGCTTCGTTTAGAATAAACAGAAATAAAGAAGATGGCACATGGTTTGTTAAATGTCTTAGGACACATCACAACTATTCCTTAGCCTTATCCCACCAAAAACCATTTCTTAGATCCAGCCGAAAATTAAATGAAGCAGATAGGGAACAAGCAATGTTGATGAAAAGGTCTGGAATAAGGACTTGCCACATTTGGCAATATATGGTAGAACAACACGGAGGTTGGCAGAAGGTAAGGTGTATCAAACCTGACTTGTATATGAGGGTGAGGAAAAAATATGGTGCTTGGAGTGATTATGATACATCTACGGCAATGGGTTATTTAGAATAAAAAAAGGGACCAGATCCTGAATTCTTCTACAAGCATGCCATTGACGAGGAAGGGAGGTTGACAAATTGGTTTGGGCAGATGGAGCGTGTAAAGTTGACTATGAGTTATTTGGTGACTGTTTATCTTTCGATTCCACATATAAAACTAATAGGTACGAGTTCCAAGCTCATGCCAAATTATTTACATTCATAATTAAATTCACACGTTTTTCTTAATTTGTAATTTTTTTGTAGGTATGGAAAACCATTGGTAGTTCTATTGGGGTCAAACAATCACGATAGAACCTGTGTATTTGGTTTTGCTTTACTACAAAACGAGTTGGCTGAAACATATACATGGATACTAGAGACATTTTTAGAATGTATGGATGAAAAGCAACATGATACAGTTTTAACTGATGGTTGTCGATCCATGAACAAGGCACTAGAAGAGACCATGCCAGGTGTTGTGCATCGTATATGCTCATGGCACATAATAAAAAACTCGATACAACATATGCATAAAGCTGGATTAAGCGAAGATTTCAAGAGATTAATATTCAGGTAAATAATTGTTACTCCTCTAAAGGATCAATATATTTACACTTTTTTTTAAATTATGTCTTCTCAACAGGTACTACTTAGATAATCAGTGGGAAGAAGAGTGGAACAAAATGAAGGCCAAACATGAATTACTTGAGAATGATTGGTTGGAGGCACAGTACATGACTAGGCATATGTGGGTAGATTCTTTTCTTCGTGGTCATTATTTTGGTGGGAGTAGAGCAACCGGTAGGTGTGAGTCTATGAATGCTTTTCTTAGACATTGTGACAATGGTTTAGCTGCTTTACGTTACCATGAGATGAGAGAAGACTTTAGAACAAACATGACAGAAGCTGTCCTTGATCGGACCAACATGGAGTTTCTTGAGGAACATGCCTGTTGAATTTTCATTAAAGAGATATTTGATCGAGTGAGGGCTCAGATTCTACGTGCTAATAAATACATTATTTTAGAACGGACAGAATTACCTAACTACAATGTTTGCGTAGTGACAAAGTTCATGCGCAATGATTCAAAGCGTAAGGTTCTTTACTCTCATGATGGGGATGACATCAGATGTGAGTGCTATTGGTATAAAACTAAAGAAATACCATGTAGACATATTTTTTTCAGTCATGAAGCATTTGAACAAGGCTGACTTCCCAGAATCTTTAGTAAATAGGAGGTGGTTAAGGGATGCAAAAATCATTGATCCGTCATCAGTAGGTTTGGAGAGAAAATGTCCTCATCCGGATGTCGTAGAGAACACCAGGTATGGTGGCATTAGCACGCAGAGTAATTTGGTCGCATTCTACGTTATCAAATCAAGCAAAGCATTAAATATGGCAATGAAGGCTATGACTGGGTTAGTAGTTGAGTTGCAAAAAATGGCGAAAGAAAAATGAGATGATCCTATATCAAGGGACCAAAACTCTGCCACATTGGGTATTAAAGACCCAGCAATTGTTCCAACCAAAGGCAGACCTACTCAATCATCTCAACGTGGAAAAAGGAAAAGTACAACGACTATTAAGCCAAGATATTGCAAGAGATGTCATGGAACAGGCCACGATTCAAGAAATTGCCCAACCAATGGAAGAGGGACGAAGTCAAACAAAAATTAATAATATTTTTTTTTCGTCTTAATTTAGCGCATTCTTTTTTTCGTAGACATCTTAATGCATCTATGTATATTACATTTTGAGAAAGCAATATTCTGTTTATCTATCTACATTAAATTTTTATTGCACAATATTACTTCGTCATTTCTTTATTTTTTTTCAAATTAAAATTAAACCTATAGTGTAATCTTAAGTTCCAATGCTTAAGTTCCAGTTATTTCTGAACTATTATTATTTAGGGTAACCGTTGTTTTTGCAAATGTATATAAAAAAGACTCTAATTGCTGAAAGAGCACCCATCATTCGGTGGGATAACTATGGATTTGCCGAAGGAGCCACCCGCAGGAACAACAAACATTTTATAAAATATTTACATTAGTTAAAAAATCTATTAAACCCGTAGTGTAATCTTAAGTTCGAATGCTTAAAGTCAGTTCGAATCTCCATTAAGTTCCAGTCATTTCTTAACTATTATTTAATAGGTTACCCTTGTTTTTGCAAATGTATATAAAAAAGACTTTAATTGCCGAAGGAGCACCCATCATTCGGTGGGATAACTATGGGTTTGCCGAAGGACCCACCCGCAGGAACAATAGACATTTTATAAAATATTTACATTAGTTAAAAAAGCCATTAAACCCATAGTGTAATATTAAGTTCCAATGCTTAAAGTCAGTTCGAATCTCCATTAAGTTCCTGTTATTTCTGAACTATTATTATTCGGGTTACCGTTGTTTTTTGCAAATGTATGTAATGAAGACTCAAATTGCCGAAGGATCACCCATCATTCGGTGGGATAACTATTGATTTGCCGAAGGATCAATCCTAAGGAAAATATATGTTTTATATAAAATTTACATTTGTTAAAAATGCCATTAAACCCATAGTGTAATCTTCAGTTCCAAAAAATGCCATTGAACCCATAGTTAAAAATCCCATTAAGCCATTACACCCAAAAACTTCACAACCCTACCAAAAAGAAAAAATAAAATAAAATAAAAAACTTCCCTCTTATGAAGCATTCAACAACACCTATTCCTCCTTCATCCAACCCCTTGCCATCAGAGAAGATCATCGAGACGGCCCTTCAGATCCCTGTGTAATCTTATTTTCTTCTTTGTCCCTGCTGCATGAGATGATAAAGTTCTTAACCCGTTGAAGCGCTTGCGGTTGCCAGTTGCGTAGCAAACTGGGCAGTGCACCATGCCCTTTTGATGGTCATCAAATGTCTCCATAAAGATAGTAATCATTGCCTTGATCCTTCGCTTCTCATCGCTTGCTTCATCGGTGTCTCCGTCCGGTTCCTCTATAGCCGTTGGATCATACGGCTCTGCTAGGTTCTTGGGCCAATCATTAAGAATATCTTTTGCTGCAGTTTGTGGTGGGGGAGGGGATTTGTAGTAAGTTGGATGATTTTGGACGTTAGCCTTCATTTTTGGAGGATCTCTAGAGAAAGCATCTATTGGATCAAACTTGGCTTTTTTGATTAGTGAAGCCATTTGAAACAGGTTTTTTGTATCAGAGGTATATGTGTTGCAAATAATTTTCTTGCTTGTAGAATCTATTTAAATACAATAGGAAAGACTACTAATTTAATGATGTAATGTGGAAGGCTAGACTTTAATGCGCAGGGATTTATATTGGGACTTTAAAGTCCCCATCAACCGTTTCCGATGATTTTTATGGGTTTTTGAACCGTTTCCATTGTGTGGCTAATCGAAAGCAACGATTTAAGTTAGTAATATCTGATTGGGCATGTAAACCTATTGCATACTGCAACTAATTAATACTGTTGGAACTCACAAGTTTACATTTATTACTATTTTAAAATTAGGGTAATTTTATTTCTATCCACCAATTAATAATCCTTCAAATATATTTATTTTTAAAAATAGTTTCCTAACTAGAATATACTTCCTTTAAATATATTTACTTTTAAAAGTAGTTTCCTAATTAGAATATATTTTTCTTAATTTGTTAAAATTGTATTGATACAAGTACTTTACATTAATTATTCATAAAAAACATACAATATTACAAAATTGGGCGGAATTAATTTATAGTATTACATCATAACACTAACGAATAAATTTTTTTAACAAATGAGTTTAATTTTTTCTTTTTTCTTTTTTTCTTTACAATGAGGGCTTTAAAAAATTAAAATAAAGAAGTATTGGAATTCAAGAAACTAATTAAGAATTATTAGAGACAATAAACAACATTTCCTTCAATCTAAATCCTTTTAAGTCAAAGGAAGAATATTCAATTACAGTATATGTTTGTTTTATTGTTTGCCATCATGAATCTGTAATTAAGTTATAATTTTAATTAAAGTGGATGTACTTATTAATCTAGTGAATTTTTTAAAATTAAATCATTAATAAAATAATATTTATAAAATTGAATCAATAATATTTTTTTTTCAGTTTATCCACATTCGTGGATTAATTTAATATGCTACGTGGATTAACTTAATAACGCGGATTAACTTCGAGATATGGTGGACAGAAATAAAATCACCCTAAAATTATTGTGTAAAACGATGTTCAGTGGGTTGAAAAGCATTTCCTATAAGTTTATGGTTGGGATACATTTGTTTTTTGTTTTTTTAAACAATTTCGGAGAAAATGCCTGCAGGCTACTGAATTAGATATTCACCCTCCTTAACTAGAGATTCTCGAAACTACTGATAATTTTCATTAATAATTTAAAAACAAGTAATACATAGTGGACCATTAAAAAAAAGAAAAAAACATTTATTTTTTCCTACTATTCTCCCACATGAGTTCCAATGCATCCATCTCGTCTCCTCTCTTCCGCCTCTTCTGAATCAGTCTATCTATTTTCAATAAGACATCGTTCATTTTTTTATCAAACTCGTCGCGTTTTTCGTCTGAAGCATTCGGGTTCTCTTTCGCAGTTAGCTCTCGAAGTTTTTTGTTTTCGGAAGCCCATTCCTCCGAAAGTCCATCGAGAAATTTTATATACTGGGCACGCTTGACATTAATATCCGAAGGAGTGACTGGACAAGTTGAAATGGTCGCCATCTTAGAAAAGGGAGAGAGAAAGTGAAAGTAGAGAAAAGAAGAAAGTTTGTGTTATGTTTGAATTGTGAATGGTAGTCGTCATTATATAATAGGGCCATCATTATATACTAGGGTGTCACTTTGAAAACCGAATAGATGCACAATAACCAAGAGAAGATCAGTAAATTAATTAAATTAATTCTGCCTGTGTGACCGTCATACGGGCTTCCTGTACGTTACTTCATCCGTGTAGGTTATCATTGCCTTTTAATCCACCTGTCAACGACTTGTAATTTAATGATGGCTTTGTCTATGCCTATAGCACAATAATTTTTTATTAACATCAATTTTATAATTTTTGGTTTGAAATTCCATATGATCATGAGAAAAATAAATTCTAGATATGATAAATATTTACAAATCTTAAAAACAAAATATTAGTTTTTACACTTTAAATTTAAGAAAAATGAAAAAAATAAAATATTGAATCAATATAAATAAAGAGTTGGATATTAACACTCGAATTAGTAAAAATATAATATAAGGTTTTTTTTTTCCTCTTTTAGAAAAATATATAAATATAAACTTTTAATTTTGAATAAAAAAGAAAGAAAAACAAAACTGTCAATGAATGAAAGAAAGTTGATGTGAATTTTTTAAGAAAAAATTCACATGCACAATACCTAATCACTTATACGGGTGTCCACTCTCACCTAAAATTAATTTCTTTTTCATTTGTTCATTTGATTGAAATAGATTAAAAAAAATAATAAAAATGGACACGTGTCGTTTTATTATTGGGACCCCATGACCAATCCAATTTTGACCCCTCAAAAATTTTTCCGGTGGGTCTCAATATATCAATATCTTATTTAAAAAAAAATTTGGAAAGGTGAATATGCGCATTGATTTTGAATCTTTGCATTAAATGCAAAGATTGCAATGGGGCGCGTGAGCACCCAGTCTGTCTTGTTTGAGACGACTAGCTTTTTGATGTGAATATGTCAGGTTGTGGGCCCGTTGCAATGGGGTGCGTGAGCACCCAACCTTTATTTGTTTAGTTTTTAAGTGCATCTCCAATGGTAGTGTAAATTTTAAAATAATAAATAAGATTTTAACACATGTTGAATATCAATCCAAGCATTTTTTTAATTAATTTTTTCTTGAAATTTTTACAAATGAAGTTATTATTTTTTTACTATAGTCTCAAATTACGTAAATCACGTGAAAATAACGTACCCTTATTTAATTTTTATACTATAAATTTACTACCTAGTTTACAATATTTTTTAAGAGTACTCTAACAAGAAATTTTTTTTGTGCCACCTGTACAAGTTAAAAGTCCATTTTTGCGGGAGATGCTATAAACATTTTTTTGTTTTACATTTTGTGCCACCTCTTATTTCACTTTTGTGTTCCACTTCTCTCCTTCTACTTTGATACTTCCTTTTGCTCAATTCCTAATATGTAGGTACTAGTTTTTCATCATTCAAAGTCTTCTACTTTTTCATTGGTCGGTCGAAAAAAAAAACTCAGACCAAACGAACCCTAAAATTGATAAAAATTTGTTCTCGTTGAAATTCTTCTGTTTTCGAATAGTTTTATTCGTAATGGCCAACATTCTTTTATCTAAAGATCCCGTTCCGAATGTTCCTCCACCCAACTGTTGGAGGGCTGCTCCTTTCTTTCATGCTTGCGAGATTATCATGGATGATCTAATCGATTGTGATGGCACAAATAATGATCCATCCGAAGTTGCTCCTTTTAATCCCGATGTTCCTTCTCCCAAAGACGAATTATAGCCTAAGAAAGGTTCTTTCATTCCCCCTTCTTCTATTCTACGATTCGCCTTGGATCGTGGTGATTTCCCGTACTCTTTGCTTATATTCGATGCTTACAGCGGAACCACCAATAACTGGGAAGTGTGGACCGATTCCATCCTTAGTAATTCCACATATCGTGTCCTCTTGATGAAAGCAGGTATTTATCATTTAGTGGAGGCTTTCCGTTCTTTTCACTTTGAGAAAAATGACGCGGTTGTTAATTCTCTGATAACCCTAATTTTATGGTGGAGCTGTGATACTCATACTTTTATCACGGGTTAGGGAGAATTTACAATTACACTAGAAGATATTTGCCAGCTATTTGGGTTAGCCCCCTTAACAAAGCACCCTTATGATGAAAAGTCCATTGGTGGAATGAAGGAGGCTCTTGACGTGTTTGATCGCTGGTACACGGAAGCTGGCAATCTGATTGACGATAATGGAAAGAAGGCCAAGAAAACTACTTTCAGAACCTGGGTCAGACATGTGTTTGGTCATATTGACGGTGGTGCCAAGAGGAAGTATAAGAAGGAGGGTTCTAGCAGCACAACTCCTACGGTTAACACATTGGAGTTGTGTAACCATAAGTGGCATCTGGCCGCTTATTTGACTATGTTTCTTTCGTGAGTTATTTCGCCCGGTAAGCTCGGTGAAGCCCCCCGAAAGCTTCTTGTGCCTCTTGCTGTTCAACTGGCCTCAGGTCGTGACGTTCCTTTAGCTGTTTTTGTGATGGGCAATCTTTATAGTTGGCTTGATCGAGCCCATTCCGATTTTCGCCGTTCAATGGGTCGGTATGCGATTGGTAGCTACGCGCCAATAATGATTCTGCTCCCTTTCATTTATGAACGTTTTCCTAAATACGCTCCTACCCCGAAACCCTTCCCCCTCTAAATGTTAATGCCAAAGGCAACGAAGAGAGAGGACCTCTGAGGTTCTTACGGTGGAACGGTGTTTCGTCCTTAAAAAATTTGGGAAATTTCATCGATGTTGAAAGTGACTTTGTCTTCAGGCCATATCAGAAGACTGTATTTTTTCACCACGATTTCTTTGGTCCAATAATTCAGTCATATAGGAATATTCCGAAAATTGACGCCAAAATGTTTTATCGTGAAACCATCGGCAAGACCTTTGCTTGTGTTCTTCGTTGCTGTGTACCTGTTTTGAATGAACTAGAGACTTCTGCAGTGGCTTACAACCCTCACAGAGTTCCAAGGCAATTTGGCTGGGACCAGGTGGTTCCTACGCCTCCTGCCCTTTATGCAAAAAGAGAAAATATCTCGGACGTGCACGATTTCGCATGGACTGCTTTTACTAAGAGGTTAGCAATAGAGAGATGTATTCGGCTTGATGAACCCTTCGTGATTGCTGATAGTACTACCATTGGTAGGAAAACCATTAACTATTCTTTGTTTTGGCATCTACAAGCCGCAAAAATAATTAAATTCGTTCAGAGTGATCTCGAAGTGGCATTTGTTGATATGGTGAAACTACCGGAAACTTCGATCCACCTTTTGAGAGAAATGTCAGTTGACTGCAATGGAGAGGACCTCGGAGCCGTTTCATTAAGGACATAGCAGAGAATGTTCCCAAAGGCAAGAGAATTGCTCCTCCCGGTTGTTCCAAACGGAAACAAAAGAGTAGGGACGTAGATGCCTCTAGTTTTGTACCCATAGAGGCCGACAAACACCGAAAATTGTCCCAAACTTTTCCTGATGATGCAATGCCCTTGTCGCAAGTGTTCAAAGCGATAAACAAGGGGGCAGCCAGCCAGAGCATTTCTTCCATTGCCAGCCAGGCTGAAGATGACCTCGGTGGAAAACATGGTGAAGGCGCCGAAAGAGAGAAGGAAATAGCAAGCGAAGAGGAAGTTCATTTGTCGGAGGTATATGAATTCCCCCTTTCTTTCGTTGGAAATGAGGTCGTGCTTCAAGATCTTTAAATCATTACCCACTTTGACTATTTAATTATGGCACATGAATAATGAAACCATGTATGAGAATCTGTGCCATATTTAATGCATGTTGGGAGTTAATTATTTCCACAAAAGGGGTACTTAAAATGACCCTTTAATTAAAAAAAATAAAAGTATTCCTAACAAAATGTTGAATATTATATTCCATATGTTTCCTTATAATTGGTGAATCATAATTTTGCACAACATTACAAGTACGAACCATTGGAGCAAAATGACAATGTGTATAATTTATTTGTAAAACAACTTATTATCAAACAAATTTCAATTGTTTATTAGTCCATATGTTTTTACACATTACTATTGGAGATGCTTTCATCTGATTGTTCTCCCTCCTTTTTTTAGTCGGAAGAAGAGCAGGGTGCTTCCGCCCTTTTGCGCAAAAATTCTCGTAATATTACTAGTCAGCATCGTGCTGTTTGGCCGCATGTTGAGATATCACCCATAGACGGTGGCGATGGGACGGCTGGCCTGAGTGAGGAACATAATCATTCTTCTGGCGGCGGTGGCAATTCAGATACTCATGCGAATTCTTATAAGAGGAAAGAATTTGAGGAGACTGCGCAAGTCGACATTCCGACAGCTGGAAGTGGCCATGGTATTTATTTTGCTAATACTTTTGGATATTTCTTTCTCTCCTTTTTTTTTGAACTCTCAGTTGCCTGTTTTCTCCTTTCTATTTTTACTTTTTTTTGCAGCCTCTACAGACGTTGTTCACCTAGTTGTTTATGAAGGCAACATTGAAAGTGAGATTGGCAGAATGATTGAAAGTGAGATTGGCGGAATGCTTGAGCAACCTCAGGAAATTGAGGAGAATGCGTAAGTCGACATTCTGACAGCTGGAATTGGCCATGGTATTTATTTTGCTTATACTTTTGGATATTGCTTTCTCTACTTTTTTTTTTAACTCTCAGCTGCCTGTTTTCTCCTTTATATTTTTACTTTTTCTTATAGCCTCTACAGACGTTGCTCCTCTAGTTGTTTATGAAGGCAACATTGAGCAACCTGACGATTCTTACGAGAGGAAGGAAATTGAGAAAACTGCGCAAGTTGATCTTCCGACAGCTGGAAGTGGCCCTGGTATTTATTTTGCTTATACTTTTTCATATTGCTTTCCCTACTTTTTTTTAACTCTCACCTGCCTGCTCCACTAGTGGTTTATGAAGGAATGATTGAGCGACCTGGTCATTCTACCGAAGAAGGTGTCAACGCTGATGATCAAGACTTTTCTTACATGTGGAAGGGAATTGAAGACACTGTGCAAGTTGACCTTCTTCAGAAACTTTCTACCAAGGACCCTGCCTTCTTTCAGTCTTTGGCAAGTCAGTTAACACTCAGGACACACCTTCTTGGTATATTTAATGACACCTTCGGTGTGTTGGGTGATACTGCCATTGAGCTGTTGAGCGAGTTTGACATTGGGCGAATGGAATACGCCTTGAACATTTTGCATGCGAGCAAATTGGATACTACATATCTTTCGGAGAAGGTTCGTCTTTTGAGGTCCCTCTCCATTCGCAGCAAAAGTAATAGGCTTGATGCTCTCTTTTATTATGAGGAAAAATTACTGCGTAAGAAGGAGGAAATTGAAACTCATAAGGTTGTTTTGGAAGCAAGGATAAGTGCTTTGATGAAGGAAATTGAAAAATTGGAGCAACTGATGCGCACTTTGGACCAGCAACTCGGTGCTATTGCCGCTGAAAGGAGGCAGTTGCTAGGTGATGTGAAAGAGAGCTTGGGAAAGGAGTTTGATGAATTGGTTGGCACTTCACTAGGAGAGTTCCTACGCTGATGATTTGCCTTTGTTTATTTTTCTTCTTTATTTGTAAATAGTTTTTTAAAAAGTATATTTACCGTCACGATTGCTTTTACTTTTGTAGAAATTTTATTAAATTAAGATTTTTGGATATAGAGAAATATTTAAATTTTATTGAATTAGGATATGCTACTTTGGTGTGAGCACTGACGCCACATTTCAAAATTTAATCAAACTTGTCTCATAATCACTAAATTATTTTTTAATTCTGAAATATTACTCTCTTCAATGTGTAAAATGGTTGTGTATGAGTTAATAATATAAAAAATGTTAATGCCCCAAAATAAACAGAATATGTAGACCAAAAAAAGAAAAAAAAATTAGACAGAATATTGCATTTCCATTAAGTGAAGAAGATTACACTTGACTTATCTAGAAGGCCAAACATTTCACGATTCAAAAATAAAGTATACTTACAGCGTGAACAAAAAGAACGGACTGAACAATAGAAGAGCAAAACAGGATAAAGTGTCCCCAGTAAGAAGATTTATATAGGGGAACCACCATCAAGTAATGTTTTCTTTCCGTTCTCCCAACCTTCTCTGCAGCTCATCCCGCTCTGCCATGACGGTTGCCAAGCGCTCCTCCAAACTTTGGATTTGACTAACCATTTTGGGGATCTCTCTTTCCATGTCGGGGATCTCTCTTTTCAAACTCTCCACCCTTAAGGACAGGGCCTCGAAGCTATTGGGTGAGGGAGGAATGTTGGAAGTACTGGTTTTATCCATAGTTTGCTTGATGTTTTGGTTAACTGGAGGTTTGTTCTCCTTGATAAAGGTGGACGATTCTGATGCACCGGATTCTGCCAAAAATCTATATATGGCTCTGTATAAAGGCATGGAATATGAGAAATATGGGTTTGTGAGAAGGTGCTTTGGGTATTTATAGTCAAGCTAAATGACCGTTCGCGAAAAAGAGTTATGACACTCGGGAAACGATGCAAAAAATAAAATAAAAAAGTGAGACGGATAAAAGATAAAGGATACATATTCTGCCTGGAAATTCGTAGGCTAGAAAATTAAAACTCTCTCCTTTTAAAAAAAATGTTTTGTAGATTTTAAAGGGAAACGTGCTCATATAACTCAAAAGTGTGAATTTGACCACCTAGCAAGAAATAATGCCAATCAAACACAGCAAAATTGACTACTTGGGTTCAGAAGTACTATTTTCCTTAAAAAAATAAGGGTGGCCCTATTGCCACGCACCAAATATATCTGTAGCACCCTTCTTCTCAATAATACTACTCAAGTACAATATTTTTCTTCTTCCACCCCCAACAGCCCCCCACCATTAAAGAGTGTTAATTAATAACAACAATCACCAATATAATATTAATAATAACCTCCCATAATTCCAAAAAATAATGCCAATGGTTAATCATCATATCATATCATATACCATACTATACTATACTATATATTTATTATTATTATTATTATTATTATTATTATTATTATTATTATTATTATTATTATTATTATTATTATCATCATCTTCTATTACTATATAGTAAAATGGAGGAATTATAGCAATTAATGCAATCTAAATAGTAATTAATGCAATCATTAATTACTTTTATGATTCTTTTAACTTCTTTTAGTTATGATAATATATATGTTCTTAATCATTTTCTTTCAACTAGATATATTATTTATTTTACACTAATTCAAAAGTCTTTTGATACATATCAATTTGAATTTTTGTTTTTATTTTATACAATTAGATTGTTGAATTATATTTTTGCACTAATCATGACTACTTTTGTTCACCATTATAAATTATATTTTTATATTTATGTAATTTAAAACATTTATATATTTCGCTAATTGAAACGCCCACACATTGTGTGGGTTACACACTTGTTGTTGTTGTTGTTGTTATTATTATTATTATAATAGTATTATGGAGGAAGTCTTCTTCTCTCTCTTAATTAATGTTATCTAATTAATTATGCATTCATCTCTACTTCGTCATCTGAACTTGTCCTCTCCTCAGTATCATAATATGTTTATACATTCATCCATTTATGCACCTTTGTATAACCCTTCATATCACTTGATTAATTTGGTACAATAATTCATTCATACACCTATTATTACACAAGGCATGCTGCAGAAAGGTTTGTTACTTCATTTCAATTTCAAGATTCAAAGAAATATTTTTCTTATAATTTATATATTAATTACTAACTAAATATTAATTGACTGAGATGCATAAGATTTCTCAAATTTAGTAGGCATTATATAAAATAGTCAATGTGTAAAGTGATATGTTAGTAAAAAATTAGTAAAACAAAATTATATAACAAATTTTATATTAAAACGATCACGCATTGCGTGGATATTATTATATTAAGCTAGTATTATTATTATTATTATTATTATTATTATTATTATTATTATTATTATTATTATTATTATTATCAATATTATTTCTAAGTTGAAGATGCCACGTGGAATTTCCCTGGGGTCATTTCAACGCACGTCTTTTGCATTAAATGCGTGATGGTGACCATTCTTGACTCCCAAGGGTTACACTCCATCGTTTGGTTGATCGAGCATGGGACGCGTGTAAACTTGCGAGTGCGGATATGTTAAATACGGAGAAAATATAGAAACAATTGAGTTCTTTCTCCCTCTTCGAAGAAAAAACCTAGGGCTTACTCCTTCATCCTTCTTCTTTCGTCGTTTCTGGAATATGTCGATTCACAGGAATCTGGATATCTTTCTTGTTGAAGCCGATCCCATTCCTCTTAGGCGCCGATGGTCGAATACGGGCGATGCAAGTGGTTCTAACTCGACAGATGTTAATCCAAATCAGCATTATTTCGAAAGGATCCGACGGGCAGAGGCAGAATTAAAAGGTAAAGTCCACCGGCTGGAGTGTGAAATAATTGACCTTGACCCTAAGCTGCATAACCTTGGGGTAAGATATGAGCAATTGAGGACAAAGTACAAGATGTCTGTATCTCGGGAGGCCAGCACAAATGCTTATGCTGATGGCGTGCTACAAGACTTCATCCAATTGCGGAGGGAGCACGAAGAACATATCCGCCGATTGAGGGGAGAAAATGACCGACTACGACGTGCACTATTACGGTTATACCTAAAATGAAGAGAAGGTTTTTTAGAGGAATATGTAACGGTTCAGGTGAAGGACGATTTATAATTATTATCTTCGTTTTTTGTTACTTCTTTGTTTTTTGTCATTAAAAATATTAGTTTTTTGTGAAGTATTTTGTCTTTTGCTTAATGTTAATGTTAATTCCTCTCTCTTAATGTTAATGTTAATTCCTCTTTGATAGTTTAAATGCTTGTACAATGCTTCTGCAAATAAATTATCGTTTTGGTGTTGCCTTTGCAGCAATAAAAACCTAAATAATCATTAATGTGTTGTTATCTTTGAGGCCTCATACATATTTGAGGCAAGATTAATTTTTCAATATTATTTGAAAGAAGATAGAAATTGTATTTATTTATTTTTTATGTCTCATTTGTAGTTAATGCAAATGCTGAAGTACTTCAAGTATATATGTTGAATATGGGGCTTAAAAAGTGCCATTTTTTTTGCAAAAAACCCGAGAGAACAGATTACTTAATGAAAATTAAATCTATGAGTTGTCTTTCGGTTGATATAAAATAACTAATGTATTCGCTTAGAAGGATAACTTGAATTGTTATGCATGCACTGAGAAGGAGAATTGAACATCAAGTACCATTTGAACTAACAAAAAGAAGAGGGAAATCGTAACATTTAAAAGCATTAGGATTAACATTAATTAAGCCAACATGAGATGCTTCTTGGGGACCAGGGACTCAAAACATAAGAGTTGACAAATAAAGTAAGGATCCTTCGGAAGGTTGATCCTTCGGATGGACCGGGACTCCAAAACAAAAGACTTGACAAAGAAAGTTAAGATCCTTAGAAGGGACAAGGGCCCCAAAACAAAAGACTTGACAAATAATTTTAAAAGTAACAAGAAAAAAACATTAAACATCGTCCAAAGGCTTGAAAATCTCCGCCAGATTTTTCTCCAGACTCTCAATGGTAGCGTTGATAAATATAATATCGGTCACGCATGCACTCAGAAGGGCTTTTTGTTTGCCATGTATGTCCAAATTTTCATGAAGCTTGTTCAGCAGTTGTGTCAAGTCCTCTTTCTGGTCAAGTTCTTTACCATTGTTCTCTCTAAAGGGAGATTTAACTTCATCCTCTTGGCGAACATTGACCTTTTTGTAGGGAGATTCAACATCATCCTCTCGGCTAACCTTGAGCTTTTTAAGCGGAGATTGAACCTCCTGCTCATCCTCTTCTTCGTAATAAATAGAACACTCATCTGCCTGAGTAACATTTTTTTGTTGATTTTCTTTTTTGGTACTTCTTCAGAATCAGACAAAATGATCAAAGACATATTGAGTATTAATTAAGAAACTAAAAGAAGATGTATTATTCAAAATAGTGTGATGCTTCGGTTATGATGTACTGGTGCATATATTTATAGTATAACGGAGACAAGACTCCCTAAAAAAAACAAAAAGGGATTTTGTTGTATATCATCTAATTCGCATGCCTTGTGTAATCATCTTAATCTTAGAACTTCAAACTTTTTATTCTACCACTGCATCACATTAAATGCAACCTGCCACAGCATGACTTGGCGCCCAAAATTAAGTTGAAATGAACACGGCATTGCCTAGGGAGATGATCCGTGACATTTGTACAATCGGATGAAGCCAAATGAAAATAAAGTACAAGGAAATTTTGTGGAACGGAAAAATAACAATAGAAATAATAATAATAATAATAATAATAATAATAATAATAATAATAATAATAATAATAATAATAATAATAATAATACCAATTAATTTCATTCATAATAACAATAAGAATATCAACAACAGTAGTAGTAGTAGTTGTAGTAGTAGTAGTAGTAGTAATAATAATAATAATAATAATAATAATAATAATAATAATAATAATAATATGTAATGCAATAGAATAATAACAACAGAAACAACAACAACAACAATAATAATAATAATAATAAATAATAATAATAATAATAATAATAATAATAATAATAATAATATGTAATGTAATAGAATAATAACAATAGAAACAAATCCGAAAACCTACCGAACAATAGTAATGTAATAGTAGTACTATTGTACTACTACTACTGACAGTAGTAGTAGACAATTGGTATGTAGCATTAGTAGCTCAGGATGTTTAGTACTAATTTAGGGGGTGTTATGGCAAATCCGAAAAGCTACCGAACGAATTGAACAAATTCACGCTGATCCAAAAAAAAGGAACTAATAGTACTATTTTACTACTACTACTACTACTACTACTACTACTACTACTACTACTGCTATTGACTGGTGTCAGTAGTAGTAGTAGTAGTAGTAGTAGTAGTAGTAGTAGTAGTAGTAGAGGAGATGGGTTGGCCCAGTGGTAGGCAACCTCCACCCTTGTCTTGAGATCAAGGGTTCGACTCATGGGGTGGGAGGGAAGGGTTTTTCTTTATTTGTAGAATTAAGGGAGAGACTTAGACCTCCCTTAAATTTAAAAAAAAATAGTAATAGTAGTTGTTGTAGTAAAAGTAGTAGTAGACAATTGGTACATAGTATCAGATGCTCAGGGTGTTTATTACTAATTTAGGGGGTGTTATGGCAAATTCGAAAAACAACAAACTATTAGTACTAATAGTACTATTGTAACTACTACTGGGTGTTTAGAACTAATTTAGGGGGTGTTATGGCAAATATAAAAAGCTACCGAACGAATTGAACAAATTAACATCGATCCAAAAAACAACAAACTAATAGTACTATTATACTACTACTACTATTACTACTGACACCACTGTTACTGACAGTAGTAGTAGACAATTGGTACATAATATTAGAAGCTCAACGTGCTTACTACTAATTTAGGGGTTGTTATGGCAAATTCGAAAACCTAACGAACGAATTGAACTGATTCACACTGATCCAAAAAACAACGAACTAATAGTACTATTATCTACATACTACTACTACTACTACTACTACTACTACTACTACTACTACTACTACTACTACTACTACTACTACTACTACTACTACTGTTGTCACCACTACTACTGACAGTAGTAGTAGTAGACAATTGGTACATAATATTAGTAGTTCAAGGTGTTTAGTACTAATTTAGGGGGTGTTTAGTACTAATTTAGGGGGTGTTATGGCAAATCCGAAAGCTTACAGAACGAATTGAACTGATTCACACCAATCTATAAAACAACAAAACTAATAGTACTATTTTAGTAGTGATAGTTAAAAATAAAGTGATGTGATAGACAATGGTCGCATCACAATAGTCACATTATTGTAACTATAATTTAGGGCAGTGATATCGGCACCCCCAAAAAAACTTGGTGACACTCCCACTTTCATTTGGTCATTTACAACCGAGTAAAGTATCTGTTACTCGGTTATTGTGGACAGACTAGAAGCTTATATACTCGGTCCTTGATAGCCGAGTAATGCGTTATTACGTTTATACTCGGTTCTTGACAACTAGGTAATGTATAGTTACCCGGTTGTAAAGAACCGAATCAAAAGTGGAATTGTTTCCAAGAGATATTGGGGGTGCCAATATTTTCACCCATAATTTAGACTAATGCTTGATTTTTTTCTTTTAAAATATTTTTGTTCTGCCATCTGACTGAAAATATATATTTAAATTTAAGAAGGAAAATGATAATATGAGGCCTTAGTGCACATGTTAAAACTATTATAAATGGAAAGAACAATTTCTTGTACAAGAATCTGTGCCTTATTTAATTGCAGGAGTTTATTTTTATCAAATAAGTAAATGACAATAATGCAATCCAATCTAAAAGAACGTATCAATTTGCACCCTAAATTGTAGCGGGACCCACAAAATCTACTTAAGAAAAAGCCATGCAACCACATTCCTATCCACCACGTACACTGTCCACTTGTTGAATTAATTGTTAGAGCATCTCCAACAAGCTCTTCAAAGGACTAAACTGCAAATTAATTGAATAGTCGTGTCAGCAAAATTCACTCGAACAGAAGTAGCACAATGGAATCTCCAATTTGAAGAGTCTTTCTCAGTCTTCAAATATGAAGAGTGATGAAAGATCTCTTCAAACATGTTTTTTAATATTTTATTAAAGTGATTTTCTGCTAATTTAAAATGACATTGTTGGAAAGTAAAAAACATTTAATATATAATAATATATTAAAAATTAAAACAATAATATATTTGAAGAGGCTCTTGGAGATCATTGAAAACATTTTTTAAAATGGCTCTTCAAAGTGCTACATAGGTCAACAAAATTATTTTTGTAGATTCATTTTTTAAGAGGCTCAAAATTATTTTATGTAGCATCTTAACCTCCAACGTGATGTAATATTACGCGTTAAATGGAGCAAAAAAAATATATCCCATAGATTTTGACCGGGTAAAAGTGTAATCTTTTTTTTCTTTGTTAAAACTTGAAAAACACTTATTTAAAACATAGAAATATATACTCCATGGTCATCATTATTGATTGCATTAGAAAGCACTTTTTGATATCCATCTAATTATATTATAAATTTTATATTTTATATTTTATATTATATTATTATTAATATTAATAATAATATATAGTAAAAGGCTCTCTTTCTCTGCGGGGCTTGACACGTGTCCATTATTAACAAAACGTGCGATGAATATGCTCTAAGCTTGTCAGAACTCAGAAACGTAACAGTCCCTTCGTTCACCATCAACTACTACGAAAAAATGATTAAAACAACAACGGCAAAGATAGACAGTGCAGACCACGTTCCAAAATCCCTCATGAGTGAAGGAACCTCAAGGAAACGTCGCAACGACGGAGATGAGGAGAGTGATCCTCAAATAAACATGTCGGAATCGGCTTCAAAGAAATTAATGAAGACATTTCAAATTTTGGAGTGTGAAGAAGAGAGGGCAGAGAAGAAGACGAAGAAGAACAAGAAGAAGAAGATGAAGAAGAACAAGAGAAAGAAGTACAGAAATCATGTCGATACCGACATTGACAAATTTGAAGCGTGGTTGAAGTACGAAGACGGAAGCGACCATGTGAGCCCTTCGCTGGATGGTAAAGAGGAAAAAATGGTTATGTTCTGGACAGTGATGATGATGAACCTCCAAACCACTTCCCTCGATGAAAACCCTAGTTTTTGATTTTTTTTTAACATTTTCTTTTTTGGGTAAGGATTTTTGTCAGCCGATCCTCTTGGTAAATGTTTTTTTTTGGTGGTTGTGTAAATGATTGGTCCTTAGAGCACCTATATCCCATACTTTTCTCTCAATTGTTTTGTTTTGGGCCCCTGGCCTCTCCGAAGCATCAACCTTCAGAAGGATCAACCTTTTTCCTTTTGTTAAGTTCAAATGCTTAAGTTCTCTTTCTCTGAATAAAAAAGGAAACTAAAAACATAATTTCGTCATTTTAAGTTGAAGATAAAAAAAAAATTTAAAAAAATTTAAAACAACAGGACATAACTACACTTTTATTAAAGTACATCACAAAATAAAACAAGTATTTTCGTTCATAATTTCTTTTAGGGAATACATTAGTTATTTTATATCAACCGAATTACAAAACTCATGGATTTAATTTCCATTAAGTTTATCGAGTATAAATAAGTATTTCTCGACTGTTATTACTCCATTAAGAATGAAGGACTTTGTTAACCCGCTTTAAAAGAGGGTAATGGTGACCCTTGCATTTGATTGGTGGATGCAATAAAAACTGTGGGTATCGCCTAGCTCCCTAACCTAATGCGGCACCGGGTTCGGACGGCAGGGAACCATAGCATGGGGGACGTCTAATCCTTTTGCCGCCGCAAGTCACCCTGGCTAATCGTAAGTAGCATGCAGGCATTCTCTCCCAATTAGAATTAATGGATAACATCGTTTTACACAAGACTTTTAAAATAGTCATAATTGTAAACTTGTGAGTTCCAACAATATTAATTAGTTGCAGCATGCAATACTTTACATGCCCAATCAGAATCGTTGCTTTAGATAAATACTACTTTACATGCACTAAGCATCGGAAATTGCATTATCTCACGCTGCCAAGGAAATAATTAAAACTACTCCAACTGTTAAAAGATCTTCGCTATAATTAAAACCTTCTAATTAACCTAAATTCTTCAATCAAATTACACTATACTATTATCTTCTTACAAGTTCTTCGCTTCTTGTTACTACGATTTCAAAGATGGGAGCACTAGATTATTCTAGCAGCAGCAATTCAGAAGAACAAAATCTCGTTTGCAGGCCAAAACTATGCTTCTGTGGGAAAAACGCCTCCGTTAAGATTAGCTGGACATTGAAAAACCCAAATAGGATTTTCTATTGCTGCAAGAACAATGGCTGCGGTTTTTTTGAATGGTTTGTTCAACCAAGTGCTCTGTCTTCTCTTCCAGAAGAGAACAAAAATAGGTCGATACATTCAAACTACTTCAACTTCTGTTAATATTCTAAATAAGCACGAGAAACTGTATGTTATGGTTCTCATTGAAATTGTGTTAACAGTTGTTTTAATTCTTCTTGTAGTTTTCATAATATTAAAGATGTAAAAAATAAGTTATTTCAATAAAATTTGATCTTTGTTCTATCCATTGTGTTTCTTCTTTTGTTTTGCATAATATTATTTGATATGTAAAAATCAGTTACGGTTTCATTGTCCTTCAAATTGCGGATTAGATAATTTACAATTAACTAATTTACAAAATTTTAATTTATTAGTATTTGGTTGTGTAAATTGAACAATTATAAAGACGATAATTCAAATTGATTCACAAAAACTCAAATTAAGTCATTTCAAGTAAAACTTGAAATTGCCCCAAATTCAAGAATTAGATAATTCATTCCAACTCTATTTTTCGAGAAGATCTAGTATCTACCCGTGATGTTGATGCATCTAGACAAAATTTTAAATGACATAGAACAAAAGGGAACATTATTCTAGCAATTGGAATTGAATTATTCATAAATGAGCAAATTCACAATTCTTCAATCGAAAATTAACCATAATTCTAAAATTAGGTAATTTACACAACCAAACGGGTAGTGTTTTCAATTAAATTTTATCAAAATCTTTGTTAATTAAACCCATTGCGTCTTAAAGATAAATTTTACTGATGAGACTTAAAAGATAAAAATACAAATTCTATATTTCCTCAAATAAGCTATTTCAATATCCAGCTGGGTCTTAAATAAAAATAAAAATAAAAATACATATGTACATGAGACTTCAATGCATTAATGATATTATAGTTTTTATTTCACCAGTAAATAAATAAAAATATCTTTCATAATCAACGTCCACCTCCGGATCAGGGCACTACTTCACTTGTCACCAATCCATCTTCCTCATCTTCATTTCTGTTTTGATTGCCTTCATATTCTTACTGCAAAGGAAACAAATAAAAAATAAGTTTTATGTTATTAATCAACCAAATACATTAAATACTCCTATAATCAGATCAAACGGTACTTACAATACGACGTCGTAACTCATGTATTACAACGTTAGAAGCATTTAACCTATTTCTCGATTCTAGCATCTTCGAAACTAGTATATTTTGCAACCCAACAATCATTCTCAGCAAGGTAGACACTTTCTCAACACTAACCTACATTTGTAAAATTATATTATGTATCAAACATAGGATAATAAATATATATATAAAAAGAAAAAAGTAAGAACAAACATTAAAAAACATATCCACTTACAAATCTAACATGTTCTGGAATCTGCATATTGTTCATGTTAACATCTGATGTTATATTTATAGTCATTGGATCACCATCTTGATCTGGAATAAGAAAGGTCCAAGGCGGTATTGGGACATCATCATCTTCAATTAGACTAACATTTTCATTACTGGCACAATCCTAACAATTTAAGATGTACAGATATTATTGGTTAAAATAAGGAAACATGTTAAGCAATTCTCGAATACAAGAAAAAAAACAAAAACAAACAAGCAGACTATACACAAATATTACCAAAAAACCGTGTGAGGAACACATATCAAGCTTCGTATGACTGGTTCTGTCTCGATTGTTGAATCTTGATGATGATGATCCCTCAGACTTTTTTGGGGAAAAATATTGGCGAGCATTGTCTACGATCTCTCTTGATCTTTTTCGGTATTTACGTGATCTTGTTGGAACTTGCTGTGATGCTTCAACAGATCTCATCTTAGAAGAAGAAGAAGAAGAAGCAGCTCTGTATTTTACTTTTCTTTCTCTCTCAAAGACTCAAACCAAAAAAATAAACAAACAAAAAGCAAAGAAAGTAGAGTTGTATGTAAAATGTAACATGATATATAGAGATGAAAAATCAAACTCAAATCTATTTTGAAGTGTTATTTCCTATAAACACATGCCATTAATTAACTATAAAACTGAAATGACTAAAACACCCATAAGCACTTATCCTAATCCGGAATTGGGTTATACCAAGTCTGTTTGGCAAATGGAATCTTTAAAGAATCTAAAAGATTAATTAAAAAAAAAGATCCGGTCACCTTAACCTGCTATAACAGGTTAAGGGATTTGCCAACTCATCAATGTGCATTAATTATGTCAGTACCCATCTATGGGTAGAGAGAGAAGGTAACCATTGAAAACTCTTCCATATATATATATACACGCCGAATGCAAGAGTGCATAAATAAATATCTTATATATATAGTCCGTTTTGTCATAAAAACATTTAGGAAGTGTTTTTTATTACACAAAACCATTGTAAAAATGACCCGTCCGTATACATCGGTCCATACTTGAAAATTTTCGTGTATATATATATAGTCTATATATATTGAATGCATGAGTGCATACGTAATTTATGTCTCTTTTCACAATTTCTAAACAAAAAGACGGTTTGGGCATCTCAAAGAGAATATCTCATTTTGAACTTTAATTTTTATATGTTAAATTTTAATTAAAGGGTCGACTTAATTTATTATTAGTTCATTGAAATGAAAAAGTAAATTTGTTCTATTAAAGTCAATTGGTAATCTAACCCAATACTAAAAATTTAAGCGAATTTATAAAAAGAAAAATAATACATCCAACCTGATAGTTATTTTCTCTCATTATTTATCCACATATATATCTCAAAATCATGTCTTAATGATTTTCTTTCTCCCTCTTTCTCCTCTTCTAATTCGCCCCTCTCTCTCAAAAAGAAATTGTATGCAATTCATTTTACAAAATCCTATTAATCTCCTCTTTATACAAGAATTAATTACACTTTCATTCTATTTATTCATTCAATTAATCAATCACTCTCTCACATGCATGTTTATCACACATATTTATACATACAATGATTATAAAGCGATTGCGCATTGCGCAGGGCTACAAACTAGTCTAATTATATAAAGTCATAGAGATTAAATTGTCCTTGGTAAAGAGGTACATCACATGTAAAAGTTGTATAAAAATTTGACAAGTGTCATAATAGAATATTTGGGTTAAGGTCTTATCTGGTAAAGTTGATCTCTCCTAAATCAAGTTGATTTTACTCAACAACTTTGGTAATTTTGTACTTTTTTTTGTACTTCTATCGAATGCTTTTAATATATTTATAGTGTTAGAATATTATTTTTTAAAATGTTAAAAAGTAGACATAAATTTCTTAAAGTGTTAATGTAATTTTATGAGTAAAGTAGCAATTGTGGCCATGAGTTTTGAATTAGACACTCTAGACTAGAGTCCTTACTAGAACAATTTTATATATTTTTTTTCTTCTTGATGTTTTTGTGAATAGTACTCGTATTTGACTCTTTTAAGAATTTGTTTGGTTTAAGTGGAAATTTTAAATCGATAAAGTCAATTTATATATTTTTTAGATGTTGAACAAGTTCATAAAGATGAAACTATTATTTTAAATTCTAAGGAAAAAAAGTACACTTTACCCACCCGAACTATACACTCGGTTACACCGTGTCATACCAATTATTAATTTTTTTGTTGAATTATGAAATTTGTTGCAATTTACCCTAAATTGGTAACGGGGTTAACAAAATTGACGGAATGAAGGGCAAAATCGATAAACAACACATCCCCCGAGTTGCATCGAGACAAAAATATTGCCTCAGTCACTTATATTCCACATATACTCTGCTCCTTTTACAGAAATCGTACTTAAGGTTCTTAATACATAACTTTGGGAGAAAAATTGAGAGATTAGGATTCATAATACACACATTAAGTTTATAATCGAAGATTAACGATTGTTCAAGTGTTAATAGTGAAATGGGTTGGAGAATACGAGACGATACTACTCTTGATGGTGTATATGGTATGTATCTCGTTTTTAATGAAGTTTTTTTGTTGGTTTGCTTCAATTGTTAGTACATTTATTTATTAGTTGACAAAGACTTATTTATTATGTGAGAATGAGTGGTCCATTTGTTTTATTATTGTTTTGAGGCCTTGCAGTTGTTTACTATGAGTTATTTTTTTATGTTTCCTACATTTTTTTATTTGTTTATTAGTAGTGAAGATAGAGCAAACAAAAATTTGTGTTTTCTTGTCATACGGAGCATAATAATATATGTAATATTTTTTCCTGTTGTTCTTTTCTTCTTTTCTTCTTTTAAAGTGGTGGTCTTGGTGGACCTAGTTGTTGAATGATGTGTAACTTGGATTTATGTTCTTACACAGAGCATATATAAAGAGCAATTGGTTTTTTTTCCTTCAAGTAGTGGACTTAGTTGTGATTTCTTTTTTTGCTTTATGTTTTGAACATAGCCTTTGTCTGGTTACTATACTATTAAGATGTACCATGGTGGTGACTTCCAATGCTTTGAAAATGTGGATATGGGGAAGGGGAAATTAGTTGAACATGTAGAGGATAGCCATGAGACTGATTATCCAGCATCAGAAGAATTATTGAGTGATTGCTTACATTCAAATGATGATGGAAATTCAGTGAAGAAGCCAAAATTTACAGTTTTTAACACTCAAGTGACATGGAAGATCTTAAATTTAAATTGGGAAAGTTATTTGGTTATGCTAAGGTATTTAGCGAAGCTGTTAGACAGTTTGACATTAAAAATGGAAAGCAGGTATATTTTCCAATTAATGAGAAGGATAAGATCAGGGCAGTTTGCAAAGAGGAGTGTCAGTGGGTTTTGTATACCTCTATGTTGAAAGGGGGGCATACTATGCAATTGAAAACCTTCATTGATGGCCACAGTTGTAATAGATCATTCGACATTACTCATGCAAACTCTAGATGGATGGCAAAGAATTACATGGAAAAATTAGATTAAATCAAACATGGCCAGTATAGTCACTTATTAAAACTGTCCAAAGAGATTTCCATGTGATGTATCTAAGTACCAAGTTTATAGAGTAAAAAATAAAGCAATGGAACTTATTGAAGGCACTTAAAAAGAACAATTTTCACAGTTGTGGGACTATAAAAATGAACGTAGGATGGCAAATCCAAGTTTTACAATAATTATGAAAGCAAGTGTTAGTGGTGAGGAATCTGAAGAACCTGTGTTTAAGAGGTTATATGTGTGTTGGGGGCAATGAAGAAAGGTTTCCTACATTATTTAGATGGTTGCCATTTGAAGGGACCTCATGGTGGAATCCTTTTGACTACTATTGGAATTGATGGAAACAACCAAATATATCCCCTTGCATATGCACTTGTGGAAAATGAGACAAAAAGCTCTTGGAGGTGGTTCTTTGAACTATTGGAAAAAGACTTATTGTTTGGCAACCAATTTGTATACTCTATCATCTCAGATCAACAAAAGGTAATTCTGCATGTTTTAATGTCAATGTACTTTGTTTTCTTTTGAACTTCAACACTTATGTAATTTGTTTTGTTTTGTTTTGAATGCTTATGCTAGGGATTAGTTCCAATCCTGGAGGAAGTGTTTCCAAATGTCTCACACAGGTTCTACATATGTACTTAAATTTCAGAGAAGAGTATAAGGGGTAACTCTAAAAAATTTGGTGCGAAAAGCTGCTAGGGCCACTAAAGTTTCCACTTTTGAGGATGCTATACTAGAAATCAAAACAATCAATAAAAATGCATATGAATGACTATATGATAGACCAGCTGCTAGGTGGAGTAGGTCCCACTTGAACACCCTATGTAAGTCTGATATGTTACTTAATAACATATGTGAATGCTTCAATGCAAACATATTAGAAGCCAGGGACAAGCCCATCATTACAATGCTTGAGAAAATTGGGATCAAATTGATGGAGATAATTCACAAGAAAAGGGACAAAATGAAGATGTATGGGAGTTTGCTATATCCAGCAATTCAAAAAATTATAAAAGATAACAAACTTGAGTCAGGAAATTGGACTCCTAAATGGAATGGTGATCAACAGTTTGAAATCTCTGGTCCATGTGGTGAATAGTTGAAGGTGGATATAGGTGAGAAAACATGTGGATGTAGGAAGTGGGAACTCACTGGGATTCCATTTGCATATGCAATTTCTGCATTAAACTACCTTGTAAAAGAGCCAGAGAAGTATGTGAGCAAATACTACATTAGGGAAACATTCGTACAAACATATGATAATTTGTTAAACCTTATTAATAGAAAGGAACCGTGGAAACAAACTAACTTAACCCTTGTGTTTCCACCTAACTATAGCAGACAACCTGACATGCCTAAGAAAAATAGAAATAAGAAAAATGATGAAAAGAAATACAATCCACATAAGCTTGAGAAAAAAATGAGTGAAAAGTACTTTTACACTTTATGGTTTAAGTACACATAATAGGAGAAGGTGTCCAAAATACAGTGGAAGCATAAATCCACCAGCAAGGTAGAAACTACCAGTAAGTTTTTCACATTTTATCTTCATAAATTAGGTGGACTAGTTCCAATTGTTTGGCATGGAAATAAAAGGTTCTGGAAAAATTCAAGTACCCCTCCATGAAGACCTTCTAGGAAGACCACTTAGTTCTAGGTCTAATTTTCTTTTGGTGATATGAGTACGTACTATGTTGAAGTACTCCTTTTGTGGATTTTAGTACTCCATTTCTTGGATATCAGTACTTTGTTTTGGCTTTATGCTTTTTAGATGTAAGTTCTCTATATATTTGGCTTTATGTTTTTTTTGATGTAAAGTTAATTGTCGATGGTGACAGAACTAATTATGGAGGTCAAGCTAATTAATTTTGAATGACATGGTATTTTTAATGTGAAATTTGATCATCTTAACTTTGGTACAATGCTCTGTTGGTGGATTGTGGATTGTGAATTGCAATAAGTTACTTATATATATATATATATATATATTTACCATTATCATTAAATTGTAATACAAAATATAATAAGCATATCATTAACCATTAAATTAACAACCAACTTACCATTAATTTAACATTAGCATTGAATTAACATACATTAGCATTCAACAATGAACAAACAAAATAGAGCATTCTTCAAACCTGCAAAAGCCCACTTAAGATAGCCACAATTACAAAATAGAGCATTCTTCAAATCTCACTGTAGGCCTAGCCCTATTCAAAAAACACACATAAACAAAATGTCTCACAGGTCACTCTTTGTATTATCCCCATTATTAGGTTCTCCATATCCCCTAACCACAACAGTAGAATCAAAACCTAAGAGAAGAATAACATAACTTAAAGAAGCTTTTCCCTTTATTTGTTTCTCCCCTATCACTGTTTCTGCCTCTATTTCTCTAATCCTTCGAAACAATCCGGGTATAATTTGCTTAGCTCTATCGCACATGGGTGGATCAACACAACTGAAATTCCCACAAATTTGACAAGATCGAAATCATCTTACAAGGTTTAGATCAATCCATGATGTGGGAATGATTACTCTATTTCCATATATGCATATTCCTTCCATGGAGGTGCTCTTACTTTTCTTTCCTTTCTTCTCTCTCCAATTCTACGTTTTCTCTTTCTTTCTCACTAAATCTTCAATCGCACATGTATATATATATATATATATATATACTATAGTTATTATCATATAGAAGATAGGGAAAAACATTTTTGGCAGGAGAAATGTAAGAGGATATGTTTACCGATTTTGCCCTTCATTCCGTCAATTTTATTAACTAGTTTAGGTTAAATTGCAACAAATTTCATAGTTCAGCGTAAAAATTGAAAAAATTGATAGTTGGTATTGCACAGTGTAATCGAGTGTATAGTTTGGGTGGGTAAAGTACAATTAACTCAAAAAACTATATACCGATGAAGTACTAATAACCATGCCGTGCATTACGTTCTTTTTTAATAACAAAAAGCTATACGATACATTGGAAGGGATGCTAGTTTATATATATGTTAAGTCCATTTGGCTTATTTTTCACAACAATTCAATCAATTTATCATAAAGTCCATATCCATATTATGCAATAAATAAAAATTGTGGTTGTCTATAAAATAAAATAAAAAAGTAGCCCAAAAATCCAAAACATAACAAAATTATATATATATATATATATATATATTTTAAAAGGAGTATATGCATATTTTTTAAAAAAAAAAATTATATATAGATATAACCGATCCAGTCCCCTTTTTTGGCAGTATTTAAGCAAGACTGGACCGATTAGATTCAGTCCACTAAATTTCAGATTGGATCATTGTATTATTAAAAAACGAAAAAAATTCTATATTTCAATTCGATATATTCGATCGGTTCACTCGGTTCGATTTATGCACATCCTAAGTTAGAGGCTTCCAAATGGTGCAAACAAGATTCAGTTCCGGTGGCAATTTAAGCCATAAACTGAAAACAGACCGATTACCAACTGATCAATCATTGTTCGAATGGTAACCGACCAACCATTTTTTGGTTGGTAACCGACCACTCGACTACCTACCTATCTCAGTAGTGGTAGCGGTTTTATTTATGCATATAAGCAGTTATTACCGACAGACCATTATTTTAAAAATATCAATTTTATTAGTGAAGACCAACAATTACTAATATTTACTTATTTTTTTATTTACTTTAAATGTTTAATTGTTTTAATTATTCACTCTCTCTCACAACTATTAATTAGACATCAGGCGCGACCTCCTTATTAGAGCATCTCTAATACAACGATGGTTTGGATCTTTTCATTTTGTACACATGTCAGCCCATGCTTCCTATATGGATTAAATAATTATTTAACAACCCATCAATAATAAAACATTCTCCAATGCTACTCTTCTTCCTAGACCATTAATCCTACTTGGCATCTCTATTTAATGCAACTGTCTTTTTTCTTCCGCATCTTTTTCCTACAAATTCCTTCCCACCCATTTCAAGACACTATCTCTTCTTTTACTATCAAATTTTCTACAATTCTATTAAAAAAAAACTCTTCACAATAATTGACATCATCTCTACCCCTGTATAACTTGTAAGTTTATTGACTTTTCTACTCTTTTTTCTTGTTCTTTTAATAAATCTGCTAATTTATTTTATGTTCTTTTTTATTTGGGTTGTCTTTTGTTTGACGCAAATGAATAAAGATTATGGAGAATTGAATAGACATACTGCAACATATGATATATGCTATTTACAATTGCACCCCAAGTATTTCTTGAAATGCCTAGATGAATATTCTATGGTTTTCCGGCTGATTCACTTGACAAGTATGTTCAAATTGATATTATACAAGTGTGCTTATGAACCATGCATAACTAAATTTTATATAAAATATGATATAATACTAGTGTGCTTATGAACCATGTGTTTTATCAATTTTTACAGGTGTGCTTACGAACCATGTATTCATCAAGTTCTGAATCTGACTCCGATAATCCACTTTCAAGGAATGATCCCTTTGCTCTCACTAAACACCTATTAGACCAGCCACGGATAAATGATAGCCCAATCTCTACAAAACTTACCCAATTTTTGATTCAAACCACCTCAATTCATTTTCCTATCATAATCTCAACAATGTTAATGGGTAGAAAACGATCTCATGGTGGCTCTATTGTAGGAAGGCGTTATATACGTCGTGATAGGAAGGAGCGACATAATTTAATTCTTGATGATTACTTCATGGGTGAGCAATCAAAGTACACACCAGAACATTTTAGACGCCAATTTCAAATGGATGTGAAATTATTCACTCACATCTTAGAAGAAATTGGAAAATATGATGATTATTTTACACAAAAACTTGATGCAATTGGAAAAGATGGCTTAAGTCCTTTACAAAAAATGATTGCAATGGTGCGAATGCTTGCCTATGGTTGTCCAGCTGATTCACTTGACGAGTAAACCTCTGGTTTAACATTATTCAACTCCTTGTAGCCCTCTTAATGGTTGTCCTCACAATAGAATCAACGGCAATGTCCAAAAATAGAAGATCCGTAAGGCTACGTTTTACTCTATTTTTTTTAAATCACAGAATAATTAATTCAAAGTAGGCAGAGTCTATAACAACTTTATAATATGAAAATGAGAAAAATTAAGGACCATAGAATACAACAAGCAAGGAGCAAAAAAAATATATCATAAAAGTTATCTAGTTCCACAATTCAAATACTTGCTTGACAACATCCGACTCCCATCTTATGAAAAACTAAAGGCAACACAGTTAATAAACTAAGGATAACTAATTCTTCTTAAATCAAGTCTAGAATAAAAGTTAGATATCCATATCATTTCTCCAAGAAACCTCACAAAAAACACCATCATTTTTCCATTCTTTTGATATTTGAGTTTGAATCTTTTGCAATTCCTCTCTAAGGAGAGTTTGAGTCTGGTGCAAGAAAATGACTTGACGGGAGAACAAGGGTTTGTTGATGAAATTGATATGTATGGATATTGTGAATTAGAAGAACCACTTGGAATTGTAGATTCATTGCCATTAGAATTAGTTTGAGAGAATGACAAATAAATATAATTATGAGAATCCATGAAAAAACATAGCAAAGCAACTTAAGAATTTTCTTTCTTCCTTTTTTCCCTCTTGCAATTACCTATGTGTATGGGGGTTGTATAGAACTAGAGAGAGAAAATTGGTTGATAAAAATTTCAAGGTCAGTGAATGGGGATTATATACAAGCCAGTGTGTTTGGCTTGTAAATTTGACGATCTCTTATAAAATAAATTTGAAAGTCACAGCAGTCATTGTATAGTGCAACGGTTGTGAATTAAATAGTTCCTCACCTGTTTTGCTGACTTAGTCGACAAAGGGTTGTTTAAATGACCCTCTATTTCTAGAGGGTCTTGCTCACAATGTCTAATTTTAATTTTGCCACATCAGCTTGATGGTGATTCCCATGATTGCATTGGAGAACACTTTTTCACTCCATTATCTACTAATCCTACGTGTCAATTTAACTTTTAGCAAGCCATAATTGCATTGGAGATACTCTTAGATTATTGGTTTCTAACATGACCTAAATTTTGGTATATATTAATGCAATGGGTTATATAGCTCTAACCTTTTGGAGCCACCTAAGCACCTCATGTTTGCTTCCCTTGCATTGCTTTTGTTATCTTAGTTTTGTTGTATTTCAGTTAGAATATATAATTAACTCTCTAAATAAATGTAGTTATGAGTTCAGAAATACATATGTTTTATATAACCCCCGCCCTTTAAGCTTTATTAAATGGATCATGTGTTATATATATATATAGAATCCGTTTCTGACACGGATTGGCCCTTTTTACACTTTTTCGTAATAAAAATATTGGGGGTGTATTTTACGATACAAAACCGTCGTAAAAATGACCGGTCCGTACAGACTGGTTCAGCACTTGAAATTTTCCGTATATATACATTCGGCATATATATATATATATATTTTGAAAATATGCCCTAATTCCTTCTCTTAGTATTACTTCCCTAGTCTGACTTTAGTTGCTATAAAGCTATTATAGATGATCTAATATGGTGAGTGCTTAGCTTATACTACCTTTATTCAATTAAATGTGTTTGTACAGTGGCCTTTGAGAATTTGGTCAATAAGTGTATTTTTCAATTAGTTGGGATTTTGTGAAAACGTATTGGTCGGTTTATATGGATTACTGACCAAACCAACTGAAAACTTCAAAATCATGATCTTTTAGTCTATCTAAATAATAGAATTTCAAAACATGCCGCAATTCTATTTACATATTATGTAATTGGGATTACCGAACACATACACCCTAATAATATTCATAAATTAATACTAAATTACATTAATAATATATGCGAATTACAATAACAATATTTCTAAAATTATAATAATATATTTTGGTAACAAGCCTTTTGTATGGTAGATGCACCGTGCGGATGCATTCAGCATAATATTTGAGAAAATATATATGTAGGTTTATGAGGATGAGTGAAATAAATCTAGTCCTTCATTTTCAACAGTAGCTACTAGCTCAGGGTGGTGCGGCGGTGCTGAATTCGGAGGTGGTGGTGGTGAAGCTCTTTGCCTTCCAAAATCACTTACTGTTGTCTCGCCCTTTGACAAATATAGCTTTGAGAGAATTTCTTCATAACTTGCTATCATCATCAAAAGAGTGTTTTCTGTAATCTTACTCTTGAATCTCACACGCAGTTCTGTGTGCAACACAAGCAGAATTTATAAGTACTTGTAATCACGTATAAGTTGATAATGGCAAGTATAGTTTGCTCTGAAAATCATTTGGCCAAAAGAGATATATATATATCGGAAATTTCAAGTGCGGATTAATTCGTACGGACCGGTAATTTTTATGACAATTTTGTGTCATAAAAAACATCTCCCAAATGTTTTTATGACGGAAAATGGTAATTTTATGACAGTTTTAGGTCATAAAAAATATCTCCCAAATGTTTTTATTACGGAAAATCGTCTTAAAATGACCGATCCGTACCAGAAACAGATCATATATATATATATATATATGAAGTTAAATTGATTAATAGATTAGTTAATACCTGGTAAAGTTCTTGCTTGAGTTTCTGGGAAAGCAAAGAGACATAAGAGAAAGAAAGCTTTCATCATGAGAACCATTTTGATACTTGCCATTTTTTGGTGTAGAAAGGATAGAGTCTGCATGAGTCATATATAGACCCAAAAAAAAAAAAATAGACCCAAAAGATGGTCTTTTAATTAATTATTAGGCAAATTAGGGACACCATTCATTGCAAAATAATATTTTATTTTTGTTAGCTTTATGTTTTGTAGTTTTGTGGATGGCACTTTCACATGAATGATTTTATGAGCAATATTTATAACTGATTCAATTTGAGTTTTTATGTTTTTTAAATATATATTTGATTATTCAAGCTTTTATATTTTTTTAAAATTATAATTAATATATAATATTAACGTTAGTCTTGGTATCGCGATTGGTCACAGGCTGCCAACTGGTTAAAAAAAGGCTCGGTTGTGGGCGTGTGGTCCTTGGCAACTTTTATTATTATTATTGACTGACTTTATGCAGCACGTTTATTCCGATTAGTTATCACTGTATTCAGGACTCAGAAATAATAAACATTTGAAGTTCAGTGACTTAGTGTTATGCATGAAATGATTGCATGAGAAATAGACTATCAAACATTACAGAGTTTTTGGTTGTGGTCACGTCCCCTTGCCCACTCAGCTAATTAGCTTTATTTGTTAGTGGATATCAATTTCAATTCATGAGAGTAATTGTAAAAGTATGTGTGTGTATATATATATGGGAGTATATTCGTGTCATTTGGTACGATAAACTAAATAAAATTTATTAATGGAATAAAAAAATAACGAGCGACTAATTTAAATTGACAAACTTCAATAAAATTATATTGAACAATTGAAATATATATTCAATCTTTATGTTAGAAAAACTAAACATGAACCTGATTAGAGCGCCTTGTTTTAAATTTTTTCGAGGTATTTTTAATCATATTTTTGATCTTTATTCTAATCTTAACGAAATACTTTTTTAACAAATTAAACTCACGTCAAATGTAAAAACAATCCAACTATGTCGGTCATTATGATTTAAAAATTAAATTGTCCAAAAAATTGGATTGATGTACAGTTGATAACGCATCGAAGATAAAATCCGAAAGGCTCGCAACTTTATTTCCTCCATGTGCACGTCGACCAAAAGATAGGTTGGACCAATCCGATTACATTGCCCAAACCTCATAGATATGAATAATAATAATAAAATACACAATGTTTATAGTGAAAAAGGAAAGTAAAAAAGAGCCATATTTCTTTTATGGAGATGTACTTTATTATATAGGAAAATGATGGACGATTATAATAAGTATTGTAGGGAGAGTATAAAATATGGCTCCCCTGCTCCTTCAGATGATATGTTCCCAGAAATAGAGAGAATGTTGTGGATACTTCATTATGCAACTCTTGCAAATGGTTGGATTTCGCATTTCGTCAAAGCAAAATTAGACTTGGCCAATATATAATTTCAAGATTCATGCTCAAACAAAGAAAAATTGGACTTGGCCAATGCAAGTTTGAAGATCATGATGAACTTACACGGTTAAGCCTCACAATGAGTGTATTGGATGTTGGAAAACAATCGATGATACCTAATTACCACAGTTTTTCAAGTTTATATATTTGACCAGTTGGATGAAGCCCTTCTTGGACTCTAATCATCCTCAAATTTGGATAGCTGCTACATGACATCTTGGGTACAACAAATCCAAAAATTAGCTTGATCCAATTGTGGGATACATTTGATTTGATCAAAAAATCAGGCTCGATCAGGTCATCGATCCAAACGTGCATTTGAGCACCCGAAATGGGCCAACGGGCATCCGGATCGGTGCAATGGTATGCCCGATTAGGTCTTCTAGCTAGAAGGCTAAAATCACTTGCCATATAAAATAGAGCACGCACGAGAGCAAGATTGAGGCAAAGACCCGCAAATTTTAAAGAAAAAAATACATTGCAATAACATAGTGTGAGAAAAAAGGATTTGTAACTTGTTTTTAGAGTGATTGTATTTAAATTCCTAGATTAGCCAAGCTTGTAACACAAATAAGCCTAAACTGGACTGTATCGGACTGTACATATGCATAAATTGCCTTGAAACTTAATTTTCTACATCATGTTCCTTTTATTCCATTACTTGCATAAATTATGCCTCGTAAAATTGGATAAAATTGGACATTGTGAGCTTGTTCCGATCAAAACATTGGCTTCACATGTAATAAATTGATGAACAAACTCTTTTGCATGCTTTAAACCTCTATGCATGCTCTGTTTTATACAAAATTTGATGAAATTGGAGGTTACCAAAAAATAAACACAACAATTCTCTTCGTAAATTACAAATTAAACTTATGAATTTTGTTACTCATAAATTAAAATTATTATTTATTATTTGATTAAAATATTCCAATAATCCCCTAGTATTTTAATAAAAATAATACCTTGGGACTGTAATACTTAAAACATTTCATTCAATTTAGAAACCCCACAAGATGTATGATTATGAAAACATATTAGAAAATATAATATGGCAATTAACATAATATTGTGTAATGGGTGTAGTAGCGTTTCGAACCTTGAATTACATTTAATGTTGACAACTTCCATTTGAATCAGGTACCTTCAGTCAAACTATCGTTATAACACACACAATATGTGATATAGGACTTAGTTATGCGAGTTTACATTACCAATGGCCATGCGCACTATCTTAATTCTCATGAAAGTTTTAAAGGTTAGTACAAATCTCACGAACGCGGCCTTACAATGGCCCTCACTTAGATGAATTCTCCAAAGTACGTGTGACAATTCCTTATAAGAGTATGCTCGCCTTGAATTCAATAAGGGTATAACCCAACCTAAGCATCACATATATAGGCACTATCACCATAGTGATAGGATGAGACGCTCTCTTATAAAATAGTGTTTTTATAACGATTCACGTTCTATAAGATATTTCTACACATTTAACCTTCTTCATGAGATCTCAAATCACAGAGTTAGGTCACTCCTATTGGTGACTCCATGTGGGCTTACCCATCCCCATTAATGGTAAAAGCATTTAGCTAGTCCTAGGGCAAATTCTCTTCTTAAAAGTATTTTTTATAACTTTTTATTTTATAGAGCGTTCGTCATCATTGTAGTCCATGGATATTTCAGGAATTACATAATATGGGCCCATCAAGTAATATTTCATTTTTGAGCCTGAGATAAGTTTCCTATTTATTCTACTATATAAAGTATTGTTCAGTTATAATCAATAGCCATTACTAGGAATCATAAAATCGTGACCATCATCTGATATATATATATAACTAGGTGGAGAATCTTGTTTGACAAATCATTGAACAAAGTGTAATTTTCGATTGGTAATAATATGTTTCATTTTACTCTATCTGATATTTCTTTCTATTTGGATTTAGAGTTGTTAGTTACTATTAATTCCTTCTCTTTAGCAGCAACATGAATCTAATGTAGAGTTAATAATTATAAAACGACTACGTATCGCCCGGGGCTACAAACTAGTTTAATTATATAAAGTTATAGACATTAAATTGTCCTTGATAAAGAGCTAGGTACATCACATTTTAATTTGAAACGAGAAACTTCAAATTTTTTTTTCCAACTAAACTTTGATGTAGTGTAAAAATTGTATAAAAATTTGATACGTATCATAATAGAATATTTGGGTTAAGGTCTTATCCAGTAATTGTTGAAGGTAATTGTCCGAATATCGAGGCCTTGATGCTGCTCAGGTACCCCCTATGAGTGACTTGAGGGTTTCTGTTTCAGTCCTGACCAACTTCAAGTACATTGTGCCGGCGCCAGTGGTCGAGGTGGTCAAGGCCAGGCAGGTGGTAGAGGAGCAGGCCCCTGCTGAAGGTGCTGGTGGACACGACCGGGTGGAAGGTGGTAGAGACCTTGCTGGGGAGGGTGAATTGGAAGATATTGGTGCCCATAACCGTTCCATTCAGCTAGATTAAGCCTTCCCTTTTACTTTCTTTTACATGTGTTGGACTCCTTTGTTTTTTGAATATTATGCATTTCTCTTCTTTGCATATGGTGTTGACTGCTTGTGATTCTCCTCGAGTTTGGTTGACATTTGTTGTGAAATAAGTGAGCTTCATAAGCTCGGCACAAGGTATAAGTTAAACGGTTTAACTCTTATTAAGGGACAAATAAGCGTCATAAGTTCGATTGTAAATAAGTTAAACAATTTAACTTTGTAACAAAAGGCGGCAAGCTTCATAAGCTCGGTACATAGTTTAATTTAAACGATTTAACTTTCATAATTAATAGGCTTCATAAGTTCGGTGGACTGGACTGTTAAACAATTTAACTTTTAATAAAAGATAAATAAGCTTCATGAGCTCGGTACATGACAAAAGTTAAACAATTTAACTTTCATTAAAAGATAAATTAAGCTTCATAAGCTCGGTACACGAGCTGTGCTTATTCAATGGTAATATTTCCTCAGGTTGGACACGTTCCATGGGTTCTGGATTGCGTTGCCATCCATGTCTTTAAGGTAGTATGCTCCAGTCCCACTAGAGGAAGTGACAATATACAAACCCTCCCAGTTTGGTCTGAGTTTCCCATCTGTTGGTTTGGTGGTGTTTAGGATGACTTTTCTGAGCACCAAGTCACTGATATTGAAATTTTTGGCCTTTATATTCTTCCCCCTCTACTTGATCAACGTTTGCTGATACGAGCCTAAACAGTGTATGAAGGATGCCTCCCTTTTTTCTTCCATTGCGTCTAATCACTAATGCTTCTTCGAGGGCTTGGTTGTTTCCCCCAAAAGCGATTAATGATGTTCTCAGTGACGGCTATCCAACCTCTAAAAGGATGATGGCCTCCATACCATAAGTCATGAAAAAGGGGGTCTCCCCTGTTGATCTTCTTGGGGTAATGCGATATACCCAAAGGACTGTGGGGAGTTATTCCACCCATTTCCCTTTTGCATCGTCAAGTCTCTTTTTCAACACATCGAGGATAACTTTGTTTGATGCCTCTGCTTGCCCATTTCCGTGGGGGTAGCTAGTGAGGAGAAAGATTTCTTGATGTTGTAAGTATCACAGAAATCTCTAATGTCTGAGCTCTTGAACTGTTTGTCGTTGTCCATGATCAGAGTTCTTGGGATGCCAAAGTGGGTGATGATATTTTTTCAATAAGAAGGATTTGACACACTGGTCCTTAACTCTTGTCAAGGGCTCTGCTTCCACCCACTTAGTAAAGTAATATGTGCCAACGAGTAGGTATTTCTTGTAATCTAACCTCGAAAATAGACCTACAATGCCCAAACCCCACCGTGCAAAGGGCCAATGACATGTTAAAGGATCGAGGTTAGTGGCAGGCTGTCTAAGGATGGGTGAGAATTTTTGACACTTTTCACACATCTGAACATATGCTAAAGCATCTTTTTGCATGTATGGCCACCAATATCACTGTGAACGAGCTAGGTAGGCCAACAATCTGCCAATAATGTGGCTTCCGCATGAAGTTTAAAGAAGAAATCTTCTACCATGTTTAGATGAACACACTGAAGATATGCTCCTGAGAACGACCTCACGTATAATACTTCTTCTGGTGATTTCTAGTATCTGGCGGCTTGCATTTTGACCCTGTGGTCGGATGGGAAGGAGCCTTGTTTGAGATAAGTTATGATTGGATCTATTCAGCTGGGCCCGAGGTTAATGCACATCACTTGATCTGTCTCTGGTTCTATACTGGGCTGTGCTAGGAACTCCACATCAATGGACCTCCTTGTCTGTGAATCAATAGCTGATGCTAACGTGGCAAGCGCGTCTGCATGGCTATTCTTTAATCTTGAGAATTGCACGATGTATGCCTAAGTAAAGAACATCATTCAATTGCTTGGCCATTTTCATATAAGATTCCATCTTTTGGCTCTTGGTACAATATTCCCTTGTCAGCTTGTTGATGACGAGTTGAAAGTCGCAATTGATTTAAAGATTCTGAACACCCAATGCTTTTGCTCTTTTAAGCCCAAAGATTATGGCCTTGTAATCTGAGTCATTGGTGGATGCTTCAAAACCTCAGTTTGATAGTTAATTCGAGGACTGTCCCTTCAGAGGATTTAAGAACGATACCAACACCTGCACCATTTTAGTTAGATGCCCCATCAATGTGCATAGTCTAGATCTGTTCTAGCTCTTCAACTGTAATGAGATTTTCCATCTGCTTGTTTATCTCAGCTTTATTTAAGCTATTTGATCCTGATGGCTTCCTTCCAGTTAGAGGAGCTGGTGTGGCAGATTCTGAAACTGTATCGTCATGAAATTCGACAACAAAATCTGGCCTTTGATGGCTGTTCGTGGCTCATATTCAACGTGGAACCTATTGAGTTTGTTGACCTAAGGTCTTAATCTTATTTTGATAATAACAATAAATCAATCATGTGTAATTTAACATATTTCTTGATATAAGTATATAGTTTATTTACTTGAAAAATTCAAGAAAAACATGACAAGGATCACTCTTTCACTATTCAATCATTGGACAAGACAAGGAAGATCAAATCTCTCAATGCAAATCATAAAGCACAAAGAATCAAAAGACTATATGAAAAGCTTATATAAAAAAGTTTCAAGTGAAGATCAATTCGAATAAACAAATCAAAGCATTCGAAAACTCGTTAATTCAGTAATTGAGTGAATGCTTAAGATTTATATAAAGTTACTTTATTTATCAAATCCTCCTAGCTCAAACGTATAAAGTGCATATTTTAAAGATTGATTCAAACAAGTTTGAAATTGAATTTCTTTGAAAAACATCATTTTACAAAGACCGAGTTTCAAAATAAACTAGTATTAATTTTAAATGATCATATTTTAAGCTCTAATAAAAATAAGTATCTTAGAAACATATCTTTGAGGTTCACAAATCATTAGAATTGTATTTGGAACTAAATTGCTAAATTGCAAAAATGTTTTTATTTTATATTTAAAATTCGCTCAGTTTTTGCACAGTTTTGATCTAACAGTATGATGGAGGCCTTTCCGGACTCCGATCATTTTGAAATTTTTACAGTAGTTAGAAAACATCTCCTAGAACTTTTGGCTAAAATTTGAGCATGATCCAACGGTTAGATTAGGAGACATTATCAAAACAAATTTGAATTTCTGGTTAAAACTAACTGTTGGAAAGTTTGGAAATGTATTCTTTTGACCCAAAACCTTTCTTAATCACCCCCAACGGTCATATGATTTTGCAAGATATATATATGAGGTCCTAGACATGTTTTAACATACCTTGAATCATTCTAATACATTATTATTCATTTATTCAAATATACAAAGATTCAAGAACACATTTTGATCAATCTTTCATATTTTAAGCTATATATTTTGATCAAAACTTGATAACTTCTAGTGTGAGCTAATTTTCATATCTTGTAAACACTTGAGAGTTATTGTATTGGTGTGTATCACCACAAATAAATTACTCTTCATTTCAAAAGAGAGTTTGTCTTTTTGTAGAGCAAGAGAGCATATCTTGTGAGAAGTGTAGTGGGTATTGCTACATTGTGAGTGTTGTGTGCATAACAACATTTGTATTGAGGTTTGATCTTCACCCAAAGAAAATTGAATAGTAAAAATTCTCGGGGAACTAATCGAGCGCGGACGTATGGTTTAGGAAATCGAACCGTGAGGACAAAAAATCTTGAGCTTCAAATTGGTTTAATCTTTCTAAACTCAAGCTCTCTTTTTATTGCTATATTATTGCTTGTATTTTAAGATTGCTTATTTGCTCGTCATGGGATTGATTACTTGAAATTGATTATTTTCTTGATATTGTTGCTTAGCTAAGTTGCTTTGCTTAAACATTTTAAAAACGTTTTAATTCCGCATTAAGTTTTTAAAACCCTATTCACCCCCCCTTTAGGGTTGTTTTCTGACCAACAGAGTTCAATTGACCATTTTCCATCCGCCCAGAGAGGTCGAAGTTCCGTAATGAAGCTTAGATTGGGTGGAAAGTCAGAACTTTGATCGGGTGGGCGTCAAAATAGTGTTTAAGCTTCCTTGAGGCTATGACTAAAATGAGCACTAGTTTTTCTATAGGTAGATACTTGAGCTCTGGTCCTACCAGAGACTTACTAACATAATAAACTGGTTTCTGGATTGTGTGTTCTTCTCTGATCAAGGCCGCATTGATTGACTTCGATGAAGCTGCTAGGTAGACGTATAGTTGTTCATGCGGCTTTGGGATTGAGATAAGAGGGGGGTTGGCCAAATATTCTTTCAAGTCTGCTAATGCTCGGTTGCATTCTTTAGTCCATTTTAGCTGTTTGCCCCCTTTTAAGGCTTTTAAAAATGGGTGACACCTGTCAGAGCACCTAGATAAAAACCTATTGAGTGTGGCTATCATCCCTATAAGCTTCTACATCTCTTTTATTGAAGTCGAAGCTCAAATGTTCCTGATTGCTTCGATTTTTTCTGGGTTTGCTTCGAGCCCCCTGTAATTTACCAAAAACCCAAGGAATTTTCCTGAACTCACCCCAAAAAAACATTTAGCTACATTCAGTTTCATTTTGCACTGCCGAAGGACCTGAAATGTGGCCGTGAGGTCGAATATATGTGTTTCCTCTTTTTTGCTCTTAACTAGCATGTCATCCACATAAACCTCTATTGACTTGCCAATGTGTTATCGAAAAATCTTTGTCACCAGTCTTTGATAAGTTGCTCCAGCATTTTTTAACCCGAACGGCATCAAACGATAGCAGTACAATCCCAGAGTGGTGATAAAGGCTGTGTTCTCTTGGTCTGGCCCAAATAGTGGTATCTGATGATACCTAGAGTATGTGTCCAAGAAAGACATTCTTTCATGACCTACTGTCGAGTCTACCAACTGATCTATTCGTGGTTGTGAAAAATTGTCTTTTGGTCAAGCTCGATTGAGGTTGATAAAGTCTACACAAACTCTCCATTTGCCATTATGCTTTTTTACTACCACTGGATTTGAAATCCAATCTGGGAATTGAGCTTCTGATCGCCCCCTGCCTTTAAAAGTTTCCGAACCTTCTATTCCACTGCCTAGGCTTTCTCCGGTGAAGCTCAGTGGGGCTTCTGTTTGATGGAATTTCTTGTCAGATCTATATGAATTTTGTAGCACATAACCTCAGAGTCAATGCCCGGCACGTCGTAGGGTTGCCAGGTGAATACATCAATGTTTTCTCTCAAAAATGAGACAATCTGTTGCTTCTCCTTTTAACCGAGCAAACTACCTATAAGGTAGAATTTTTTTAGGTTGTTTTCTTCGAGGAATACTTTCTCCAGATCCTCCTAGACCCTGCTCTTGGGCTCCCCTCTGCTTTGTACATCAATGGGGCGCCCGAGCTTTGATTGTTATTTGTTCGAGTTGGTTTCCCCTATCGTGAGCACCTTCTGAACCTGTTTTGACTTCTCTTTACCGTTGACCTGTTGATTGTCCAGGTCATTTCCTCGGACTGCCATGTAAAAGAGCTTGTTCCTGATTACCTCTCACTTCCACTATTCCATCTGGTGATGGGAATTTTAGTTTTTGATGGAATGGTGATGCCACTGCCTTAATTGCCCCTAATTAGTTCATTCCTATAATTTTATTGTAGGGGGCATTGATATCAAAATAAAAAATTCCATAGTGGTTTCAACTGGTTCCACGCGCACTGGAGTCTGACCCTACATATTGGCCACACTGCCTTTCCATTAAAACTGAAAATGAATGAATTGACTGGAATGATGTCCTTTGGTAGGATGTTGAGGGGCCGGTACAAGTTTCTGTACATGATTTTCAACAAGCTCCCTGGATCTATTAGGACCCTCCTAACGTCCCAGTTGAAAAATTTAAAAGTCACAACCAGAGCATCATTGTGGGGAACCTCCACACCTTGTAGGTCTTTATCCGATAAGCTTAACTATTGTGGTACACTTTCTCCATCCCTTGCTCGTTTCTCAGATACTATTGACATGAGTACCCGTGGGGCTATATGTTCATGCATCTAAACTTTTCTCTGACTATTTCTGATTGTGTTATTGGTTAAGGATGACGGGTTCAATATCCCATGAATTACATTGATAACACCCACTGTTTTGAGCTTGGTATTTTGGTTGGTCTGCTCGGCTTCCTTCTTGTGGTTCCCTAGTTCCTTCACGAATTTTGGAATAAGCCCCTTCTTCACCAGGTCTTTTAATAAAAATTAGGGACTTGCATTTCTCTGTCATGTGCCCATGATCCTTGTGGTATGAACAATATTTGTTTAGGTCCCTCCTGCTGTGGTCTGAGGGCATAGCTCTCGGCCATTTGAAAAAGGCTTGTCTTTGATCTTGCTCATTACCTTCTAGATGGGCTCAGTGAAAATGGTATTGACCCCTCTATATGACATTTCTAAAGGCATATTCTTGCTTGGTTCACAATCATTTTCCCTTTTTCTTTTTCCATTATAGGAGCTCGGGTTTCTTTCTTCTGGACGTCTCCTCATCTGGATCTTATCTTCCTCTAACCTGGAATGCTTCTCGGTATTGCATATGAGATCATCTAGAGAAGAAGGCTGCTCCATTATCAGGTCATTATAAAGTAGGGCGTCGAGGACGAGTCCATGGCCAAACGGAGCTATTGCCACTTGAGGCCAATCACGTCAATCTCATTGTAGAGGTCCCAGTACCTCTTAGAGTAATCTTTGAGGGACTCCCTTTGCCTTTGTCGCAAGGTTATGAGTTCGGCCAACCCCTTTAGAGGTCGAGAGCTCGCTATAAACCTGGCACAAAACTCTTTTGTGAGATTCCAAAAACTGTCTATAGATTCTGGCGGGAGCTGATAGTACCACTTTAATGCTGTTTCGCCCAGGCTAGCGGCGAAGCACTTGCACAATAGAGATTCATTATTTTCCCATAGCATCATGGCATTGTCATAAGCTCGGACATAATGAGCAGGGTCAAACTTTTTTTCATAGATGGGGTACTTTGGCATGGTAAACTTACACGGTGGCTCTACATTTACTATCCAAGCTGTGAATGCTGATTGCCTTTCCTTTCCCAATGCCTTTCTTGCCAAGTCTCTTGTCGTTCTAGCTTCTATCTTTTCGTGATTCTGGACGGCATCGAGGATAAATTTTTTAAGCTTCTCATCAGTTATGTGATTATTAATATGCGGCTGGTCAACCTCCTCCGGTGGTAGTTGTACCCTATTCTGACCTTTTGGTCCAATTCGTAAGAAGGCACTAACCCTCGAGGACTTTGATTTCAGCAGTTGGATACCCTGGCTGTCGGCATGCACTAGCTGTTTCTCGAGGTTGTTCCCACTATCCCCATGCCATTCCTTCTCTTTTGAGGCGTACACAAGGGGATTTTCATTATTCTTACCCTACCTAGCAGGGGAGTGGCAAGTGAAAGCCTTGTGGTCCCCTTGGTTAGAAGAACCAGAGGGAAACCTTTTAGCTAGTTCCACCACCATATCCCTCAGTCACTGATTATCCTCTAGTAAGAGCTTAACCAGCGCTCCTGGCCACCACCTTGGTTAGCTAGGTGGGACTAGAATGGTCGGGTTGAAGTTCGCCACCTAGAAGGCCCATCATCACGGACTCGAGTGGTAGATTGGTAATGCGGGCGGTTTGTTGGTTCTTTGTCTTTTCGAGGTTAGTCATGGTGAGATGTATTCAGGACGGTTATATCTTTGGATTTAGGCAAAGCGGCGTGCTGGTTTTCCTCTTCTTCAGGGTAAGTGGGGTTTTGTTTAGGGTTATAGTCGTTGTCATGAGACATTTTTTAGGTTTTTAGGTTTTTGGGTTGTGGGTGTGGTTTCAGCTAAAAGGATGCTTCTTACGCTTGAAATGAGAAATTATTGCTTCCCACAGACGGCACCACACTCTTGCTCCGCTGTTGCACGTGTCCCAGATTGATGGCTTTCTTCCGCAAATGGATTGAGCTCGGGTAGTGCCCTTCGCACCTCCTTCTGATCTCGGTGGCGTATTTTGGGGATTTGGCCACCATGCTATATAAGTCCGGTATGTGTATAAGCTCGGATGACGCAGTTTTGCCATGAGCTCGGAGCATTATTTTTATAACCTTTAGCTAATAACTAGACATAAATTTCTTAAAGTGTTAGTGTAATTTTCCGAGCAAAGTAGTAATCGTGGCCATGAGTTTTGAATTAGACACTCTAGACTAGAGTCTTTACTAGAACAATTTTCTATTTTTTTCCTTCTTGATGTTTTTGTTAATAGTAATCACATTTGACTCTTTTTAGAATTGGTTTGGTTTAAGTGGAAATTTTAAATCGATAAATTCAATTTATATTTTTTTTAGATGTTGAATACGTTCATAAAGATGAAACTATTATTTTAAATTCTAAGGAAAAAAACTATATACTGATGAAGTACTAATAACGTTCTTTTTTAATAATAAAAAGCTCTACACTACACTGGAAGGGGTGCTAATTTATATATATATATATATATATATTAAGTCCATTTGGTTTATTTTTCACTACAAGTCAATCAATTTATCATAAAGTTTATATCCACACTATGTAATAAATTAAAACAGTGGTTGTCTATAAAATAAAATAAAAAAAGTAGCCCAAAAATCCAAAACATAACAAAATTATATATATATATAAGGAAAATTTTAGGTAAGGACCGATTCGTACAAACCGGGCCTTTTTATAAAGGTTTTGCGTCATAAAAAACACCCGCTAACGTTTTTATGAAGGAAAATTATCATAAAAAGATCCAGTCCGTACCAGAAACGCTATGTATATATATATATTTAAAAGGAATATATATATTAAAAAAATTATATATATAATCGGCCCAATCCGGTTTTCTAGCAATATTTTAAGCAAGACCGAACCGATTAGATTCGGTCTACTAAATTTCGGACCACACCATTTTATTATTAAAAACCAAAAAAAAAGATATATATTTCGATTCAATTCAATCGGTCCATACAGTTCGGTTCAGTTCGGTTTTTGCACACCCCTAGTTAGAGGCTGCCAATTGGTGCAAACAAGATTCAGTTCAGGTTGGCAATTTCAAGCCATAAACCGAAAACCAACCGATTACCGACCGATTGACCATTGTTCGAATGGTCACCGATCGACCATTTTTTGGTTGGTAATTGACCACTTTTTGGTTGGTAACTGTTCGGTAACAGTTGCAATTTCATTTATACACACGAGCGATTATTACTGACCAACCGACCATTATTTAAAAAACAACAATTTTATTAGTTAAGACCAACCATTACTAATAATTACTTATTTTATTATTTACTTTAAATGTTTAATTAATTGTTTTTAATTTTTCACTCTCTCTCACAACTATTAATTAGACATCAGGCGCGACCTCCTTATTAGATTAATGGTTTCCAACATGACCTTAATTCTGATATATATTAATGCAATGGGTTATATAGCTCTAACCTTTTGGAGCCACCAAAGCAGGTGCCTCATGTTTGCTTCCTGTGCATTGCTTTTATTATCTTAATTTTATTGTAGTTTCAGTTAGAATATATAATTAACTCTCTAAATAAATGTAGTAATGAGTTCGGAAATACATACGCGCGTTTTATACAACCCCGCACTTTAAACTATATTTAATGAAGCATGTCTTATATATATAGAGAGTTCATTTCTGGTACGGATTAGTCTATACAGATCGGGCATTTTTACAATGCTTTTCCATCATAAAAACATTGGGGGTGTTTTTTACAATGCAAAACTGTAGTACAAAGGATCAATCCGTACAGAACGATCCACACCTGAAAATCTGGAATTTTCCGTATATGTATATATTCAGCACATACATATATATATATAGGTGTGGTTTCAATGGTTACTTCTTTTTTTACTTATAAATGGTTACTGTAATATTAACCATTTGATGAAAAATCAATGATTGAGATCAAATGTGTAGTTTGCTAACATAATTAATGTACATTGGAGAAATACAAAGTATTAAATGTAAGGTTAAGTGGGTAACTTGTTGTTACCTGATGACATGGCATTTTTTTCTATTTAATTTTAAGGAATCATAAATTAGATATTCATTCCATGATTTTGTAATTTCAATACAAAATATCCCTATTCCTATCCTTATAAAATGTGTGATTTTGTTTATATTGATATCTTGCAGTTAATCTACATTATTATGTTAATTAGCATTGCCTGTTAAATTAATCAGTAAGTGTGGATAAATTAATAAAAAAATATTATTAATTTAATTTTATAAATATTATTTTATTAATGATTTAATATTAAAAAATAAATTAGATTAATAGGTATATCTACTTTAATTAAATAAATAAAAATATGGGGCTTTTTTTTTATAGGACAAATCAGTTACTCTCATTCTAACAAAGGACATTCTATTTTTAAGATTAGTTTCAAGAACAACATTTTAATCGATGACAAAATAAATTTTAATTTATTAAAAATAATAGATAGTCATTTCCAAAACTACCCCTTATTAAAGATAACAACTACTAAAAAATATAAATAACAAAAGCACAAATTCAAACTAAACATGTCAAACAAATACTTCAAATTTGAACATGTTATCGAAATATTATCACAAAGGTCAACCAAGAACATAAGTATTAAATATATATATTTTATTAATTCCGAAAACTCTAAATTTCAAATCAATTATCAAATGATAAGGTTCTTCAATTTTTGAAAAGAAAAAAAGTTTATGTAAAGGAAAAAAGAAAAATAAAAATACTTGAGAATGGTGATCCTTTAAAAAAATCAAAATTTTGATTAATTTTTTTAGAATTGTTTGTAGGCTCATTTATTTCACATAATTTCATAAATAATAATATTTTTTTTGAAGCACAAAAAAAAATCTAACTTAAAGGTTTATGGTATGTTGTTTGCATAATTATCCTCTCACAAACAATTCCAGTGAAAGAAAATATTATTTGTATTATAAATTAGAAAACCAAATGTCGTGCTAGCTAATTAATTACATGATCATGAATACTTTATATGACTATATATTGAAAATTTGATAAACATGAAATAGGTCTATTGTGCTTGTCAACATAGAAGACTATGTATACTTGATTCTTAAATATTTATTATTATTATTATTATTATTAGGTGAAAGAAACAGGTGGAAGTATTAATAATATAGTTAATTGAAAATATTTTTTAATAAAACCCTTTAAAAAAATTTTAAGGGCGTGTTTGGAATGTGGATTTAAGAGAAGATTTGAATATGATATTTGGATTTAAAATCTCAAATCTAAATATTTTTATATGGTGTGAAATTATGAATTGAGATTTATAAATATATTCAAATAATGAGATTTGATACTTATCTTAAAGTCAAAACTTTCAAATTTTAGAGATAAGGTTGTTCCTTCTAAATCCCAAACTCGCGAATTTGAAAGAAATAATAATTAATTTTTAAACAAATTATTATTTTTTATTATTATAACTATACTTGTAATATTAATTATAACAATAATAGTAGGGATGACAAAGCATCGTGTATTGTCCAAATCCGAACTCAACGCGCTTATAAACACATCCCAACCTGGTGCAGGTTTTATTTTTGTAAAATTTAAATCCGTCGCGAATAGTGAACTCACAAACTCTCTTACGCCCTGTGGTAATTACGCTATATTATAAGAAATAAAATACTATAATAGTGGCGGGTCGAGTCAAATGGGTTAATTTTGTGTAAGACTGACTTTCGCCACGGTGTCAAAAAATAAAAATAGTCTACTAATCAACTAAATATAAATTTTAGCGGAATAATATTTGAATTTAAAAATCAATTTTCTTGTATTTGTTAAGTAAACAAAAAACTTTAAACTCTTGTATTTCAAATATGTAATTTTTGAATCTTAGATTTATGAATTTTAAAGCTAAATTCAATTCCATAATCCAAATGCACCCTAAAAGAAAATAGGAAATAAATTAAAATGGAAGCAGATTTCGATTAAGAATCTAAATTAGTACAATTATAAATTAATTGTAATTAGTGGATATACTTCGCAATTTTGAAAATGGTACAAAATTTGTTTGTCAAATACAACACATTGATTATTGAACCAAATAATTAATTATTTAATACTACATGAGATATATTTTAAGTATTATTTAGGAAGTCGTACGCGTAATTCCGTATCTGATCAAATTATTAAAAGTTGAGTTTGTTTGAAATACCTTAAATTAAGAAAGTACATTTATTTTAATATTATTTTATGTTATTGTGTTGAAATTATTATTTAGTTGAACAGTGACTGATAAAACCAGTAGTACAGGCTATATGAGATGCTTCAAATTAATTTTTGGATTTTTATTATGATATGATTTGTCACAAATGATAACAAAATGACTAAATTGGAAGTGTTATTGAAAGAGTTGAGTTGTATGTAATTTGTAAACATATTATATAGAGATGAAAATTCAAAGTCAAATATATTTTGAAAGTGTTATTTCTCATAAACTTATATTATTAATTAACTATAAAATTGAGATGACGAACACACCCATAAACACTTATCCTAATCTAGAATTGGATTATCTTAAGTCTATTTGGCAAATAAAATCTTTAAGGAATCTTGTTTGGTTGAGATTTTAAAACATGTTTTGAAAAGTGAATCTAATTTTTGTTGAAGTTTTTTTCAACCAATTCAAAAAATCTCATGAAAAAAATTCAAAAAATAATCACAATTAATCTTATTTTATAGATCTCGATGATTAGGTTTCACATATATTTTTTTTATCTAATTCTGATTTTTAAATTTAAAGTTATGGTGTTTCAAAAATTTTATGAGAGAGAAAGTAAAGTGAAGTGAATTTTGGGAAGTATGAAGTAAAATTGACTTTTTGATAGAAATTTAAAAAACTTAATTTTAAAATCTCAACCAAACACCACCTAAAGTTTAATTGAAAAAAAATAGAACATGTCACCTTAACCTACTATAACAGGTTAAAAGAGTTGCCACCTCACCAATGTGCATTAATTATTATCAGTACTCATCGATAGGTAAAGAGAGCATGTAACTATTGAAAACTCATCCATATATATATATATATATGTTGAAAATATGCCCTAATTCCTTCTCCTAGCTAGTATTATTTCCCTAGTCTGACTTTAGTTGCTATAAAGCTATTATAGATGATCTAATATGGTGAGTGCTTAGCTTATACTACCTTTATTCAATGAAATGTGTTTGTATAGTGGCCTTTGAGAATTTGGTCAGTAAATATATCGTTCAATTAGTTGGGATTTTGAGAAAATGTATTGGTCGGTTTATATGGATTACTAACCAAACCAACTGAAAATTTCAAGATCATAATCTTTTAGCCTATCTAAATAATAGAATTTCAAAACATGCCCCAGTTCTATTTACATATTATGTAATTGGGATTACCAAACACATACGCCTTAATAAAATTCGTAAATTAATACTAAATTACATTAATAATAAATGCGAATTACAGTAACAATATTTCTAAAATTACAATAATATATTTCGGTAACAGGCCCTTTGTTTGGTAGGCGTACCATGGGGTGCATTGAGCATAACTTTTTAGAAAATATATATGTAAGTCTATGAGGATGAATGACACAAATCTAGTCCTTCATTTTAAACACTAGCTAGCTACTAGCCCGGGGCGGTGCGGCGGTACGTGCTGGCTTCGGAGATGGTGGTGGTGAAGCACCTCGCCTTCCAAAATCATTTATTGCTGTCTTGCCCTTTGACAAATATAGCTTTGAGAGAATTTCTTCATAACTTGTTATCATTATCAAAAGAGTGTTTTCTGTAATCTTACTCTTGAATCTCACACGAAGTTCTGTGCGCGACACAAGCATAATTTATAAGTACTTGTAATCATATATAAGTTGATAATGGCAAGTATAGTTTGCTCTGAAAATCATTTGGCCAAAAGAGATATATATATACCGGAAATTTCAGGTGCGGATTAGTTCGTACGGACCGGTCCTTTTATGACAATTTTGCGTCATAAAAAACATCTCCCAAATGTTTTTATGACGGAAAATGCTCCCTTTTATGACAGTTTTACGTCATAAAAAATATCTCTCAAATGCTTTTATGACGGAAAACCATCTTAAAAGAACCAGTCCATACCAGAAACGGATCATAAATATATATATATATATATATGTATATATGTGAAGTTAAATTGATTAATTGATTAGTTAAGACCTGGTAAAGTTCTTGGTTGAGTTTCTGGGAAAGCAAAGAAACATAAGAGAAAGAAAGCTTTCATCATGAGAACCATTTTGATACTTGCCATTTTTTGGTGTAGAAAGGATAGAGTCTGCATGAGTCAAGACCCCAAAAAAAAAAATTAGACCCAAAATATGGTCTTTTAATTAATTATTAGGCAAATTAGGGACACCATTCATTGCAAAATAATATTTTATTCTTGTTATCTTTATGTCTTGTAGTTTTGTGGATGGCACTTTCACATGAATGATTTTATAAGCAATATTTATAACTGATTTAATTTGAATTTTTATGTTTTCTAAATATATATTTGATTCAAGTTTTATATTTGGAGAGGGATAACATGTACCTTAAAGGTATATGTTAAAGATCTAAATATAAAAAAAATAAAGTTTGGTTGTGTGCGTGTGGTCCTTAGTTACATTTTTTTTTTGAATTGGATAATTAAGTTAACATTTTTTAGCTTTTATTTTTATTATTGACGTTAGGAATTGACTGACTTTATACAGCACATTTATTCCGATTAGTTGTCACTGTATTCATATATATTCAGGACTCAGAAATGATAAACATTTGAAGATAAGTGGACTCAGTATTATGCGTGAAATGATTGCATGAGAAATAGACATATCAAACATTTCAGAGTTTGGTTGTAGTGATCGACGTCCCCATGCCCACTAAGCTAATTAGCTTTGTTAGTGGATATCAATTTCAATTCATGAGAATAATTGTATAAGTATATATAATATATATAAGGGTATACTCGTCTCATTTAGTATGATAAATTACATAAAATTTATTAATGAGATAAAAAAATACGTGCAACTAATTTAAATTGACAAACTTCAATAAATTTATATTGAACAATTGAAACATATGTTCAATCTTTATGTCAGAAAAACTAAACATGAACCTGATTAGAGCGCCTTGTTTTAATTTTTTTCGAGGCATTTTTTCTCATATTTTTTATCTTATTCTAATCTTAATGAAATACTTTTAAAAAAAATTAAACTCAACGTCAAATGTGAAAATAATTCAACTGCGTCGATCATTGTGATTTAAAAATTAAATTGTCCAAAAAATTGGATTGATGTACAGTTGATAACGCATCGAAGATAAAATCCGAAAGGCTCACAACTTTATTTCCTCCATGTGCATGTTGACCAAAAGATGGGTTGAACCAATCCAATTACATTGCCCAAACCTTATACATATGAAGATAATATAAAAATACACAATGTTTATAGTGAAAAAGGAAAGTGAAAAAGAGCCATATTTTTTTTATTGAGATGCACTTTATTATATAAGAAAATGATGGGTGATTATAATAAGTATTGTAGGGAGAGCATAAAATATGGCTCCCCTACTCCTTCAGATGATATGTTCCCAGAAGTAGAGAGAATGTTGTGGATACCTCATTATGTAACTTTTACAAATGGTTGATTTCGCATTTCGTCAAAGCAAAATCAGACTTGGCCAATATATAATTTCAAGATTCATTCTCAGACAAATAAAAATTGGACTTGGCCAATGCAAGTTTGAAGATCATGATGAACTTATACGGTTAAGCCTCATAATTAGTGTATTGGATGTTGGAAAACAATTGTTGATACCTAATTACCACCGTTTTTCAAGTTTATATACTTGACCAATTGGATGAAGCCCTTCTCGGACTCTAATTGTCCTCAATTTTGAATAGCTGCTACATGACATCATGGGTACAACATATCCAAAAATCAGTTTGATCCAACTGTGGGATACATTTGATTTGATCGAAACATCAAGCTCGATCAGGTTATCGATCCAAACGGGCATTTGAGCACCCGTAATAGGCCAACGGGCATCTGGATCGGTGCAATGGTATGCCCGATCGGGTCTTGTGAGAATCCGCAAATGCGACCCCCAGGTCTCATTCCCATTCTTGGGCGTCTGAAATGTCGAAAAGGATTCCATCGTTCCATTTGCGTCTATCGGTTTGATAATTCATATCGGATGTCCCTCTATCCTATTTCTAGATGCAAGGGGGTTCGTTCAGAGTCGCCAGTACGTTTTACGAGAAAACGGACAAAATAGTTGTGTAAGAGGGAATGCTACAGATAAGCCTTTCTTTACACGTTTGTCTATAAAACCAGGATTCTATAGGGTTCGAAAACTATGTTACAGATTGGGAAGGTGTTAAGCACCCTTTCCACCCTTTCGGTTTCTAGTGGTCTTATATGTTTATTTTATGTTGAAAAAGTTGGATGCTTTTACTGACAGTCTACTACTTTCCAAGTAAAAACCTAATTTCTGGGGAAAACGGAAAAAACTGGTGAAAACCTTTGTGTTCCGAGATCCAATATTTTGTTTTTAAAAGATTTAAATACAAGTGACAAAAGTTGTTTTATTCAGAGAGAGTTTCCCGTATTATTTCTCAGATAATAACGGTTTTCTCGGGTTTTAACTTCTTTTGAAAAAGTTCGGATCTTGTATCGGGACTAATTTAATGTGGAATTAGAACTTTTGAGGGGAGTTCTACCAGACACATCACAGTCTATGGAAGAGACAGGATGTACCGGGTTTCTAATTCCTAAGTAAGTTTTACCGGTCCGGGTTTTAAAAACAGAATTTTGTCCGGATGATAGAGTACTTATTTTTCTGGTTTTGCAAATGGTTTTATCAGGGTCCTTTGTTTTGAAAACAGTAGACTATTTATAAATTGGCAATAAGTTTATTCAAATAAAACGTGAACAGAAAAACGGAAGTAAAACAAGGACACATATATCTAACTTAAGTACTAGAAGAGATTTTCTTTACCTTCCCGACGAGAATAATAATAAGCAAGAAAATATAATACGGCAGAGAGATCTCCGACGATAATGATTTTTTCCTTTTTCAGATATTTTCGAGAATTCGATTCCAGAAACGGGACACGTTGAGTGTCGAGAATAGATTCGATAATTCTTTAGAAATAAGATTATAACAGAAAATATTTGACGAAAGATTAGAAAATCAGATATAAGCCAATAATTCCTCAATTCCCAATTGCTGTCCTGAACCCTTGGGGGGTGTTGGTCTATTTGTAGTGGTGGGAAAGGTATGTCGCGCGACATTTCCCCAAAAAGGGCATGTGTTGCGCGACAAGGTGTACAATGTCGTGCGACAAACGGCTGAAGTGATGTCTCTGACTGACTGATGTGTCAGAGAGTAGATGGTCTGGGTCAGAGGGGTTTATCGTGTGACATAAAAGAGATTGTCGCACGATATACTGATTTGTCGTGCGACAATTTCCCTTAAAAAATAGGTTTGTTTGGCCAACAAACCCTTTCGGGGCAGTTTCGGGTGCTCGGGTGGGTTTTGAACTCCAAAAACAGTACTTCTCGAAGGTCGTTAGGGTTCTTGCGGGAGTCACGGATCGGGGTATCTACAGACCCTCTCGACTCAACTCGTTGCTCGTAAGGAATTGAGGCGACTGGAAGAGACCGTGGTTCAGGGCTCCCACAAGAACTCTATAGAAGTGTGTATATGCAAAAGGTATTCGTGAATGCCTCCGAAGAGGGCTTGTGTTTAGTTTTGCCTCCGAAGAGAGTTTTCGTTACCTCATTGCCTTTTTTGAGGACTTTCATTTGCTCCACTTGCCTCAGATGGGAGGACTACTATTGCTCTACTTTGCCTCTCTGGGAGGGCTTTTGATCTTCTTGCCTCATGTGGGAGGACTACCATTGCTACACTTTGCCTCTTTGGGAGGGCTTTGATCTTCTCGCCTCATGTGGGAGGACTACCATTGCTACACTTTGCCTCTCTGGGAGGGCTTTGATCTTCTCGCCTCATGTGGGAGGACTACCATTGCTACACTTTGCCTCTCTGGGAGGGCTTTTATCTGTAAAAAGAAAGACAATTGCCTTTGGGGAGGGCTTTTGTGGGATTTTTTTTTGCCTCTGGCGAGGGCTTGTGTTTGTATTTTGGTTGTCTCTCTTAGACTGCTAGAGTGAAAAGAGTTTCTCGGGAGTTTAAACTTTATCCGGTTGTCCTTCCCCCGTATCTTTCTGAAATTTTACCTTTATGTTTTCCTCAAGTGAAGATACTTATCTCAGAAAGTAGTTTTCGGATTTCTTCTGCTCCTCGCAGAGTGATGTTTTGAGGTTTTCCAAGCCATCTCTTCTGTATCGTGTTGAAAAGAAAATTTGCATGAAAGGTCAATCTCTGATCTCTGGTCTTTTTAGTTCTCACTTTTTGGTGGGCCGACCTCGTTTTCAGTTTTTCGATGTCCTTATTTCTTCCTCTTTTGGGAAAGACTTTTTCTGGCCTTCTATGTTTTTGACTACGAGTCTTTTTATACCTTTGTTGTGATCAGGAGCCTTACTCACCCAAAACGAAGCCCTGAGCCGGTTTTTGGCCTAGCTGTCACTTTTGGTGTGGCTCTCCCTGTCACTCTTCATTTCTGTTTCTCTCGCTCGCTCTGGGCACTCATGCGGGTTCCTTTTCTTTTCTACTCTTTCAATTTTTTCCTATTCCTGTCTTATTTCGGTACTTTCTTTTTCCCATTGGTGGTCTTAGTTCTTTTTTGGGAGATTAGAGATTACTTTAACCGTTTGTATTTTGTTTTTGCATTTTTCGGAGAGATGACTTGGAAGTCTTTTCCTCGAATTTTTATCATGAGTGTGTGGTATTCAGAAGGGTTTTTCGAAAACTGTTTCTCTGAAGTATTTCTGTAGGAGACAAAATGAGACAAAGGTCAAAAAGTCAGGAGAGAGGACAAAATGTCACGCGACATCTCGGTGGAGAGGTATTTGTCGCGCGACAAACTGTCCCTTTGTTGCACGACAAACTCAACCAGTATATAAACCCCTTGCTGAGCTCATTCCACCTCATTCTCTCATTTCTCTTTCTCTCTCTAGCTCTCTTTCTCTCTTCTCTCCAGCGCGGAAACCCTGCCGCTTTCTATACTTTTCCGACCTTTTTCTTCATTTTATTCATACGCTGATGGATCCTGCATAGCCTTATCGACTTGAGGGTGACCAGGAGGAGGTCACCTTTACTGATGCCCAGGGAGTTCTTCGGTGCAGCCCTCACCATGATGACTGGGCAGACCTCGACTGGTATGGTGAGGATGGGGTGGACCGCGGTCGGGCGGTGGTCTACCGAGACGTTACCCGGGCGGCTCCAGTCCCAGATGTTCCTTGGCTCTTGATGGAGCCTGTTTCTCATGAGATCCGTCGACGGTCGTGTATTTTTATTGATTATTTATGTCGTTTCCTGCATGTATTTAAACAATTCCTATGTTTAGTATGCATGTCTGCCTAGAAATAACATCCGATTTAGTGAACACATACTTTTACTTGTGATACCCTTTAGGTTTAGAAAATTACATTTTTTAACCTTTATAGCCTTATAACTATCGTAATTACACCAAAGTACCCTCAGGTTTAGAAATTTACCCTTATAACCCTATAACTCTCATAATTACACCAAAGTACTCTCATGTTTGGAAATTTACATAATTTACCCTTATAACCCTATGGCTCCCATAATTATACCAAAGTACCCTCAGGTTTTGGCAAATTACATAATTTACCCTTATAACTCTCATAATTACACCAAAGTACCCTCAGGTTTAGAAAATTACATAATTTTCCCTTATAACCCTATGCCTCTCATAATTACACTAAAGCACCCCCAGGTTTGGAAAATTACATAGTTTATCCCTATAACCCTATAACTCTCATAATTACACCAAACTATCCTCAGGTTTGGAAAATTACATAATTTATCCCTATAACCCTATAACTCTCATAATTACACCAAAGTACCCTCAGGTTTTGGAAAATTACATAATTTATCCCTATAACCCTATAACTCTCATAATTACACCAAAGTACCCTCAGGTTTTAGAAAATTACATAATTTATCCTTATAACCCTATAACTCTCACAATTACACCAAAATACCCTCAGGTTTAGAAAATTATATAATTTACCCTTATAACCCTATAACTTTCATAATTACACCAAAATACCCTCAGGTTTAAAAAATTACATAATTTACCCTTATAGCCTTATAACTCTCATAATTACACCAAAGTACCCTCAAGTTTAAAAAATTACGTAATTTCCCTTATAACCCTATAATTCTCATAATTACACCAAAGTACCCTAAGGTTTGGAAATTTACGTAATTTACCCTTATAGCCTTATAACTCTCATAATTACACCAAAGTACCCTCAGGTTTCTATACTTATATTTATATCTCCGTTTTGTTGTCTGTAGTGGGTCGGCCGAGGTTGGGGTTCTCCCAACGCTATTTCTTTAGAGTGGCGATAGGCACCGGCCCCTATCCAGGAGTTGCTCCTTGTGACTCCATTTGGTCCTCTTTTCGACGCCCTCTCAGAGAGGGTATCTAGGGCGGCGGTGTTGGTGTCGGCTCTGGCCTCTCACTGGTGGGACACCACTCACACTTTTCATTGGAGCTGGGGGGAGATGACGATGACCCCCCTCGAGTTATTTACTTTGACCGGGATTCCTTCAGGGGGGTTCCTTATATAAATCGATGTCCCCTTGCGTCTGACGGCATAGGGCATTGTTGGCGCACTTGGATGGTTCCCGGAGCGACGGAGTTCTGGTGATACGATCTCCCAGGCGGTTTTGGTTACGCGTCTAGCCACCGAGAGGGCCCGGTTAGTTGCTTCAGGGGTGCCGATGACCCGGCAAGAGGCGCGTCAGTACGCCTGTGTCCTTCTCTTACTGACGCTCCATGATCTGTTTCAGGCCCGTGGGGGGGACACGGCCCATCTTTGGTGGTTGCCCTATCGCTGATATTTCAGTATCATGTTTGACTACGACTAGGGGGGCTTCATTCTGGCTGTCTTATATGATGCTATGGACCAGGTTTCTCGCCAGTTAGTCCTGAACCTTAAGGGCTTCTCATTGCTGTGGGAGGTATACACTTTTATCCCCTTATCCCTGTTTCAGTCCTTTACATATTATCTGCTGATTGTTGCTGATTTTCTTTTGTCTTCTTTCTTTTTCAAAGTTGGTTTGTGGCTTACACTCGTCTGGGTCGTGCCCAGGTGGATCTCCCATTGAGAACGAGGATCAGTTTCCCCTTCTCCGCCGATTCATTACGGGGAACTACAGAGCTCCCTATGTATATCGGACTCGGAAGACCGGAGCTACTACCGTCCATGACCTGCTGGAGGAGCAGGTAAATATCTTAGTATTCTTTCTTCTTAATAAATGAATAGTAAAATAGAATAAAAATAACTGAAATAAAACTTTATTCTTTTGTTCAGATTGAGTGGGCCCCCTGGGGTGATCTGGGTCTCCACTTCGGGTATGGTCGTGCTTTGACCGCCTCGAGGACCAGGCGGCTTATCAGGGATGAGTACGGCCTTCATTTTTATTTAGGCGAGAGGGTCATTCGCCAGCATACACCGGCCTAGTGGCCTCAAGTTCTTTTATTCCCGCCAGTTCTGATGAGGCAAATGGGCGAGATCGACCCGGTGACGGTGCAGACTCTGATTGACGGGCTTGGCTTTCAGACGTTTACCGAGGAGGGAGACTATGCTGCCTTCGCTGCCTGTTATTTGATGAGGGAGCGGAAGGAGACTCAGGGACGGGTCTTCTATGAGAGGTATCGGGCGTTGGGAGGTGATCCCAACTATATACAAGGACAGACTCATCTGTCTAGGACGGTCCCTGGTCATCTGCCACCTGTCCCCGATCAGAGGGACAATATTCTTGACTCTGACGATGATGACCCCGAGGGAGAGAGGGGTGTCTTTGCTGCTGCTGAGGGAGATGATGATAGACCCGAGGGAGGTGGGGCAGTGGCGGTTCTAGAGCAGCCGCCTCAGACGGTGCCCATGGGGGAGCAGTGCGCTGGTGATGAAGGTTTTGAGTTTTCTACTGGTCCTTCGGTATCTCCGGGGGTCGTATTCGACGCGACAGAGGCTGTTGAGGGGGAAGCAGGATTTTCTGAGCGATCCTGGAAGCCTGAGGACTTTGGGGCTGATTATGAGCAGTTTGGGCAGACCTCTCTTACTGCGGCGACTACTCTTTCTAGTGGGGTTCCGCCTCTGGGAACGACAGCTATTACGGATCCTCCGGGTGTCCGTACTTACACCACGTTGACCCCTCTTCCATCGACTGTTATGGGCCCTCTGGCCCGATCTCTTGGTCTTGGTGGCTCTTCTTCTTGGCCTCCCCTGTTCCCGATCCGTGAGGAGGGTGGGTCTACTTCTGCGGCAGTGCCGGCTAGTCAATCTGTCCCTTTGGTTGACATCTCATCTCTTCCTCGGGACATCACTTACGTTGGCGCTGGTCTTCGCTGCTATATCGTGCCTAAGTATCCCTTGCCCGAGGATACTTTTGACTACCTGGACGGTCGCGTGGGTGATGAGGTACGTCCTTTTATTTATGTTCTCTGCCATTTTTTATATCCATTTATCTCTTAAGATGTGCTAATTCCTTTTTTTTTGTTTTTTTTGCAGCGGGTGAGCGTTCGTGCAGCGGCCCTGAGGGCCCTTCATGCCGAGTACCTCTACAACTGGAACCTCCTCCAGTTCGTCGGTTGGGACCCCACGGTGTACATGCGCGACTACTAGAGGGCAATTGACGTGTCTCTTGGGGTGGATGACCCTCTGTCTACCTCTTGTGCTCGGACGAAGTCTCGGAGGAGCAATAGTTGGACCTCCAGGAGCTCACGGTCTTCGGTGATTCGTCTTACGGCTCCGGTTCAATCGACGGGGCCCTCTCAGGTAGCAGTTCCCTCTTGTTCAGACGTCCTAATGGTCGATCCTACTCCTGAGGAGGGTTCGGGTGATAGCGGGAGCGTGTTGAAGCGCGCTCGAATATATTAGTTTTTTCTTTCCTGCATTTAGTTAGTTTCAAACATAGTGAGCATAATTCATACAAAAGGTGATTCTTTCGGCAAAAATGACTCTTACGTGTAAGAAAGGCCAAAAAAATAGGGTATCCTAAAGAGGATTGTCGTGCCACAATCCCTCCTGGATATGGGTTTATCGCGCGACAAACAGGTACAGAACCCTCTTTTTTGCTATAAATACACCCATCTCCCTTCCTTCATCCCCATACCTCTCCCAAAATGTCTTCTTATCGCACAAACTCTGATTTTTCTTATGTCGAAGCCTGAGATGCTCTGGTATCTTCTGAGAATGGTTTGAACTTCGGTGCATTCAGTCCTTTAGCGGGCTGGTGCCATCGTCCTGTAAATTTTTCTTTTTTGTTAGGCGCTTTGTATTTCTGGAGCCCTTTGGATCATCTTTTTTGTTTCGGGTCGGATGAGCTCTGCCCGATTTACGAGGAGTTTTCTTGACTATTGCGTTCTGATACTCGTCTCCCGATGGTTGTTCCAATAGAGGAAATTGGTCCTCGAGATATGCTGATTGCTCTGTTAGCCATTCTCTAAGCGGCCTATGATGGTTTTATTATTGACGGGCTTCTTAACCTTCACAAAATGGTGAGGTTCTTTCATCGTTACGAAGAAAGAGCCTCTTATAGCATGGGGCGTACTGCGGCGACCTTGATCTGTCTTGTTTCTGATATGCTACTGGTGACAGGCTCTTCCTGTGTTGATCCGACTATTCTAAGTTTGATTTATCATGCTAGGAGTGGGGAGTCTATAGTGCCCATCGTTCTTGCAGAAACTCTGAACGGCCTAGATGATCTCTAAAAGGGAGCTTCACCCTTCTTTAGGGGAAGTCCGCGTTTGCTATACATGTGGCTGTTGGAGCGTTTTTAATTGGTGGGTTTCAACGGGGTTCGGCTTAATAACCCGACACACTTCTTCTGTCGTCCCCTCTTTGGTGCTTTGACCATGTATTCCTATGATTGGACGGTGTGGTTTTCGGAGAATTTTTGGGCTATTCAGTGGAATATTTCTTGGTGGAAGTTGAGGGCGATGGTGCTTAGTACGGGAGGTCAGAAGTACATTTGGCTACATGGACTCTGGTTCACTTCCTTTTATCTCCCAAGACGTCTTCTTCGGCAGTTCAACGTTCCTCAGGACATTCCTCTCGGCCTGAACAACTTCTCTCTCGAGTCTAAGTTTGTGACCCAGCATGTTTCTTTATTAGTGGAGAGGATGTGGCGTGCTCGACTGACTCGTCAGTTCAACTATGCCCGTTTTGGTATTACCAGGCCCCTCCGGGCTGACATCATTCGTTCTCGTTAGGGATCTCTAAAAAGGGAGCTGATTGATGATCCCTTCAAAATGGAATGGTTCCGGTTCATGGATTCTTAGCGTACAGAGGAGAATATTGTCTTTGCGTACCAGATCTTGGACGAGGCTCGGATTGATTTGGCCACTGAGGACCCTATTTGGCCAACCCCTAGGGTTTAGACTTTTCTGTATGCTGTATCTCCCTTGTAATTTCTGGTGTTCTAAACCACTTTAATAATATACGAGGGATTGTTTTTGTGGGAAATAATTTTCTTTATAATGTTTTAAATCGGGCCTGAAGTCACTTCTCAGGTTGCCTACGTTCCCCTTTTGATTTTTCAAAGAACAAAAGTTTGATTTAGGGCTCAGGTTTACGTAGTTCTTATCTATACATGTTACATCTATTGGTAATACTTCTTCAATCGATCCAAGTTGACTGGTGAATGCAGTAATTGTCCGTCCAAGTCTGTGAGTATGGCGGCACCCCCTGTATCAATCTCTTTGACGATGTATGACCCTGTCCACTTCTGCCCGAACTTTTCCCTTGGGTCTCTGACTGGCTCTCGAATTTCTTTCAATACGATGTCGTTCTCATTGATTCCCCGAGTCTTTACCTTCTGGTTAAATGCTCGAGCGATTCTCTTCTGATACACTTGGTGGTGGTATGCGGCTTTCAATCTCTTTTCATCTAGTAAGGCCAGCTCGTTATAATGTGCCTGGACCCACTCCAGCTCGTTAACTTGGTTCTCGAGCATTACCCTGAGGGAGGGGACCTCTAGCTCAACAGGGATGACTGCTTCTATTCCGTATGTAAGGAAAAATGGGGTTGCCCCAGTAGAAACTCTCTCGGTGGTGCGGTATCCCCACAATGCATATGATAATTTTTTGGGCCAGTCTCGACAAGTGTCGGTCATCTTGCTTAGGATATTCTTCAGATTTTTATTGGCGGCCTCAACTGCCCCATTGGTTTGTGGTCTGTATGGCGAAGATATGTGTCTGGTAATACCGTATTCTTCTATGATTGTGTTAGCCTCTCCTTCGAAGTGGGTGCCGTTGTCTGAGATGATCTCGTGTGGGACCCCATACCGACAGATGATATTCCGTCTAATGAATTGGGCAACTTTCTTGGCATCAAGGGTTTGAAAAGACTCGGCCTCCACCCATTTGGTGAAATAGTCAATGGCTACCAGTATGAATTCATAGGCATTGCTGACTTTGGGTGCAATCTTCCCAATGATGTCGATTCCCCAGGTTGCGACAAGCCAGGGAGCAGTCATGTTGTACAATTCTTTCAGGGGAAGCTTATGAGATTTAGCATAGATTTGGCATTTGTGAGAACGGCGTACGCGGTTAACGCGGTCGTTTTGCAGGGTAGACCAGTAATAACCTTGTCTGATAATTTTACGGGCAAGTGTATGACCGCTCATATGAGGTCAATAATCCCCCATGTGTCTGATCCATCATTTTGATAGATTCTTCTTCTGTGAGACATTGTAAATTGATCCCGTCGTAGTTTCTTTTATACAGCCTTCCGGCACAAAGTATGAACCTGGATGCTAATCTCCTGAGTGTGACCCGCGTTCTCTTGTCTGTTTGCTCGGGATACCGGTGATTTTTCAACAGGTTCCAGATGTCGTAAAACCAAGTGGTTGTGTCCCCATTTTCTTCATTCTATACCTCAAGGGCCATGCAGTGTGCTGGTCCTGATCTTTTTTGTACGGTGAAAGTTATTTTTTTCATCCCCTCCGGGATATCGATCATAGATGCCAGGGTTGCTAGTGCGTCCGCAAAACTGTTTTGTGACCTGGGAACATAGTAAAACTCCGAATGCTCAAATCTTCCTGCAACATCCTCCAGCCGGGCTAGGTAAGGGACTAACTTTTCATCTCTGATCTTCCATTCTTTTAGAACTTGGTGGACTACTAATGCCGAATCTCTGTACACTTGTATTCTCTTTATACCCCTTTGGAGCGCAATCTCTAATCCGATTATACATGCTTCATACTCGGCCATATTGTTGGTGCAGAAGAAATCTAGACGATATGATAGCGGGGAGTGAGTATGGTCCGGGGAGACTAACAGGATACCTATCCCGTTCCCATTTCGGTTGGCGGCCCCGTCAAAGTATAATTTCCAGTCTTCATCGATCTCGACATTCATGATAGTTTCATCTGCGAATTCGGCTTCTTCCAACATGTCCCCCAATATTGGATTATGGGCTAGGTAGTCAGTTATGATCTTGCCTTTGACTGCCTTCTGGGTCATGTAGGTGATGTCGAATTCGGAGAGTATGAATAACCATTTTGCCATACGGTTCGAGAGAGTCGGTTTCTCGAAGAGGTATTTTAGCGGATCAATTCGTGATGCCAGGATGATCAGGAAAACTAGCATGTAATGCCGTAATTTATGTGTTACCCAGACAAGAGCGGTGCATGATTTCTCCAATAGCGTGTAGTTTATCTCAAATGGGGACAGTTTCTTGCTAATGTAGTAGATGGCCTGCTCCTTTCGCGTATCAGTCAGATGTTGGGCTAGCATGGCTCCTGCAACCGAATCGGTGACTGTTAGGTATAGGATTAATGGCAGCTCGGTCTGTGGTGGGGCTAATATTAGGGGGGGTTAGAGAGGTAGTCTTTGATTCTATCAAAAGTCTCCTAGCACTGATCGTCCCATTTTCCTGGTGAAGACTTCCTTAGGAGTTTGAAGATGGGTTCGCAAGTCTGAGTAAGTTGAGAGATGAACCTGCTGATGTACTGTAAATTACCCAAAAATCCACGGACTTCTTTCTCGGTACGAGGCTTGAGCATATCTCGGATAGCTCGAACCTTGGCAGGGTCTACCTCGATTCCTTTTTTACTGACGACATAGCCTAGGAGTTTTTTCTTGGTTACCCCGAACACACACTTCTGCGGATTGAGTCTCATCTGATACTGACGGAGTCGGTCAAAGAAGGCCCGTAAGGCTGGTACATGGCCTTCCCTCTCATTATACTTGATTATCATATCATCCACATATACTTTTACTTCTTTGTGGATCATGTCGTGGAAGATAGCTGTAGCTGCCCTCTGATATGTTGCCTCGGCATTCTTCAGCCCGAATGGCATAACGGTGTAACAATAAGTTCCCCATGGTGTGATGAATGCTGTTTTCTCTTGGTGATCTGGGTGCATCTTGATCTGATTATACCCGGCGAAACCGTCTACAAATGACTTCAAGGCATGGTTGGCGGTATTATCTACTATCAAATCAATGTTGGGAAATAGGAAATTGTCTTTTGGACAAGCTTTATTAAGATCTCGGTAATCTACACACATGCGGACCTTCCCATTTGCCTTTGGAACGGGCACAATGTTGGATAACCATGAAGGGTACTCAATCACTCGCAAGAACCCCACACTCAGTTGTTTCATCACTTCTTCTTTTACTTTCAGGGACCATTCAGGCGTAAGTTTTCTCAATTTCTGCTTGACGGGCCTGTACTCCAGCTTGGTGTGTATTTTGTGCGTGACTATCTGGCTATTCAATCCTGGCATAAAGGCATAAGACCAGGCAAAGATATCCACGTACTCATTCAGAATTTGTGTGAATTCTTCTCTTTCTGTCTCACTTCGATTTGCCTTAATACGAACTTTCTTTCTTTCCTCTTTCGCCCCGAGATTAATCACAAAAGTGTCTCCCTCCTCACTCTGTATAAGCTGTTCCTCCCGTTCAGGGTGTTCATTTAGTCTTTCTATTTCCATATAGGCAATTACAGAATCAGAACTAACAGGATACCGCAAAATAGAATCTTCTTCATTAATAACAGTGCTTACATGTACAAGTTTGAAAAGTAAATCTAGGAGTAACTCCTCCTTAGCCCTACCCTCGCTCTTATCTTTTACCCTTACAATTTCACTATTTTCCTCCTTTTTCTGGTAATCTGGATCAGCGTGTATCAAGTGCACAAGGTCGTCTCTTGGCTTATCATTCCCTAGGGCCATGATGTCAAAGAGGTCTCCGATCACTTCTTCCTCTTCGTCTTCATTTTCTTCTCTCGGTCCGATCGTTAACTTGGTAGAGAAGCTGTGTATAACATTTTCCTTAAGGTAAAGGTCCTCTTCATAGAAGATTTCTCATCCTGGCAGGGTATCTTCGTCGCTATTTCTCCAAGGCTCCTGAAAGCCGCAAAAGGGAAAGTCCTCACCTTCTTTGACAAAAAACCCATTAAGTGAGCTAAAACTCGGATACTAATGCCCTCGACCCATTTTCTCTTGGTTGTCTTCTTCGATGTGTTGGTACCCCAACCCTTCTTTTTCACGCCTCGTTACTGGTTTTATGGCCTGAAGTAATCCTTACTGTCCCATTCCCAGACTGGCTCCATGTAAGTATTTCATTGTTCTCAGCATATTTGTGATCTTGGAGCTGAGATCGGGGATATTATCAGGGGGAAGATACTTGATTCTCTGGGTGGTGAGGGCTTGCACTTGAGGCTCGTAAGAAAAGCCTCCCAGCTGTATGCTTTGACTCCCGATGCCCAAGACGGGTAATTCTAGATCCGCCAAAGTCCTTTTAGGATCTTCTTGGATGGTAATTATCTTTCCTTCGAACGGTATCTTAATCTTATAGTGTAAGGAGGAGGGGAGTGCTCCTATTTCGTGTAGCCATACTCTTCCCAACAAGAGGTTAAAACTGGAGGGAATGTCTATGATTTGAAAGTCGGTCGAAAAATTTTCGGGATCGACCATGAGATCAAGCTTCAGAGAGCCCATAACGGCCCTTCTAGTATTGTCATAGGCTCTAACGGTCACAGCTGACGGAGAAAGCTCTATATCTAAGATACCCAGACATCTGGTGGTTTTCAAAGGGCATACGTTTATGGTTGACCCGTTGTCGATGAGGACTTGTGGCAGAATTTTTCCTCGGGTCCGGATAGTGATATGGAGGGCCAGACTGTGTTTCTTTTTCAATGGAGACAAATCTTCATCTAAAAAATGACAGACTTCTTTGGACTGTAAGTGACCCAATCATGCTTGGTAATTGTTCTGGCGTGGAATCTGGTGATACGACGGCCTCATCTAAGAGTTTTATGAAGGCGGTCATGTGAGGTTTGGAGGCAACCAAGAGGCCCCAAATGGTGATGTGTGCTTAGGTTTTCTTCAACTGTTCTAGTACTCGATCCTCTCCTATTTCCTTAGGAGGCGGTGATTTCTCGGTATCCATTGGTGGTGGCTGGTATACCCTCCCTGAACGGGTAATCTGTTGTATCCAAATGGATGCTGGGTCTGATCCCTCTGAGGTTTCTGATGACTCTGGTTCTGTCGACCAACTGAAAGTCTTGGGGGAGGTCTCTGTCATACAGATTATCTCATTGGGAGGGCCTCGGGGCCTCCATGGTTGTTTCCTCTTATCCTGGATCCATCATATCCCATATTTTTCAGGATTGGTTTTAATTGTAAGTGGTTGTGAGATCTCCTGATTTGCCTTTCCTAAACCCTGCCCGGGTAAGAAGTTCATTTTAGCCATCCATTGATCAATTATCGGATTGAGGCCTGGGGCAACTTGAATTGTTTCTGACGGCACGACGGGTGACCTGTAGGCTGGGTCATCTCGAATGAGTCCCACGGGATCAAAACCTTCTTCATTAGTGGTCAAGGCGTTAATTCCCGCAGGTGGAGCATGGTTGGGAAGGGGGTTGTTAGTAACATTGGGCCCGTCGGGTGCGGGAATGGTACCAGCATCGATTAGGTATTGGATACGATGGTGAAGAGCCAAACAGCGTTCCGTGTCATGGCCCGCAGCTTGATGGTACGCGCAATTCTCATTCATTCTCCAGGTCCTGGGAATAGGGTTTGGTGGGGGGCGTAGGTTGAGTGGAGTGATTAGTTTGGCATTTCGGAGTAGTTTCAGACTTTTGACCAAGGTAGTGGGAAGGGTGCAGAAGTTCCTCCTTTTCTTAACATCGGTGCTCGAAGAGTCTTCTTGTGTGGGCTAACTCATCGGAGTTGTCTGTTGTGGTTGCTGAAATGGGTTATGTTGATAGTTGAAGAGTCTCTTTCGGTGTATGCGGCTTTCTTGGTGTCGATCTCTGCCTTCTTAGCTAACTCTTCCTCTACTTGAGACCCCATGCTTAACAAAGCTCTGAAGTGCGGGAATACATGCTTTCCCATGCAACTCAACACAGCTTGAGTGAAATTCTTATGTATGATCTCCAACTGCTCCTCTTCATCGGGCTGCTTGGACATTTGGGAGGCCATTTCTCTCTAGCGTGTGACGAAGTCGCTGAAGCTTTCCTTCTCGCCTTGCTTGGCCATTTTCAGGTGTTTACGAGTAATTTCTAAATCCTCATTGGACCCGTATTTAATCATAAATTCCTTGACGATATCTCCCCAAGTTTTTGTGTGGTGTCTCTCTAAATCAAAAAACCATCTCAGGGCGGCCCCCGTGAGAGTCATGTGAAAGGCCTGAGCCAACTCAGGTTCTCCACAACCGAACACTTGCATGGACTTGATGTAAGATTGGAGGTGAGTTTTCGGGGGCATGGTTCCTATAAATTTGGTGATAGAAGGGAGCTTAAATCCCTGGGGTAATTTTGCTTCTGGGTAGAGGGAGAAAGCATTCATATCTGTAATCCCGTCCGCTCCTTTTATTAGGGATACTCCCTTCTACAGGACACTAATCTGTTCCTTCAGCTTCTTCATTTCTTCACCATCTCTTGACATCTCGTCGGGCTGTTCCCAAGCTATAACTGATTCTGCATATACTGCCCGGAGTCGGTTGATATTTGGGTATTCATTAGGAGGGACTACTAGGGCCGGGGGTGGAATGGGCCTTGCTGGAACTTGTGGCCATGGTTGGTACTGAGGATCAAAACCATGTTGGGGTTGCGGCCAGACGATGGGCGGTTCTTGTTGCTGATAAGTAGGGCCAGAATCTGGGGCCCATTGATTTTGATTGTTGGGATTGGTTTGAACGGGACCGGCTGTGATGGGACCCGTTTGTGGTGGATTGGTTCCTTGTATTGGGAGAAGCACTTGTGATGACTGCCCTTGGTTCGGGTCTCGATTCGGTGGTAGTCGTTCAAACCCTGGTGGTGCGGTTCGTTCGGCTGACAACTCTTCTACTCGGATTCGGGTACTCTGTTGCTCGGCCGTGAGGCTTGCTAGATTCTTGCTGACAGTCATAAGAAAACGATGCATCTCAGCTAAGGTTGGCTGAACTGCTGACGCCTCGGCTAGGCTTTGATCCATTTCTTGATTTTCACGCTCGTCAGTCATGGCGAATATGCTTGGTCTCACTAATCTTCCAGTATGATCTCGATCGGCCCAACCTTCCAGACTGTCGTCGTTTTAAGGCTGTAGACGAAACCACATGGTGAAGATGAAGAAAGACTTATGATGCGACTCAATTTTTGCCAAAAGAATTACTAAAATAAAATCATCGAGAAAAGACTCGGGTTTTTTAAAAGGTGATGTAAAGGAAGCCGTAGGGTGGTACATCCCCTACGGTTGTTTGACAAGTGTTTTAGTCGACTCAATCTTACATGCAGTGTAGGTGTACGAACGGTTAAGGCTTCAGGCTCCCTCCTTTTTGGCAAGACCTTGCGATATACCCCAGGAGCGGGTACGTGCAAGAGTCTTTTGATATACTTCCCGGGTACGTGAGTGTTCTCGTCACTCGATATACCTCGGGGGCGTACTTGGCCAAGGAGAGTGGAAGTAAATGCTTTCGGTTTATGTTGGCCCAAGCAAGCCAACTCCTTACTCAATTATAATACTTCCGAGGGTTTGGGGTAAATTCACACTCGTAGAACCAATGCATGTTTTGTGAAAAGTGCGTGCAAAGTTCGAAAGGTTGGGTTTATAAATATCATCATCATTATTACGTATTTTTTGAAAAACTTTCATTTTTTAGAAAAAGGTTTCTTCTCAATCAGTTAACACAAAAAGGTAGTAGGGAAAGCGGTAAAAGCAAATATTCAACAAATAAACAAAAGTCAACATATAAGAGTCTAGTTTTCTAATGTCCCCAGCAGAGTTGCCACTGTGAGAATCCGCAAATGCGACCCCCGGGTCTCATTCCCGTTTTTGGGCGTCTGAAACGTCAGAAAAGATTCCATCGTTCCATTTACGTCTATCGGTTTGATAATTCATATCGGATGTCCCTCTATTTTATTTCTAAATGCAAGGGGGTTCGTTCAGAGTCGTCAGTACGTTTTACAAGAAAACGGACAAAATAATTGTGTAAGAGGGAAGGCTACAGATAAGCCTTTCTTTACACGTTTGTCTACGAAACCAGGATTCTATAGGGTTCGGAAACTATGTTACAGATTGGGAAGGTGTTAAGCACCCTTTCTGCCCTTTCGGTCTCTAGTGGTCTTATATGTTTATTTTATGTTGAAAGACGTGGGTGCTTTTACTGACAGTCTAATACTTTCCAAGTAAAAACCTAATTTCTGGGGAAAGAAGAAAAAAAGGTGAAAACTTTTGTGTTCCGAGATCCAATATTTTGTTTTCAAAAGATTTAAATACAAGTGACAAAAGTTGTTTTATTCATAGAGAGTTTCCCGTATTATTTCTTAGATAATAACGGTTTTCTCAGGTTTTAACTTCTTTTGAAAAAGTTCGAATCTTGTATCAGGACTAATTTAATGTGGAATTAGAACTGTTGAGGGGTGTTCTACCAGACACATCATAGTTTATGGAAGAGACAGGATGTACCGGGTTTCTAATTCCTAGTAAGTTTTACCGGTTCGGGTTTTGAAAACAGAATTTTGTCCGGATGATAGAGTACTTATTCTTCTGGTTTTGTAAATGGTTTTATCAGGGTCCTTTATTTTGAAAACAATAGACTATTTATAACTTAGCAATAAGTTTATTCAAACAAAACGTGGACAGAACAACGGAAGTAAAACAAGTACACAGATATCTAACTTAAGTACTAGAAGAGATTTTCTTTACCTTCCCGACGAGAATAATAATAAGCAAGAAAATATAATACGGCAGAGAGATCTCCAGCGATAATTATCTTTTTCTTCTTCAGATATTTTCGAGAATTCCATTCCGAAAACGGGACACGTTGAGTGTCGGGAATATATTCGATAATTCTTCAGAAATAAGATTATAACAGAAAATATTTGACGAAAGATTAGAAAATCAGATATAAGCCAATAATTTCTCAATTCCCAATTGCTATCCTGAACCCTTGGGGGGTGTTGGCCTATTTATAGTGGTGGGACAGGTATGTCGCACGACATTTCCCCAAAAAGGGCATGTGTCGCGCGACAAGGTGTACAATGTCGCGCGACAAACGGCTGAAGTGATGTCTTTGACTAACTGACGTGTCAGAGAGTGGATGGTCTGGGCCAGAGGGGTTTGTCGTGCGACATAAAAGAGATTGTCGCACAACATACTGATTTGTCGTGCGATAATTTCCCTTAAAAAATAGGTTTGTTTGGCCAACAAACCCTTTCGGGGCAGTTTCGGGTGCTCGGGTGGGTTTCGGACTCCAAAAACAGTACTTCTTGAAGGTCGTTAGGGTTCTTGCGGGGGTCACGGATCGGGGTGTTTACAGATCTTCTAGCTAGAAGGCTAAAATCATTTGCTATATAAAATAGAGCACACACAGGAGCAAGATTGAGGCAAAGACCCGCAAATTTTAAAGAGAAAAATACATTGCAATAACATAGTACGAGAAAAAAAGATCTATAACTTGCTTTTAGAGTGATTGTATTTAAATTCCTTGATTAGCCAAAGCTTGTAACACAAATAAGTCTAACTGGACTGTATCGGACTGTACATATGCATAAATTGCCTTGGAACTTAATTTTATGCATTATGTTCCTTTTATTCCATTACTTGCATAAAAGGTTTAGTGGGATAAAAAATCCGCCTAGATATCCAATCCCGACGAACACCAAACATAAAATAGGATAAAGTTATCTTATCCTACTCTCTTATCCAGCGCGTCAAACACAACCTTAAAGTCAATTGGTAATTTAACCCAATACTGAAAATTTAAGCGAATTTATAAAAGGAAAAATAATACATCCAACATGATCGTTATTTTCTCTTATTATTTATCCACATAATCTCTCAAAATCATGCCATAGTGATTTTCTTTCTCCTCTTCTTATTCGCCCTTTTATCTCAGAAAGAAATTATATGCAATTCAATTTACAAAATCCCGTTAATCTCTTCTCTTCATACTAGAATTAACAACACGTACTTTCATTCTATTTATTCATTCGATTAATCAATCACTCTCTCACATGTCTGTCACAAATATTTATATATATATAATGATTATAAAGCGATTGTACATCGCGCAAGACTGCAAACTAGTCTAATTATATAAAGTTATAGACATTAAATTGTCCTTGATAAAGAGGTACATCACATTTTAATTTGAACTGAGAAACTTAAAAAAAAAAATTCCAAAGAAACTTCAACGAATGTAAAATTCATATAAAAATTTGATAAGTTTCATAATAGAATATCTAGGTTAAGGTCTTATCTAGTAAAAGTTGATCTCTCCCAAATCAAGTTGATTTTATCAACAACTTTGGTGATTTTGTACCTTTTTTTCCTGTGATGTTATTGCTAATGTAATTTATTGAACGCTTTTAATATACTTATAGTATTAATATATATATATATATATATATATATATATGTATATATATTTTAAATGTTATAACTAGACATAAATTTCTTAAAGTATTAATGTAATTTTACGAGCAAAGTAGTAATCATGGCCATGAGTTTTGAATTAGACATTCTAGACTAGAGTCCTTACTAGAACAATTTTATATTTTTTTTTCTTCTTGATGTTTTTCACTACAATAAAAAAGGCTTATTATGTCATTTTTAAGTGACTTTTATTGCTATTTATGCCATTTTTTTACGACTCATAAAGCGACATAATTGCGGGTGTCATATATGTTCGAAAAACTGACATAAATGTAACCTTAAGTATGACGATTCCACACAAAAGCGTCATATTTTTTTTAAATATTATTATATTAAATATTATACGTTTTACACAAAATAAAAAATATATTTTATTATTTCTTAATTTCTTTTTCATTTTTTTTCTTTCTTTCTTTTTTAAATTGCACAATTAATTATCCATTTTTTAAGTGTTGTGGAGGGGATTCGAACCTTGGTACCAGTTAGGCTAAAACACTTTTATGATAAAATTCTTTATTTAAAGTATAAGATGTATCATTCTATTATATATCTCCGCCGTTATTTATGAACATATAAAACCAAGCATTTATATTCCTAACGTCCACAAACGAATTAATCTCACATCTAGCAACAAAAAAACTATTTAATTTCAACAAAAAGCACTCAAAATCACCAACCCAAGTATAATATTGCATATTTTTGCGGATGTATATTAATTGTGTGTTGTATTTAGGGTTTTTGCTTTTATTACGGTTTTAGGAAAATTCTAAAATGTTTAGGATATATCTCAAAAGGTTGCACACGCATTTCAGATTTTGTATAGAAATTAAAAATAAATTTTATTATGTCGCTTTTTAAAATGACCATCATATATTGTCATAAGTAAGTAAGTCCCTTAAAAATTGACATATTTAGTCTGTATTAATGTCGATTGCTGTAAAACTGACATAATAACTACATACTTCTTAAAAAACATCATAGGTGCATGAATTATAATGAGTTTATTGTGTTGCTTTACATAATAATTGTCATATATTGTCATAAATAAATATGTACTTAAAAACTGAGATAATTATTCATTATTTATGTCGGTTTCAACTGAACTGACACAATAGCTATAAACTCTTAAAAAATGACACAAATGTGGCACTATTTAACCTTTTATGTCATACTTGACTTGACCGACATATTTTAAATAATAAAAGTGATAAATTAAGCCATTTTTCTTGTAATGTTTGTTGATAGTAATCATATTTGGCTCTTTTTAGAATTTGTTTGGTTTAAGTGGAAATTTTAAATCGATAAATTCAATTTATATATTTTTTTAGATGTTGAATACGTTCATAAAGATGAAAATATTATTTTAAATTCTATGGAAAAAAAACTATATACTGATGAAGTACAAATAACCATGCCGTGCGTTGCGTTCTTTTTTAATAACAAAATGTTCTAAACTACATGGAAGGGATGCTAATTTATATATGTTAAGTCCATTTGGCATATTTTTCACTACAAGTCAATCACTTTATCATAAAGTCTATATTCACACTATGTAATAAATAAAAACAGTGGCTATCTATAAAAGAAAATAAAAAAGTACATAGCCCAAAAATCCAAAACATAATATATATATATATATATATATATATTTAAAAGGAGTATATATATATTAAAAAAATTATATATATATATAAATATAAGAGGTCCGGTCTAGACCGGTTTTTTGGCAAAATTTTAAGCAAGACGGAATACTGGACCGATTAAATTCGGTCCACTAAATTTCGGACTGGACCAATGTATTATTAAAAATAAAAAAAAAAATCTGTTTTTCAATTCAATTCAATCGGTATATATAGTTCGGTTCGATTTGGTTTATGCACACCCCTAGTTAATTAGAGGCTGCCAATTGGTGCAAACAAGGTTCAGTTCAGTGTGGCAATTTCAAGCCATAAACCGAAAACCAACCGATTACCGACCGACTGACCATTGTTCGAATGGTAACTGACCAACCATTTTTTAGTTGGTAACCGACTACTTGGTTACCAACTTAATTCGGTAACAGTTGCAATTTCATTTATACATACGAGCAGTTATTACAGTCCGACCGACCATTATTTAAAAAACAACAATTTTATTAGTTAACACCAACCATTACTAATATTTACTTATTTTATTATTTACTTTAAATGTTTAGTTAATTGTTTTAATTTTTCACACTCTCTTTCACAACTATTAATTAGACATCAGGCGCGACCTCCTTATTAGATTAATGATTTCCAACATGACCTTAATTCTGATATATATTAATGCAATGGGTACGATATATAACTCTAACCTTTTGGAGCCACCAAAGCACCTCATTTTTGCTTCCTGTCCATTGTTTTTATTATCTTAATTTTTTCGTATTTAATTTCAGTTAGAATACATAATTAACTCTCTAAATAAATGTAGTTATGAGTTCGGAAATACATAAGCTTTATACAACCCCTGCCTTTTAAACTATATTTAATGGATCATGTGTTATATATATATATATTCTATTTCTGGTACGGATTAGTCCATGCAAACCGGGTCTTTTTACAACGTTTTTCTATCATGAAAACATTGGGGTGTTTTTTACAACGCAAAACCGTCGTATAAAGGAACGGTCCATACAAGCCGATCCACACCTAAAATTTTCCGTGTATGTATTCAGCATATATATATATATATGTTGAAAATGTAACTTAATTTCTTCTTCTCCTAGTATTATTTCCCTGGGCTGACTTTAGTTGCTATAAATTAAAGCAATTATAGATTATCTAACATGGCGAGTGCTTATACTACCTTTATTCAATGAAATGTGTTTGTATAGTCGCCTTTGAGAATTTGGTCAATAAGTGTATCATTCAATTAGTTGGGACTTTTAGAAAGTGTATTGGTCGGTTTATGTGGATTCCTTATCAAACCAACTAAAAACTTTAAAATCATGATCTTTTATCTATCTAAATAATGGAATTTTAAAATCATGCCCTCTATTTACATATTATGTAATTGGGATTACCAAACACATCCTAATAATATTTATAAATTAATACTAAATTACATTAATAATATATGCGAATTACAGTAACAATATTTCTAATATTACAATAATATATTTCGGTAACAGGCCCTTTGTTCGGTAGGCGTACCGTGGGGGTGCATTGGGCATAATTTTTTAGAAAATAGATATGTAGGTCTATGAGGATGAATGACACAAATCTAGTCCTTCATTTTAAACACTAGCTACTAGCCCGGGGCGCTGCGGCGGTGCTGGCTTCGGAGATGGTGGTGGTGGAGCTCCTTCCCTTCCAAAATCACTTACTGCTGTCTCGCCCTTTGACAAATATAGTTTTGAGAGAATTTCTTCATAACTAGTTATCATCATCAAAAGAGAGTTTTCTGTAATCTTACTCTTGAAGATCACATGCAGTTCTGCACACAACACAAATAGAATTTAAAACTTTGAATCATATATAAGTTGACGAGGGCATGTTTAGTTTGCTCGTGAAAATCATTTGGCCAAAAGATGTATATATATATAAAGTTAAATTGATTAATAGATTAGTTAAGTATTACCTGGTAAAGTTCTTGCTTGAGTTTCTGGGAAAGCAAAGAGAAATAAGAGAAAGAAAGCTTTCATCATGAGAACCATTTTGATACTTGCCATTTTTTGGTGTAGAAAGGATAGAGTCTGCATGAGTCAATATATAGACCCAAATAAAATAAAATAAAATAAAAAAATAGACCCAAAAGACGGTCTTTTAATTAATTATTAGGCGAATTAGGGACACCATTCATTGCAAAATCATATTTTATTTTTGTTATCTTTGTGTTTTCTAGTTTTGTGGATGGCACTTTCACATGAATGATTTTATGAGCAATATTTAGAGCGTTGATTTAACTTGAGTTTTTATTTTTCTTAAATATATTATTTGAGTCAAGTTTTTATATTTTTTAATAATTATAATTAATAATATTAACGTTAGTCTTAGTATCGCGATTGGTCCTTAGTTACTTTTATTATTGACATTAGATTGACTGACTTTATATAGCACGTTTATTTCGATTAGTTGTCACTGCATTCAGGACTCAGAAATAATAAACATTCGAAGATAAGTGACTCAGTGTTATGCGTGAAATGATTGCATGAGAAATAGACATATCAAACATTTCAGAGTTTGGTTGTGGTGACCTCCCCTTGCCCACTCAGCTTATTAGCTTTGTTAGTGGATATCAATTTCAATTCATGAGAGTAATTGTATAAGTGTATATATATATATACACTAGAGTATACTCGTATTATTTAGTACGATAAACTAAAAAAAAATTATTAATTAAATAAAAAAATAATGTACGAATAATTTAAATTGACAAATTTTAATAAAATCATATTAAACAATTGAAACATATGTTCAATATATCTTTATGTTAGAAAAATTAAACATGAACCTGATTAGAGTGCCTTGTTTTAATTTTTTTCGAGGCATTTTTAATCATATTTTTTATCTTATTCTAATCTTAACGAAATACTTTTTTAACAAATTAAACTCAACGTCAAATGTGAAAATAATTAAACTGCGTCGATCATTATGATTTAAAAATTAAATTGTCCAAAAAATTGGATTGATGTACAGTTGATAATGCATCGAAGATAAAATCCGAAAGGCTCACAACTTTATTTCCTCCATGTGCACGTTGACCAAAAGGCGGGTTAAACCAATCCGATTACATTGCCCAAACCTCATAGGTACGAAGATAATATAAAAATACGCAATGTTTATAGTGAAAAAGAACCATATTTTTTTTATTGAGATGCACTTTATTATATAGGAAAATGATGGTAGATTATAATAAGTATTGTAGGGAGAGTATAAAATATGGCTCCCCTACTCCTTCAGATGATATGTTCCTAGAAGTAGAGAGAATGTTGTGGATACCTCATTATGTAACTTTTACAAATTGTTGGATTTCACATTTCGTCAAAGCAAAATCAGACTTGGCCAATATATAATTTCAAGATTCATGCTCAGACAAATAAAAATTGAACTTCGCCAATGCAAGTTTGAAGATCATGATAACTTATACGGTTAAGCCTCACAATGAGTGTATTGGATGTTGGAAAACAATTGTTGATACCTAATTACCACCGTTTTTTAAATTTATATACTTGACCAGTTGATGAAGCCCTTCTCGGACTCTAATCATCCTCAAGTTTGGATAGATGCTACATGACATCATGGGTACAACATATCCAAAAATCAGTTTGATCCAACTGTGGGATGCATTTGATTTGATCGAAACATCAAGCTCGATCAGGTTATCGATCCAAACGGGCATTTGAGCACCCGAAATGGGCCAACGGACATCTGGATCGGTGCAATGGTATGCCCGATCGAGTCTTCTAGCTAGAAGGCTAAAATCACTTGCTATATAAAATAGAGCACACACGAGAGCAAGATTGAGGCAAAGACCCACAAATTTTGGAGAGAAAAATACATTGCAATAACATAGTACGAGAAAAAAGGATCTATAACTTGCTTTTAAAGTGATTGTATTTAAATTCCTTGATTAGCCAAAGCTTCTAACACAAATAAGCTTAAACTGGACTGTATCGGACTGTACATATGCATAAATTGCCTTGGAACTTAATTTTTTGCATTATGTTCCTTTTATTCCATTACTTGCATAAAAGGTTTAGTGGGATAAACAATCCGCCTAGATAAAGTTATCTTATCCCACTTTCTTATCCAGCGCGTCAAACACAACCTTAAAGTCAATTGGTAATCTAACCCAATACTGAAAATTTAAGCGAATTTATAAAAAGAAAAATAATACATCCAACATGATCGTTATTTTATCCTATTATTTATCCACATAATCTCTCAAAATCATGCCATAGTGATTTTCTTTCTCCTTCTTTCTCCTCTTCTTATTCGCCCTCTATCTCAGAAAGAAATTATATGCAATTCAATTTACAAAATTCCGTTAATCTCTTCTCTTCATACTAGAATTAATAACACTTTCATTCTATTTATTCATTCGATTAATCAATCACTCTCTCACATGTCTGTCACAAATATTTATATATATGTATATATAATGATTATAAAGCGATTGTACATCGCGCAAGACTGCAAACTAGTCTAATTATATAAAGTTATAGACATTAAATTGTCCTTGATAAAGAGGTACATCACATTTTTATTTGAACTGAGAAACTTAAAAAACAAATTCCAAAGAAACTTCAACGAATGTAAAATTCATATAAAAATTTGATAAGCGTCATAATAGAATATCTAGGTGAAGGTCTTATTTGGTAAAAGTTGATCTCTCCCAAATCAAGTTGACTTTACTCAACAACATTGGTCATTTTGTACCTTTTTTGCCTGTGATGTTATTGCTAATGTAATTTATTGAACGCTTTTAATATATTTATAGTATTAGCATATATATATATATTTATATATTTTAAATGTTATAACTAGACATAAATTTCTTAAAGTGTTAATGTAATTTTACGAGCAAAGTAGTAATCGTGGCCATGAGTTTTGAATTAGATACTCTAGACTGGAGTCCTTACTAGAACAATTTTTATTTTATTTTTCTTCTTGATGTTTTTGTTAATAGTAATCATATTTGACTCTTTTTAGAATTTGTTTGGTTTAAGTGGAAATTTTAAATCGATAAATTCAATTTATATATTTTTTTAGATGTTGAATACGTTCATAAAGATGAAAATATTATTTTAAATTCTATGGAAAAAAAAACTATATACTAATGAAGTACTAATAACCATGGCGTGCGTTGCATTCTATTTTAATAACAAAATGTTCTAAACTACATGGAAGGGATGCTAATTTATATATGTTAAGTCCATTTGGCATATTTTTCACTACAAGTCAATCACTTTACAATAAAGTCTATATTCACACTATGTAGTAAATAAAAACAGTGGCTGTCTATAAAATAACATAAAAAAGTATATAGCCCAAAAATCCAAAACATAATATATATATATATATATATATATTTAAAAGGAGTATATATATTAAACAAATTATATATATATATACATAAATATAATAGGTCCGGTCTAGACTGGTTTTTTGGCAAAATTTTAAGCAAGACCGAAGACTAGACCGATTAAATTTGGTCCACTAAATTTCGGACTGGGCCAATGTATTATTAAAAATCCAAAAAAAAATATGTTTTTCAATTCAATTCAATCGGTCTATATAATTCAGTTCGATTTGGCTTCTGCGCACCCCTAGTTAGAGGCTGCCAATTGGTGCAAACAAGGTTCAGTTCAGGGTGGCAATTTCAAGCCATAAACCGAAAACCAACCGATTACCGACCGACTGACCATTGTTCGAATGGTAACCGACCGACCATTTTTTGGTTGGTAACCGACTACTTGGTTACCAACTTAATTCGGCAACAGTTGCAATTTCATTTATACATACGAGCGGTTATTACAATCCGACCGACCATTATTTAAAAAATAACAATTTTATTAGTTAACACCAACTATTACTAATATTTACTTATTTTATTATTTACTTTAAATGTTTAATTAATTGTTTTAATTTTTCACACTTTCTTTCACAACTATTAATTAGACATCAGGCGCGACCTCCTTATTAGATTAATGATTTCCAACATGACCTTAATTCTGACATATATTAATGCAATGGGTACGTTATATAACTCTAACCTTTTGGAGCCACCAAAGCACCTCATGTTTGCTTCCTGTCCATTGCTTTTATTATCTTAATTTTTTCGTATTTAATTTCAGTTAGAATATATATAATTAACTCTCTCAATAAATGTAGTTATGAGTTCGGAAATACATAAGCTTTATACAACCCCTGCCCTATAACTATATTTAATGGATCATGTGTTATATATATATATATTCTATTTCTGGTACGGACTAATCCATACAGATCGGGCCTTTTTACAATGTTTTTCTGTAATAAAAACGTTGTGGTGTTTTTTACAACGCAAAACCGTTGTATAAAGGACCGGTCCATACAAGCCGATCCACACCTAAAATTTTTCGTATACGTATGTATTCAGCATATATATATATGTTGAAAATATAACTTAATTCCTTCTTCTCCTAGTATTATTTCCCTAGTCTGACTTTAGTTGCTATAAATTAAAGCTATTATAGATGATCTAACATGGCGAGTTCTTATACTACCTTTTTTCAATGAAATGTGTTTGTATAGCGGCCTTTGAGAATTTGGTCAATAAGTGTATCGTTCAATTAGTTGGGACTTTTAGAAAGTGTATGGGTCGGTTTATGTGGATTCCTTATCAAACCAACTAAAAACTCTAAAATCATGATCTTTTATCTATCTAAATAATGGAATTTTAAAATCATGCCCTCTATTTACAAATTATGTAATTGGGATTACCAAACACATCCTAATAATATTTATAAATTAATACTAAATTACATTAATAATATATGCGAATTACAGTAACAATATTTCTAAAATTACAATAATATATTTCGGGGTAACAGGCCCTTTGTTCGGTAGGCTTACCGTGAGGGTGCATTGATCATAATTTTTTAGAAAATAGATATGTAGGTCTATGAGGATGAATGACACAAATCTAGTCCTTCATTTTAAACACTAGCTACTAGCCCGGGGCGCTGCGGCGGTGCTGGCTTCGGAGATGGTGGTGGTGAAGCTCCTTCCCTTCCAAAATCACTTATAGTTTTGAGAGAATTTCTTCATAACTAGTTATCATCATCAAAAGAGAGTTTTCTGTAATCTTACTCTTGAAGATCACATGCAGTTCTGCTCACAACACAAATAGAATTTAAAACTTTGAAACATATATAAGTTGACGAGGGCATGTTTAGTTTGCTCGTGAAAATCATTTGGCCAAAAGATGTATATATATATAAAGTTAAATTGATTAATAGATTAGTTAAGTATTACCTGGTAAAGTTCTTGCTTGAGTTTCTGGGAAAGCAAAGAGAAATAAGAGAAAGAAAGCTTTCATCATGAGAACCATTTTGATACTTGCCATTTTTTGGTGTAGAAAGGATAGAGTCTGCATGAGTCAATATATAGACCCAAATAAAATAAAATAAAAATAAAAAAATAGACCCAAAAGACGGTCTTTTAATTAATTATTAGGCGAATTAGGGACACCATTCATTGCAAAATCATATTTTATTTTTGTTATCTTTGTGTTTTCTAGTTTTGTGGATGGCACTTTCACATGAATGATTTTATGAGCAATATTTATAGCGTTGATTTAACTTGAGTTTTTATTTTTCTTAAATATATTATTTGATTCAAGTTTTTATATTTTTTAATAATTATAATTAATAATATTAACGTTAGTCTTAGTATCGCGATTGGTCCTTAGTTACTTTTATTATTGACATTAGATTGACTGACTTTATATAGCACGTTTATTTCGATTAGTTGTCACTGCATTCAGGACTCAGAAATAATAAACATTCGAAGATAAGTGACTCAGTGTTATGCGTGAAATGATTGCATGAGAAATAGACATATCAAACATTTCAGAGTTTGGTTGTGGTGACCTCCCCTTGCCCACTCAGCTTATTAGCTTTGTTAGTGGATATCAATTTCAATTCATGAGAGTAATTGTATAAGTGTATATATATATACACTAGAGTATACTCGTATTATTTAGTACGATAAACTAAAATTTTTTTTATTAATTAAATAAAAAAGTAATGTACGAATAATTTAAATTGATAAATTTCAATAAAATCATATTGAACAATTGAAACATATGTTCAATCTTTATGTTAGAAAAATTAAACATGAACCTGATTAGAGTGCCTTGTTTTAATTTTTTTCGAGGCATTTTTAATCATATTTTTTTTTTATCTTATTCTAATCTTAACGAAATACTTTTTTAACAAATTAAACTCAACGTCAAATGTGAAAATAATTCTACTGCGTCGATCATTATGATTTAAAAATTAAATTGTCCAAAAAATTGGATTGATGTACAGTTGATAATGCATCGAAGATAAAATCCGAAAGGCTCACAACTTTATTTCCTCCATGCGCACGTTGACCAAAAGGAGGGTTAAACCAATCCGATTACATTGCCCAAACCTCATAGGTACGAAGATAATATAAAAATACGCAATGTTTATAGTGAAAAAGAACCATATTTTTTTTTATTGAGATGCACTTTATTATATAGGAAAATGATGGGTGATTATAATAAGTATTGTAGGGAGAGTATAAAATATGGCTCCCCTACTCCTTCAGATGATATGTTCGCAGAAGTAGAGAGAATGTTGTGGATACCTCATTATGTAACTTTTACAAATGGTTGGATTTCGCATTTCGTCAAAGCAAAATCAGACTTGGCCAATATATAATTTCAAGATTCATGCTCAAACAAATAAAAATTGGACTTAGCCAATGCAAGTTTGAAGATCATGATAACTTGTACGGTTAAGCCTCACAATGAGTGTACTGGATGTTGGAAAACAATTGTTGATACCTAATTACCACCGTTTTTCAAGTTTATATACTTGACCCGTTGGATGAAGCCCTTCTCGGACTCTAATCATCCTCAATTTTGGATAGCTGCTACATGACATCATGACTACAACATATCCAAAAATCAGTTTGATCTAACTGTGGGATGCATTTGATTTGATCGAAACATCAAGCTCGATCAGGTTATCGATCCAAACGGGCATTTGAGCACCCGAAATGGGCCAACGGACATCTGGATCGGTGCAATGGTATGCCCGATCGAGTCTTCTAGCTAGAAGGCTAAAATCACTTGCTATATAAAATAGAGCACACACGAGAGCAAGATTGAGGCAAAGACCCGCAAATTTTAGAGAGAAAAATACATTGCAATAACATAGTACGAGAAAAAAGGATCTATAACTTGCTTTTAGAGTGATTGTATTTAAATTCCTTGATTAGCTAAAGCTTCTAACACAAATAAGCCTAAACTGGACTGTATCGGACTGTACATATGCATAAATTGCCTTGGAACTTAATTTTCTGCATTATGTTACGTTTATTCTATTACTTGCATAAAAGGTTTAGTGGGATAAACAATGCGCCTAGATATCCAATCACAACGAACACCAAACATAAGATAGGATAAAGTTATCTTATCCCACTCTCTTATCCAGCGCGTCAAACACAACTTTAAAGTCAATTGGTAATTTAACCCAATACTGAAAATTTAAGCGAATTTATAAAAGGAAAAATAATACATCCAACATGATCGTTATTTTCTCTTATTATTTATCCACATAATCTCTCAAAATCATGCCATAGTGATTTTCTTTCTCCTTCTTTCTCCTCTTCTTATTCGCCCTCTTTCTTAGAAAGAAATTATATGCAATTCAATTTACAAAATCCCGTTATTCTCTTCTCTTTAAACTAGAATTAATAACAATTTCATTCTATTTATTCATTCGATTAATCAATCACTCTCTCACATGTCTATCACAAATATTTATATATATATATATATATAATGATTATAAAGCGACTCTGCATCGCGCAAGGCTGCAAACTAGTCTAATTATATAAAGTTATAGACATTAAATTGTCCTTGATAAAGAGGTACATGAGATTTTAATTTGAACTGAGAAACTTCAAAAAAAAATTCCAAAGAAACTTCAACGCAGTGTAAAATTCGTATAAAAATTTGATAAGTGTCATAATAGAATATCTAGGTTAAGGTCTTATCTGGTAAAAGTTGATCTCTCCCAAATCAAATTTTACTCAACAACTTTGGTAATTTTGTACCTTTTTTGCCTGTGATGTTATTGCTAATGTAATTTGTTGAACGCTTTTAATATATTTATAGTATTAGCATATATATATATATATATATTTTAAATGTTATAACTAGACATAAATTTCTTAAAGTGTTAATGAAATTTTACGAGCAAAGTAGTAATCTTGGCCATGAGTTTTGAATTAGATACTCTAGACTAGAGTCCTTACTAGAACAATTTTATATTTTTTTTTCTTCTTGATGTTTTTGTTAATAGTAATCATATTTGACTCTTTTTAGAATGAGATAATGGGTTATAAGGTCTCGCTCCGTAATGTGTTATAACTCTAAGGACAGATTCATGTTTAATAAAGGGAAGTAGTACTAATTTCATAATTTGGTTTTACAATAAGGACACTTTTCATAATATTAATTTATTTTAAGGAAAATGATAAATGTTGATGGACAAAACTACCCTACTATATCATTTATTCTAATTATACAAAAGACATATTATTCTCTCTTACATACACATAGTTTAGAGAGAGAAAACAAAAAACAAGAGAAAAGAGAAGTTGTCTCACCACCACCACCACCACCACCACTGATCGTATCTCCGAGACGATCATCGTTCTCATCATCATCGTTCTCATCATTATCATCATCATCATCATCATCTTCTTCTTCTTCTTCTTCTTCTTCTTCTTCTTCTTCTTCTTTTTTCTAGATCTGCAATCGTAAAACATATATAACTTTTGATCGAACCGTGGGATTTGGCTGATTTTTGGATATGTTGTTCGGAAGACAAAGTTACTATTATTGCGCGAAAAATTAAGACGATCAGAAGTCGTTTTGTTATCGAAATCGGTCGATTTTAACAGCCCAGCGGGATTTGAAAAAAAAAATATGATTTTAACTTTTTTTTTTTTTTTTTTACGAACCCTACGTCGATCCATATCTATATACATATAAATAAATTGAGTGGATGTTGATCTCATCAATTTTTTTGTTCAAGTGGTGTTATCTTATGGTTGTTGTTCAGAAGGTGCTAAATACATTTAACACCTTCTGGTTGTTGTCTAGATGGTGCTAAATGCATGTAGCACCATTTGGTTACTGTCCAGAGGGTGCTAAATGTATTTAGCACCTTCTGGTTGTGGTGCTTAATGTATTTAGCACCTTTTGGTTGCTGTCCAGAGGGTGCTAAATGCATTTAGCACCTTCTGGTTGTAGTGCTAAATGCATTTAGCATCTTATCGTTGCTGTCTAGCGGGTGCTAAATGCATTTAGCACCCTCTGGTTGCTATCCAGGGGGTGCTAAATGCATTTAGCACCTTCTGGTTGCTGTCCAGCGGGTGCTAAATGTATTTAGCACCTTCTGGTTGTGGTGCTAAACGCATTTAGCACCCTCTGGTTGCTGTCCAGGGGGTGCTAAACGCATTTAGCACCTTCTGGTTGCTGTCCAGGGGGTGCTAAACGCATTTAGCACCTTCTGGTACCTTTTGGTTGTAGTGCTAAATGCATTTAGCACCCTCTGGTTGCTGTGCAGGGGTTGCTAAATGCATTTAGCACCTTCTGGTTGCTATTGGTGTTATAATGAGACGATATTATAAGGAAGGGGTATTAGTGTCTTTTTTGTATAGTGTCCTTAATTTACACAGCTAATTTTTAAATGTCCTTTATAATTATATTATTATTATAATGAGCCCTTATACCTAATTGCCTCTTTTAGAATTTGTTTGGTTTAAGTGGAAATTTTAAATCGATAAATTCAATTTATATAATATTTTAGATGTTGAATACGTTCATAAAGATGAAAATATTATTTTAAATTCTATGGAAAAAAAAACTATATACTGATGAAGTACTAATAACCAAGCCATTTGGCATATTTTTAAGTCCATTTTAGATGCTAAATACGTTGCGTTCTTTTTCAATAACAAAATGTTCTAAACTACATGGAAGGGATGCTAATTTATATATGTTAAGTCCATTTGGCATATTTTTCACTACAAGTCAATCACTTTATCATAAAGTCTATATTCACACTATGTAATAAATAAAAACAGTGGCTGTCTATAAAATAAAATAAAAAAGTATATAGCCCAAAAATCCAAAACATAATATATATATATATATATATATTTAAAAGGAGTATATATATTAAAAAAATTATATATATATACATAAATATAATAGGTCCGGTCTAGACCGGTTTTTTGGTAAAATTTTAAGCAATTAAATTCGGTCTACTAAATTTCGGACTAGACCAATGTATTATTAAAAATCAAAAAAAAAATCTGTATTTCAATTCAATTCAATCGGTCTATATAGTTCGGTTCGATTTGGTTTCTGTGCACCCCTAGTAAGAGGCTGCCAATTGGTGCAAACAAGGTTCAGTTCAGGGTGGCAATTTCAAGCCATAAACCGAAAACCAACCGATTACCGACCGACTGACCATTGTTCGAATGGTAACCGACCGACCATTTTTTTGTTGATAACCGACTACTTGGTTACCAACTTAATTCGACAACAGTTGCAATTTCATTTATACATACGGGAGGTTATTACAGTCCGACCGATCATTATTTAAAAAACAACAATTTTATTAGTTAACACCAACCATTACTAATATTTACTTATTTTATTATTCATTTTTAAATGTTTAATTAATTGTTTTAATTTTTCACACTCTCTTTCACAACTATTAATTAGACATCAGGCGCGACCTCCTTATTAGATTAATGATTTCCGACATGACCTTAATTAATTCTGATATATATTAATGCAATGGGTACGTTATATAACTCTAACCTTTTGGAGCCACCAAAGCACCTCATGTTTGCTTCCTGTCCATTGCCTTTATTATCTTAATTTTTTCGTATTTAATTTCAGTTAGAATATATAATTAACTCTCTCAATAAATGTAGTTATGAGTTCGGAAATACATAAGCTTTATACAACCCCTGCACTTTAAACTATATTTAATGGATCATGTGTTAAATATATATATACCAGACTAATACATATAGATCGGTCCTTTTTACAATGTTTTTCTGTTATAAAAACATTGGGGTATTTTTTACAACGCAAAACCGTCGTATAAAGGACCGGTCCATACAAGCCGATCCACACCTAAAGTTTTCCGTATATATATGTATTCAGCATATATATGTTGAAAATATAACTTAATTCCTTCTTCTCCTAGTATTATTTCCCCAGTCGGACTTTAGTTGCTATAAATTAAAGCTATTATAGATGATCTAACATGGCGAGTGCTTATACTACCTTTATTCAATGAAATGTGTTTGTATAGTCGCCTTTGAGAATTTGGTCAATAAGTGTATCATTCAATTAGTTGGGACTTTTAGAAAGTGTATTGGTCGGTTTATGTGGATTCCTTATCAAACCAACTAAAAACTTTAAAATCATGATCTTTTTATCTATCTAAATAATGAAATTTTAAAGGGATTACCAAACACATCCTAATAATATTTATAAATTAATACTAAATTACATTAATAATATGCGAATTATAGTAACAACATTTCTAAAATTATAATAATATATCTCGGTAACAGGCCCTTTGTTAGGTAGGCGTACCGTGGGGGTGCATTGAGCATAATTTTTTAGAAAATATATATGTAGGTCTATCAGGATGAATGACACAAATCTAGTCCTTCATTTTAAACACTAGCTACTAGCCCGGGGCGCTGCGGCGGTGCTGGCTTCGGAGATGGTGGTGGTGAAGCTCCTTCCCTTCCAAAATCACTTACTGCTGCCTCGCCCTTTGACAAATATGGTTTTGAGAGAATTTCTTCATAACTAGTTATCATCATCAAAAGAGAGTTTTCTGTAATCTTACTCTTGAAGATCACATGCAGTTCTGCACACAACACAAATAGAATTTAAAACTTTGAATCATATATAAGTTGATGAGGGCATGTTTAGTTTGCTCGTGAAAATCATTTGGCCAAAAGATGTATATATATATATATAAAGTTAAATTGATTAATAGATTAGTTAAATATTACCTGGTAAAGTTCTTGCTTGAGTTTCTGGGAAAGCAAAGAGAAATAAGAGAAAGAAAGCTTTCATCATGAGAACCATTTTGATACTTGCCATTTTTTGGTGTAGAAAGGATAGAGTCTGCATGAGTCAATATATAGACCGAAAAAAAAAATATAGACCCAAGTTTATTTAATTTGAGTTTTTATATTTTTTAAATATATTATTTGATTCAAGTTTTTATATATTTTTTAAATTATAAGTAATTATATTAACGTTAATCTTAGTATCGCGATTGGTCCTTAGTTACTTTTATTTTTATTATTGACATTAGGTTGAGTGACTTTATATAGCACGTGTATTCCGATTTGTTGTCACTGCATTCAGGACTCAGAAATAATAAACATTCGAAGATAAGTGGACTCAGTGTTATGCGCGAAATGATTGCATATGAAATAGACATATCAAACATTTCAGAGTTTGGTTGTGGTGACGTCCCCTTGCCCACTCAGCTAATTAGCTTTATTTGTTAGTGGATATCAATTTCAATTCATGAGAGTAATTGTATAAGTGTATAAATATATACACTAGAGTATACTCGTATTATTTAGTACGATAAACTAAATAAAATTTATTAATTGAATAAAAAATTTAACGTGTAACTAATTTAAATTAACAAAGTTCAACAAATTAATGTTGAACAATTGATACGTATGTTCAATCTGTATGTTAGAAAAACTAAACATGAACTTGATTAGCGCGTCTTGTTTTAATTTTTTTCGAGTCATTTTTAATCATATTTTTAATCTTATTCTAATATTAACTAAATAATTTTTTAACAAATTAAACTCAACGTCAAATGTGAAAGTAATTCAACTCCGACAATCATTATGATTTAAAAATTAAATTATCCAAAAATTTGGATTGATGCATGTACCGTGAACAAATAGATTGAGATTACCAACATAAAGTAACGTCTTTAAACGTTACTCAATAATTTTTCTTTATCTTTTCTACATAATTATATAATCACGATGAATCTTATTTAATTGATATAGATTAATAAATTTTAAATATATAAATTTTATTAAAACTCGAATTTTTTATTTAAAGTTATGGCATTTAAATTGCATACAAAATTATTAGTGTGTAATAGTTTATTGTATGTATATTATTAGTATAAGTGTTTTATCTTTAATTTGACATCTTGATTTGTATATAAAACTCATTCAACAGTGTACAACCAAGGTATATTATAACATATGTAGTTTTAACTATTGAATTCTTATACTTTTTGAGAAAAAAAATTGATCAAAAAATGGTATTTTATAATATAGATATACCTTTGTTAAAGTTATCTATTACATAATTTATATTTTTAATAATTATTGGGATAATCAGAGCATTTATGGTAAAGGTCCAGACCTTACGGATTGGGGCTTTTTACGACACTTTTGTGTCGTAAAAACACTTGGGGGTGTGTTTTTACGACGCAAAAGCGTCGTAAAAGTCCCAATCCGTAAGGTCTGGACCTTACTTGAAATTTTCCCTTGGGATAATATACTATATATCTTTTGAGAAATTTTCTTGTCGGACGATACGCTATATATCGTTTAAGTATATTTATTTGTTAAGTAACATATTTTTTTTTTATATTACTAGAATAAGTTTAACTTTTTAAAATATATTTTTACAATATATTATGCTGTAGAAATGGCCTTAATTAGTGGATGTTAAAATATATTTTTACAATATATTATGCTGTAGAAATGGCCTTAATTAGTGGATGTTAATTTTTACAATAGTTGAAGTTGTATGATTTTAAATTTGTTAAATTAATGCTCTATTTCGTGCAGTTATTTGGTCATTTAATTAACCACATTTACTATATTTTTTTGCAGCATCAAAACTTTCTTTTAACTTTGACTCATTGAGCAATATGATCTGCAATTGAAGGACGTATTCAAATTGAAAAAAGTAAGCTTCCTTCTAATATTTTACTCACAAGATGTTCAAGTTGTGACTATATATGTTTGTAGTAAAAGTTATTCAATAACTTCCAAGTTAACAACACGTACATAAATCTCTTTCAAAGTGAGTTTCTTTTAATTATTGTGACAAGCTGTAGTAAGTCTCTTTCATAATACGAAATAAATAACAAAACATAATAAATATTGTAATGACAAAATCTTATTATTATTTGCAGGAAAGTAGATAGACCATAAATGAAGCCCCAGTAATACCATTGCAAAATTCTGGGCTGCACATGTGTAATGAAGATTTTCAAACTTCTACAGCAAAAACGACTCTTAAAAGCTACCCTTTTTCTTTTTACCATTTTTACTTTTAACTCCCAAAAAGTTATACACACTTAGCTATTTATCTTTTATTTGCTATTTAACTTTTATTATTACATTGCATTTTAATACAAACAATATTTTTGGCTTTCAAATTAATATTGTGCTATTTGTACTAACTATTGTTATAAACTAATCAAACGTAAACATAAAAGACCTATGTATTGCACGGGCTACATAACTAGTATATATATAATGGAAGAACTTCACTATAATTTTCCATTTGTCTCTCTCCCTATATGTGCCAAGTGTCCTCTCTTTCTCTCTACAATTTTAAAAAAATGGTTATCACTTTTTCAAAAATAGAAAACCACCTTCTTATTATTCATCTCTCCAATTATTACTTCTCTCTCTTGACTCTCATTTACTTATTCAAGATCTACACAACCACCATTGCTGCACATAATTTACTATGGTAATCAATGATTTCATTTCTCTCCGTACTTTTTCCCCATCTTCTTCATTTCTTTGCACATATGGATATCACATGTGTATATATATATATTGAAGAAATAAAATTAAAAGGTACATTATTAATAAAAAAATATTAAAATGTACATTAACGACAGAGCCGTGCTAGTCTTGTAAATATATATAGATGTGTGTGTATCATGATCCATAAATGAGTATGCACAATAACAATACCTTCTATATATGTATATAGTCCATATTGTTAAGAACCATCTCCCCCAAGATTAATGGATGGACATGGACGTGCAACCCCATACTTGTACGTGGAGAGCAAATTAATGGATGCGGGATGAGGGATGGAGGTGCCAAGGTTTGAACATTGGACCTCCTAGAGAACCAAGCTCTGATACCATGTTAAGAAACATCTCTCCCAAAAGCTTAAGCTTTTAGGAGAAGGAGCCGCAATGAATATCATGCTTAACCCCTATATATATATACTGAATGCATGCAAGAGTGGATAAATAAATATCTCATATATATAAAGTCCGTTTCTGGTACAGACTGCTCTTTTTTACGACGGTTTTCCGTTATAAAAACATTTGAGAAGTGTTTTTTTAATGCAAAATCGTTTTAAAAATGACCAATCCGTACGGAATGATTCGCACCTGAAAATTTACATGTATATATACAGTTTGTATATACAAAATGCATTAGTACATATGTAATTTATGTCTCTTTTCACAATTTCTAAGCATATAGACAGTTTGGGTATCTCAAAGAGAATCTCTCATTTTGAACTTTAATTTTTATATTAAATTAAAGGGTCAATTTTATTATTATTTCATTGAAATGAAAAAGTAAATTTGTTCTATTAAAGTCAATTGGTAATCTAACTCAATACTGTAAATTTATGCAAATTTATAAAAAGAAAAATAATGCATCCAACATAATAGTTATTTTCTCTCATTATTTATCCACATACATCTTTCAAAATCATGTCATAGTGATTTTCTTTCTCCCTCTTTCTCCTCTTGTTATTTGCCCCTCTCTCTCACAAAGAAATTGTACACAATTCATTTTATAAAATCATGTTAATCTCTTCTCTTTATATATACCAGAATTAATAACACTATCATTTTATTTATTCATTCAATTAATCAATCACTCTCTCACGTCTATCACAAATATTTATATATATAATGATTATAAAGGACTACGCATTGCGCAAGGCTGCAAACTAGTCTAATTATATAAAGTTATATATAGACATTAAATTGTCATTTATAAAGAGGTACATCACATTTTAATTTGAACAGAGAAACTTCAAAAAAAATTCCCAAAGAAACTTCAATGTAGTGTAAAAATCGTACAAAAATTTGATAAGTGTCATAATCGAATATTTGGGTTAAGGTCTTATCTGGTAAAATTTGCTCTCTCCCAACAACTTTGGTAATTTTGTACTTTTTTTTTGCCTGCGATGTTATTGCTAATGTAATCTATTGAACGCTTTTAATATATTTATAGTATTAGAATAATTTATTTATTTCTAAATGCTAATAAATAGACATAAATTTCTTAAAGTGTTAATGTAATTTTACGAGTAAAGTAGTAATCGTGGCCATGAGTTTTGAATTAGACTCTCTAGACTAGAGTCCTTACTAGAACAATTTTATATTTTTGTTTTCTTCTTGATGATTTTGTTAATAGTAATCATATATTGACTCTTTTTAGACTTTGTTTGGTTTAAGTGAAAATTTTAAATCGATAAATTCAATTTATATATTTTTTTTAGATGTTGAATAAGTTCATAAAGATGAAACTATTAGTATAAATTCTAAGGAAAAAAAACTTTATACCGATGAAGTACTAATAACCATGCCGTGCGTTACATACATTCTTTTTTAGTATTTTAAGCAAGACCAGATCAATTAGATTCGGTCCACTAAATTTTGGGCCGCACCATTGTATTATTAAAAACCGTAAAATATATATATATATATATATTTCAATTCGATTCAATCGGTCCATTCGGTTTGGTTCGATTTTGCACACCTCTAGATAGAGGCTGCCAATTGGTGCAAACAAGGTTCAGTTCTGGGTGGCAATTTCAAGTCATAAACCGAAAACCAACCGATTACTAACTAACTATTGCTCGAATGGTAACCGACTAACCATTTTTTGGTTGGTAACCGACAACTCGGTTTCCGACCTAATTCAATAACAGTTGTAGTTTCATTTATACATACAAGCAGTTATTGCTGACTGACCGACCGACCATTATTTAAAAAACAACAATTTTATTAGTTAAGACCGACCATTACTAATATTTACTTATTTTATTATTTACTTTAAATGGTTAATTGTTTAACTTTCCACAGTCTCTATCACAACTATTAATAATTAGACCTCAAGCGCGACCTCCTTAATAGATTAATGATTTCCCATGTGACCTTAATTCTGATATATATTAATGCAATGGGTTATATAGCTCTAACCATTTGGAGCCACCAAAGCACCTCATGTTTGCTTCCCGTGCATTGCCTTTATTATCTTAATTTTATTGTATTTTCGGTTAGAATATATAATTAACTCTCTAAATAAATGTAGTTATGAGTTTGGAAATACATACGTACATTTTATACAACCCCTGCCCTTTAAACTATATTTAATGGATCATGTGTTATATATATATATAGTCCGTTTCTGGTATAGACTAGAACTTTTTACGACATTTTTCTATCATAAAAATATTGGAAGTGTTTTTTATAACGCAAAACCGTCGTATAAAGGACCGGTCCATACAAACCGATCGACACCTGAAATTTTCCGTATATGTATATATTCAGCATATATATATGTTGAAAATATAACTTAATTCCTTCTCCTAGTATTATTTCCCTAGCCCGATGTGAGTTGCTATTTTAGATGATCTAATATGGTGGGTGCTTATACTACCTTTATTCAATGATGTGTTTGACGCACTGGATTAGACGGTCAAATTGGGTTATTTAATGCGAATTCTTAAGTAAGCCCACAAAAATGTTCTTTTCACCCCATTAGAGAAAACTTTCGGCTCACTCCACTAAATTTTTAATTTTTTTTTTCTTCACACCCCACTTTCTTTTGCACTCCCAAACAAGGAACAAAAAAACTTGATGGCATTCTTATTCATACACCCATGACAACCTGCGAAACCATGTTCACCCCTACAATCACAACCTTCGATGAAGTATCATACCACCCATTTCAACAATTATATTCAAAGACTAAAAGTAGTCAGATGGTTATGTGAAAATTAATTTAATTGCTAAATTCATAATGGTTGAAACAATGGAGAAGAAAAAGATTTGATGTAATTAAGATATGAGATTCGTAGATCTAGAAGCCAAGTCTACTTTTTGATATTCATGGCTTCCATTAATTTTATACTCTCAAATTTTATTATTAATTTCTTGTCTTCTCCAGCAACAATGGCGATCTCCTTTACAAACATTGAAAAATCTTACTATCAAAACAGCAAATCGTTCTAAACGGAGGATATTGAAAGAAGGCGTTGGTGAGCGATCGTAGTTTATGAATTGAAATTTGCTTGCCAACAAAACAAATGGGGACGATGATCGGAAGACATTAAAATCACCGAATTGTTTGCGGTTAGAAGATAAGGGCTCTTTGGCTTGTAATTTTTGTCTTTCCCGAAATTTTTAAAAAATGAACTGGGGTTAAAAGACAAATTTTATGGGTGTAAATAATATTAGCTTATTTAATCCTATTTGAATAGGATAAAACAATCTCACCTCTTAAGTGGAATTCATTAATCCTTTTTGCAATGGGATAAGAAACTTTAGTGGAATAAATAATTCACCCCAGTATCCAATCCTGATGAACACCAAACATGGGATAGGATAAAGTTATATTATCTCACTCTTTTATCCAGCGCGTCAAACGCAACCCGAAATGTGTTTGTATTGTGGCCTTTGAGAATTTGGTCAATAAGTGTATTGTTCAATTAGTTGGGATTTTGAGAAAGTGTATTGGTTGGTTTATATGGATTACTGACCAAACCAATCGAAAACTTCAAAATCATGATCTTTTAGTCTATCTAAATAATGGAATTTCAAAATCATGTCCTCTATTTACATATTATATAATTGAGATTACCAAACACATTCTAATAATATTTATAAATTAATACTAAATTCGATTAATAATATATGCATGCAAATTACAGTTGCAATATTTCTAAAATTACAATAATATATTTCGGTAACAGAACCTTTGTTTGGTAGGCGTACCGTGGGGCCGGGTGCATTGAGCATAATTTTTGAGAAAATATATATGTAGGTCTATGAGGATGAATGACGTAAATCTAGTCCTTCATTTTCAATACTAGCTACTAGCCCGGGGTGCTGCGGCGTTGCTGGCATTGGAGGTGGTGGTGGAGAAGCTCCGCGCCCCCCAAAATCACTTACTGCTGTCTCGCCCTTTGACGAATATGGCTTTGAGAGAATTTTTTCATAACTTGTTATGATCATCAAATGCGTGTTTTCTATAATCTTACTCTTGAAGCTCACACGCAGTTCTGCACGCAACACAAACATAATAGAAAACTTGTAATCATATATAAGTTGATAATGGCAAGTTAAGTTTGCTCGTGAAAATCATTTGGCCAAAAGATGTATATATATATATAAAGTTAAATTGATTAACAGATTAGTTAAATATTACCTGGTAAAGTTCTTGCTTTAGTTTCTGGGAAAGCAAAGAGACATAAGAGAAGGAAAGCTTTCATCATGAGAACCATTTTGATACTTGCCAATTTTGGTGTAGAAAGGATAGGGTCTGCATGAGGCAATATAGACCCAAAAGATCCTGTTTTAATTATTAGGCAAATGAGATTCTTTTGGGTCAACTTAATATCTAGCACATGTACAAATACTATACAATATATCCGGTCTACTAGCAGTTAAGTATAAAAGACTACCAATCATACTACAATATAGAGTACAATCAACAGATTTTCCAGCTTGGTCTTTTCCTAAACTTGCAAGTAGTACTAAAAGGAGTTGTCACATGTTTAGCTTTATCAAGCCCAAATCTCACTTACAAGATCTTTAGCATTTATAGTTTGTGAAATAAATATGCCATTCGAAAGTTTTTTTACTTGTAAGCCCGAAAAGTAACTAAGTTCACCAACCGTACTCATTTCAAACTCTTGACGCATAAGATCTGCAAAACTTTTAGTGTTCCCTTCAAATGTGGAACCAAAAATAATGTCTCTACATAAATTGTGGTACGGGTATTTTTATCATCACAGGAATTTTTAAACAGAGTTTTTATCGGCTCCCCCACGAATTAAACCTTTCCTAATCAAGTAATTAGACAATATATCATACCAAGCTCTAGGAGCTTGTTTTAAACCATATAGAGCTTTCTTCAATCTAAATACATAATCAGGATGCATAGGATCAGTAAAACCTTTAAGTTGTTCAACATAAACTTCTTCAAATAAAAAACCATTTAAAAATGCACTTTTAACATCCATTTGAAACAATTTAAACTTCAAGTAGCATAACATAGCAAGCAATAAGCGAACAGATTCAATTCTAGCCACAGGTGCAAACGCTTCATCAAAGTCGATTCCTTCAATTTGATTATAACCTTGGGCTACTAATCTTGCTTTATTTCTGACAATAGTACCTATCTCGTCAGTTTTATTACGGAAAACCCATTTGGTTCCAATTACATTTGTCTGTGTCTGCATGAGGCAATATAGACCCAAAAGATCCTGTTTTAATTATTAGGCAAATTAGGGACGTACACCATTCATTAATTGCAAAATAATATATATATATATATATATATATTGTTATCTTTATGTTTTGTAGTTTTGTGAATGGCACTCACATGAATTATTTAAGAGCAAAATCTCTACAATGTTCATTGAATTCGAGTTTTTGTGTTCTCAAAAAATTCTAGTTAGTAATATTATTGTTGATCCTAGTATCGTGACCTAGTTTTGTGGATGGCACTCACATGAAAGATTTTATGAGCAAAATCTCTATATTGTTCATTGAATTCGAGTTTTTGTGTTCTCAAAAAATTCTAATTAGTAATATTATTGTTGATCCTAGCTAGTATCGTGACCACTGGCCAGTGGCCACACTCGGTGGCTAGAGGCAAGGGTGTGCGTGGTCTAGTTGATCGAACTGTTCGCCTTCTGTTTGGACCGAACCGGTCACTTAAGTCCCAAAATATTTTGAACTAGACTGGACAAAATTAACAACTAAGATTGGACCGGACCATGCCAATTTAAACAGTCCAATTTCGATCGGTCCAACTAGTCTAAGCTTTTTTTATGGGCCCATTTTATTTGGGTTTGTTGGCTAACCTTTTACACTTACTGTACCCATTTTCAGTGGCATATCATATCATATAATTTTATAACTAATATATATAATATAAGAATTTCACCATAATTTGCCATTTGTCCTCTCTCCCTATGTGCCAAGTGTCCTCTCTTTCACTTTACAATTTTAAAAAAAATCCGGTTATCACTTTTGCAAAAATAGAAAACCACATTCTTATTATTCATCTCTCCAATTCAAAACTACAACCGCCTATGGAAAAAAAAACGCTAGTCGTTTTTTGTTTTCACAATAAAAAAGCCGCATAACTATTTTGTAACTTTCAATTATCACTTCTCTCTCTCTCTCTCTCTCTAATTTAATTAGTTGACACAGTATATCAACCACCGACCCAACATCTACACAACCACCATTGCTGCAGATAATTTACAATTTACTATGGTAATTAATGATCTCATTTCTCTCCGTACTTTTTCCCCATCTACTTCATTTCTTTGCATGCATGGATATCACATGTATATAAAATTAAAAGTTACATTATTAATTAATCAAAAAAAAATAGAAGGTACATTAATGACAGAGCCATGCTTGTCATGTATATATATATAGATGTGTGCGTGCCATGGTCCATATATACACAATAATAATATCTTCTATATATGTATATAGTCCATATATATACTGAATTCAAGAGTGCATAAATAAATATCTTATATATATATATATATAATTCAAGTAAAGATCTTATTTACGGATTGGACCATTTGGCATGCTTTCCGACGAACTTTTTCTATGAAATTTAGTGGGGATGTTCTTCATCATATGTAAAACATCTCTACCAAATTTCATCAAAAAATTCAACCAGAAAGTGGGTTAACTACATGATTTAAAAAGTATTGAATTTTATATATTTATTTCTGGACCAATATTTTTCAATCTTGTAATTAACCCACTTCCCGATTTAATTTTTTGATGAAATTTGGTGGAGATGTTCTACACATGATGAAGAACATCCCTAGCAAATTTCATCTAAACATTCCATCAAAAAGCGTGTCAAATGGCCAGTTCCGTAAATAAGGTCCTTAAATTAAGGTCCTCACTTGAAATGCACCCTATATATATAGTCTATATATACTTAATGCATGAGTGCATATGTAATCTATGTATCTTCTCACAATTTTTATATGCAGATAGATGGTTCAGGCATCTCAAAGAGAATCTCGCATTTTGAACTTTAATTTTTATATTAAATTAAAGGATCAATTTTATTATTATTTCATTGAAATGAAAAAGTAAATTTGTTCTATTAAAGTCAATTGGTAATCTAACTCAATACCGAAAATTTATGCGAATTTATATAAAGGAAAATAATGCACCCAACATGATAATTATTTTCTCTCATTATCTATCCACGTATATCTCTCAAAATCATGTCATAGTGATTTTCTGTTTCCCTCTTTCTCCTCTTCTTGTTCGCCCCTCTCTCATAAAGAAATTGTAGGCAATTCATTTTACAAAATCCGGTTAATCTCTTCTATTTATACCAGAATTAATAATACTTTTATTCTATTTATTCATTCGATTAATCAATCACTCTCTCACATGTCTATTACAAATTTATATATATATATAATGATTATAAAGCGACTGCACATCGCGCAGGGCTGCAAACTAGTCTAATTATATAAATTAAGTTATAGACATTAAATTATGCTTAATAAAGAGGTACATCACACTTTAATTTGAACCGAGAAACTTAAAAAAAAAACATTCCCAAAGAAACGTCAATGTAGTGTAACAATCGTATAAAAAATTGATTAGTGTCATAATAGAATATCTGGGTTAAGGTCTTATATGATAAAAGTTGATATCTCCCAAATCAAGTTGATTTTACTCAACAACTTTTGTAATTTTGTACTTTTTTTGTTTTTTGCCTGCGATGTTATTGCTAAATTTCTTAAAGTGTTAATGTAATTTTACGAGCAAAGTAGTTTTTTTTTTGTTTTTTTTGGGATGTTGAATAAGTTCATAATTAAAGATGAAACTATTATTTTAAATTCCAAGGAAAAAAATTATATACTGATGAAGTACTAATAACCTGTAACTGCCATTCCTCGGCTGCAATTTTTGGAGCATTTTGAGTCAAAAAAAAAGTCCTTCCTTCGCGTCTAGATTTGCACGCCCCTCGGTCTTATTTTGTAGAGTCTCGGAGTTTTTTTAGCGTTGTAGCCGTATCCGAGAAGCAAGAATTGCAGAGATAAATATTCAGGTATAAATTTTTTTTATACGCTTATAATTTTTACATAAGTTTCAGAATTTTAAAAATGATTTAAATTTTTTTTATTGAGCTTAAGTGTGTTTTAAATGTGCTTATGTGTTTGTTAAGAGTTTTTTTTAAGAGAGTTAAAATGTTACTTTTCTCTCCTTTCTTTTTGATCATTGGATTAATATATATATATGTGTGTGTGTGGCCTTTAGTGCTTTAAATATAAATATCTTTCTTTTTTCCTCTTTCAGCGGACAACAGCACACCCATATATTCTTTTACTTTTCCTCTTTAGTTAATTTGAGCCTTTGGATTAAAAGTGGGTGTGGCCCTTTATTCATCTCTATCTTTCTTTTTGAGCCCTCGATAAAAAAAGTTGCAGCAGTCGCACAAAACAAGCCCCGAGCCCTGCTCTTCTTCTTCTTCTTCTTCTCTATCTCTCTCAGTTCTCTCTCTAGAAAAATAAAAGAACTCAAGTTCTTTATTAGATTTTTTTCATGTTTTAATCTAGAGATTGTTTTAGATTGATTAATATATTTCTTCTCACCTTGAGAGAGTTGAATCAATTTTTTATTGAAGCTATATCCAGAATTTTATTGAGTTGGATTTGGGGTTTTTTTGAATCAAGATCAGATCTGTTTTGCTGTGTTATTGGCGAAATTTTTGGAACTGTTTTGTGCATTTTTGGTGCTGTTGTGTACTTCTGATTTTCGAACCTGCTGCTAGTTTTTGGAGCAATTTTATACACTCGGTATTGTTGTATTCACGGTGGCTTAGTGCTACGTTGATGTGTATTCTTGCTTGCTGTTTTGCTGTGCGTTTTTTTGACTACTCTCGGTGGTGTGATGTACTTGGTGCGGTGGTGCTTGTTGCTATATTGATTTTTTTCAGATCTGTTTTGGCTATTATTTCTCTTCTAAAATTAGGTACTATCTTTCTAAAATCGCTTTTGTTATTTGATTGAAAAATTAGTATTATTCTTGTGTATTGAAATACTTCCAGATCTTTATTTCTTGCATAAATTTGCTACTATATTTGTATTTCTGTTGGGTATTTGGATTGTGCTTATACTTGGAATTTTTCATGCCTTGGTTGCTTAAATCTGTTCTTTAAATCCGAGATATCAAGCCTATTGATAGTGGTTCAGTAATTGCTATAATCTGTTTTTTGAAATCTGATTTTTGGTATATTTTATATCCGAATTTGGTACTGTTGCTATTGAAAATTAATGATTAATTGTTTTACTGTTTAGCTGTTTTAGTGGTTATTTTTGTAATATGTTTGTGCAAATCTAATAATTGGTTGAACGCATTCTTGCATATAACCTGTTTTAAAGATTTGTTACAAAAACTGGAACTTATGGAATTTATCTTGACTGAGCTTATTGTTGATTGATTCTTGTTGAGGTTATCTCGGATAGTCTGCTATTATTAGTTTGGTTTGTGAGTTTTGCCGAGTCGTCTTGGTGAGAGAAATGTGTACCCTTGGTATTGTACGGGTGTGTGCATTAGGGTCCTTGTAATTCCTTTTGTCCGTGTAAAACTCTTGTAAAAACTTTTTAAATAGTGGATTTGTTCTGAGGTAGGGTGCCTCCGTGGATGTTTCTCTCACTTGGGAGTTTACCACGTAAAAAACCCTTGTGTTTTGATTGATTGGTTAATTTTCTGTATTAGTTCATTAATTGCATCAATATCACAAAGGTTTTCAAGAATCTTGAAAAATTAAATAAATGTTTCATAAAATTCAATTTCTACACTTTTGAAAAGTAAACTTCTAGTTTATTAATTTTGGATTATCCATTGTGGGAATTTCAAATCTCCCCCTTTGGACATTTCGAGACAAAAACGGATATAAGAATCTACCATTTGGCATACTCTTTAGACCAATGCATCCTAACCTATCAATTATCGATCAAAAACAAAGTCTATCTACCCAATAGACTCCCCCTGAATGTAAAATACAACTCAATCTAAAATACAACTTTTTACATCCTAATGAGTGCAGATTTCCAGCAATTTCCAGCAATGAATTTATTTCCATTTGCTCAGTAGATACTTTATAATCGGATAACATCTATTTTAACCATAAAAGCTTAGCACAACAATTTCCAGCAGATACATATTCTGCCTCTGAGTGGAAATAGAGATATAATTATGTTTCTTTGAAGACCAACTAATTAGATTGTTTCTAATATAGAAACAATTTTCGAAAGTACTTTTCCTATCATCAGTACAACCAGCCCAGTCAGCATCACAATATCCAATAATCTAACAGTTTGTATCAGAAGTATACCAAATCCCAAGATTGATAGTACCAGCAATATATCTTATGATACGTTTAACATAAATCAAATGAGATTCTTTTGGGTCAGCTTAATATCTAGCACATGTACAAACACTATACAATATATCCGGTCTACTAGCAGTTAAGTATAAAAGGCTACCAATCATACTACGATATAGAGTACAATCAACAGATTTTCCAGCTTAGTCTTTTCCTAACTTGCAAGTAGTACTAAAAGGAGTTGTCACATGTTTAGCATTATCAAGCCCAAATCTCTTTACAAGATCTTTAGCATATTTAGTTTGTGAAATAAATATGCCATTCGAAAGTTGTTTTACTTGTAAGCCCAAAAAGCAACTAAGTTCACCAACCGTACTCATTTCAAACTCTTGATGCATAAGATCTACAAAACTTTTAGTATTCCCTTCAAATGTGGAACCAAAAATAATGTCATCTACATAAACTTGTGCTACGGTTATTTTATCATCACAAGAATTTATAAACAGAGTTTTATCGGCTCCCCCACGAATATAACCTTTCCTAATCAAGTAATTAGACAATCTATCATACCAAGCTCTAGGAACTTGTTTTAAACAATATAGAGCTTTCTTCAATCTAAATACATAATTAGGATGCATAGGATCAATAAAACCCTTAAGTTGTTCAATATAAACTTCTTCAGATAAAAAACCATTTAAAAATGCACTTTTAACATCCATTTGAAACAATTTAAACTTCAAGTAGCATAACATAGCAAGCAATAAGCGAACAGATTCAATTCTAGCTACAGGTGCATACGCTTCATCAAAGTCGATTCCTTCAATTTGATTATAACCTTAGGCTACTAATCTTGCTTTATTTCTGACAATAGTACCTATCTCGTCAGTTTTATTACGGAAAACCCATTTGGTTCCAATTACATTTGTGTGTGTCGGTCTAGGGACTAAGTGCCAACCATCATGTCTAACAAACTGATTAAGTTCTTCTTGCATAGCTTCTATCCAATAAGCATCTTTTAAAGCATCATCAACATTTTTGGGTTCAATCAAAGACACATAGCAAGAAAAATGCACAGAATGTATAGCTTTAGATCTAGTCATCATAGGAGCACTTAAATCACCAATAACATTCTTTTCGGGATGATGATTCTTTATATAATTTAGAGCAGAAATTGGCTTTTCATTCTCAGCAGTAGTAACCACATCAATTTGTGTAGTTTTCCCATTCACAGATTCATTTTCAAACTCTCTTTCTTTTTCATTACTTTGAGTTTCATGTGAATCAAAAATTTCAGCTGTGTCTACTACTGCTGGAATTGTAGATTCTGCAATTATCGTATCATTTACTACAACATTTGCAGACTCCATTATACTCTTGCTTCTCAAATTATACACTCTATACGCTCGACTATTTGTAGCATATCCCAAAAAGATTCCTTTATCACCACGAGTATCAAACTTTTCTAAATGCTCTCTATCTCGACAAACATAGCACATATAACCAAAAACACGCAAGTATTTTAGATTTGGTTTCTTACCATACCAAATCTCATAAGCAGTTTTATCAGTTTTAGGTCGCACATAAATTCTATTTATGATATGACAAGCAGTTATAACCGCCTTGACCCAAAAATGCTTAGGTAGATTTTTAGAATGGAGCATGACCCTTGCCATATTTTGAATAGTTCTATTCATACGTTCCACAACTCCATTTTATTGTGGAGTTTTAGGGGCAAAGAACTCATGATTTATTCCATTACCATTACAAAACTCAATTATCCCAGTACTAATGAATTCACCACATCTATCACTTCGAATGCTTACAATGGTTGAATCTTTTTCATTTTCAAGTTTTAAGCACACTTTGTGAAAGTAATCAAATGTTTCTGATTTTTCTTTTAAAAAGAAAATCCATGTAGAACGAGAAAAATTATCAACCATTACAAGCATGTAAATTTTTCCACAAAGACTTACCGTTCTAGAAGGAACCGTCAAATCCATATGTATCAATTCTAGAGGTTGTGAAGTCATGATATCTTTTACCTTTTTATGTTGAGTTTTGGTTTGTTTACCAATTTGGCAAGGCTCACACACAATATCTCTTAGTCTCCTTAATTTAGGAACTCCTTTCACAATTTCCTTTGAAGTAATATTACTTAGGTCTTTAAAATTAATATGACCTAGTCTTTAATGCCATAAATTTGTTGAGTCAAGTTAAGTTAATTTGCAAGACTGAAATGCCACATCATGAATTACAGCATAGCAGTTATCCATAGTACGGTTTCCAGTTAAGATACACTGACCATTTTTGTCTAAAATCTTACAATTCTCTTTTGAAAACAAAACTATATGATCAGTGTCACAGAATTGATTTATACTCAACAAGTTTGCTTTTAAACCATGAACATATAGAACATTTTCCAAAACAGGTAATCCAAGAGTATTTACAGTTCCACGACCTATGATTTTGGAGGTTTTCCCGTCTCCAAAAGTCACATTACCTCATTTAAAGTGTTTTAGATTAGTAAAGATTGATTCATCTCCACTCATGTGTCGGGAACATCCACTATCAAGGTACCATTGAGATGATTTTTCAATAGCATTTAAGGCAGTGACAATAACATTACATCTCAATTGTGCCTTGAGATCATCCTTTCTTACCCAAATGGCTTTATAGGTTTTTGAAACAATTTGTTTGTTGCCATTTTGGTAGAAGCGATGTTTTTTCACTCCTCTAGGTTTCTGTTTTGGATAATCCTTAATATACCCAAAGAAATTTGTATAAGAATTTCCATTATATTTCTTTTGATTAAACTGCCTATCGTTTGGTCTATTATGAATACGAAAACACGAAGATAGCACATGACCAACCACATCACAATTAGGACAGTAAGGTTTTCTCATAAAACTATTTGAGTGCTTCTTGTTCACAAATTCATTGTCATTCTTCTTTTGAGCCATGTTTTGAGTTTGATTGGAAGTTCCAACATTACTTTGCTTAACAAAGACAGTTTTATTTTTGTCATGGTCTTGAAAGCTTAAAACCGGTTTGATCCCCAATCCAGATTTACCAGTAGCCACTTTCTGAGAACTTAGAATACTTTCAAGTTTCTTTGATCCTTTTTCAAAATCATTTAATTTTTTAAAAGCACTTGAAAGTTTCAGTTTCGTTTCCTCATTTTCGACTAAAGCAACCTTATACTTTTGTTCCAAAACTTTGTTTGAATCTTCCAATTCTTTTATTTTTGAAAGATACTTTTCTTTTTCATGCTCAAAAGATTGACATTGAATTATTGACCCTTCGGCACTCAACTTTACTTGAGTGTTCAAATTCTCAATCTTGGTATTAAGTTTGTTAATAACTTTACCAAGTTTGAGACACTTTTTAACTTCTAAAGCATACATGTTTTGATAATTCAAAGCATTAGAACATTCATTTTCCGAATCATCAGAACAAGTAGAAACAGAATCAACATTATCAGAAGTCACGCTACTTATAAAAGCAATGTAGTTCACATTCACATCTAAATCGTTGTCCACATCAGAAGTATCGCACACGTTAATATTCATAGTATCGTCAATCTCATCAGAATCCCATGTTTGTGTTATGTTAGCTCGATTCTGATTATTTCTAGTGGGACACTTATTGGCATAATGCCCATACTTCTTACACTTTCTACATTGGATATGGCTAAGGTCCTTGTATCCGTTTTGTGCAGAGTTATTTTGAAATTGATTTTTGTTCTTATTTTGCACAAAATATCCTTGCCCGTTTTTATTATAAGGAAAGGAATTGTTCTGATACAAGGTCCTTCCTTGTTTAGCAGCAAAAGTGTTTCTAAACTTGACAATTTTTTTAAAATACTTAGACAATAAGGAAAGTTGTTGATCAAGAGAGTCTAAGTCAATTTCACCATTATTCTGAACAAATTTTGTCAAGTCAGGATCAAAAGATTATGTAAAAACCAATGTGGAATCAATACTTTGACTTTTATTCTTGCCTCTCTGAGATTTCTTTAAATCCAATTCTATTTCAAAAACTCTAAGTTTACTAGATAAAATCTCAAGAAACAGTGTATTAAGATCATTTGACTCTTCAATAGCGTATTTCTTTGGTTCAAATTTATTGGTCAATGATCTTAATATTTTTAAAACAATTTCAGAATCATAGTATTTTATTCCATTGACACCAAGTTTGTTGACCAAATCAGTTAACCTCAAGTAAAAATCATCATATTTTTCATTTTCATCCATCATAAGAGTGTTAAACTGATTTACCAACATTTGAACTTTAGATTGTTTTACTTTTTCATCACCTTCATGGGTTTTTATCAAAATATCCCAAGCCTCTTTTGAAGTTATACAATTAGATAACATTTCTACCCTTACTGTTGGATTGAGAGCTTGATTTTTCAGGGGCTATCCATTCAACCAATGGTTTAGGTTCAATTATTGCATCAGCACCAGTTCCAACAGTTTTAGTAAGAGGTGTATAACCAGCCTCAACCATAAACCAAACTTCATCTCCCAGCGCTTGTAAAAAGGCAGACATACGAACTTTCCAATATTGAAAATTGTTTCCATCAAAGGCTGGGGGACAGTTCAAAGTTCCTTTTGAAAATTCCATTGTAAATATTTTGAAAATAGAGAAGGATTTCAAAATACAAGATATTTAAATCTTTTTTAGTACAACCTCCTCTGATACCACTTGAAATTCCCACAATGGATAATCTAAAATTAATAAACTAGAAGTTTACTTTTCAAGAGTGTAGAAATTGAATTTTATGAAACACTTATTTAATTTTTCAAGATTCTTGAAAACCTTTGTGATGTTAATGCAATTAATGAACTAATATAGAAGATTAACCAATCAAACACAACACAAGGGTTTTTTACGTGGCAAACTCTCAAGTGACAGAAACATCCACGGATGCACCCTACCTCAGAACAAATCCACTATTTAAAAAGTTTTTACAAGAGTTTTACACGGACAAAAGGAATTACAAGCACCCTAATGCACACACCCGTACAATACCAAGGGTACACACTTCCCTCACCAAGCCGACTCGACAAAACTCATAAACCAAATTAATAATAGCAGACTATCCGAGATAACCTCAACAAGAATCAATCAACAATAAGCTCGGTCAAGATAAATTCCATAAGTTCTAGCTTTTGTAACAAATCTTTAAAACAGGTTATATGCAAGAATGTGTTCAACCAATTATTAGATTTGCACAAACAGATTACAAAAAGAACCACTAAAACAGTTAAACAGTAAAACAATTAATCATTAATTTTCAATAGCAACAGTACCAAATTCGGATATAAAATATACCAAAAATCAGATTTCAAAAAACAGATTATAGCAATTATTGAACCACTATCAATAGGCTTGATATCTCGGATTTAAAGAACAGATTTAAGCAACCAAGGCATGAAAAATTCCAAGTATAAGCACAATCCAAATACCCAACAGAAATACAAATATAGTAGCAAATTTATGCAACAAATAAAGATCTGGAAGTATTTCAATACACAAGAATAATACTAATTTTTCAATCAAATAACAAAAGAGATTTTAGAAAGATAGTACCTAATTTTAGAAGAGAAATAATAGCCAAAACAGATCTGAAAAAAATCAATATAGCAACAAGCACCACCGCACCAAGTACATCACACCACCGAGAGTAGTCAAAAAAATGCACAGCAAAACAGCAAGCAAGAATACACATCAACGTAGCACTAAGCCACCGTGAATACAACAATACCGAGTGTATAAAATCGCTCCAAAAACTCGCAGCAGGTCCGAAAATCAGAAGTACACAGCAGCACCAAAAATGCACAAAACAGCTCCAAAAATTTCGCCAATAACACAGCAAAACAGATCTGATCTTGATTCAAAGAAACCCCAAATCCAACTCAATAAAATTCTGGATATAGCTTCAATAAAAAATTGATTCAACTCTCTCAAGGTGAGAAGAAATATATCAATCAATCTAAAACAATCTCTAGATTAAAACATGAAAAAAATCTAATAAAGAACTTGAATTCTTTAATTTTTCTAGAGAGAGAACTGAGAGAGATAGAGAAGAAGAAGAAGAAGAAGAAGAAGAAGAAGAAGAAGAAGAAGAAGAAGAAGAAGAAGAAGAAGAAGAAGAAGAAGAAGAAGAAGAGCAGGGCTCAGGGCTTGTTTTGTGCGACTGCTGCAACTTTTTTATCGAGGGCTCAAAAAGAAAGATAGAGATGAATAAAGGGCCACACCCACTTTAAATCCAAAGGCTCAAATTAACTAAAGAGGAAAAGTAAAAGAATATATGGGTGTGCTGTTGTCCACTGAAAGAGGAAAAAAGAAAGATATATATATATATATATATTTAAAGCACTAAAGGCCATATATATATATTAATCCAATGATTAAAAAGAAAGGAGAGAAAAGTAACATTTTAACTCTCTTAAAAAAAACTCTTAACAAACACATAAGCACATTTAAAACACACTTAAGCTCAATAAAAAAAATTAAAATCATTTTTTAAAATTCTGGAACTTATGTAAAAATTATAAGCAGATAAAAAAAATGTATACCTGAATATTTATCTCCGCAATTCTTGCTTCTCGGACACGGCTACAACGCTCAAAAAACTCTCCGAGACTTTACAAAATAAGACCGAGGGGCGTGCAAATCTAGACGCGAAAGAAGGACTTTTTTTTTATTCGAAATGCTCCAAAAATTGCAGCCGAGGAATGGCACTTACATAACCATGCCGTGTTAGATCTTGTTAGTTCTAAATAATCATAAGCCTTAGAATCGTTCGTGTCGTATCACCAAGATTCAAAAGATAAATATGCATAAGTGTACCTGAATCCATAGCATATGTTTGTAGCTGAGTGGTTAGCCTTTCAAATCTATACGTATTTCTTTAGAAAATCCTTTAAGTTTTTCTCTATGCTCTCTGTGATGATGGGCTCAACAGGGACAAAAAACGCACGTGTGATTTGGGGACCATAACCACAATATATATAGATAGTAAACCCTACTATCTATTTAGTATTTCTATTTTAGCCCATCACAAAAATAAAAATTACCTTTAAGTATCTACACATTAAAAGCTCATACCCTATTAGATACATTTAAGCCCAAATAACTTAAACCTTAGTTTATCACTTTAAAGTATATGTGTAACCTTATAATTACATATTGTTAATTGAGCTCATATTTGCTTTCATTACTGAAATGTATCGGTATCCAATCCGGTACATTCATCATATTAATATAGGATCAAAGCGGCCTTTGTTACGCTTGACGTAACTCAACCCATTAATAGTCACACATGTCGATCTAATTGAATGACATGGATCATAATGTGGATGTGTAGCATGAAAATTTCATGAAACGTGATCTTAACATGCCTATTTTTAACTAATCCTCTAAAAACCTTAGTGAGACCAAACCATATCCAAAATTAGAGTGTAAATAAACCAACACTTTATTTCTGCAGAAAATAACTTTAAGATGTCCTTAAACCAAAATAATCAAATACATGTCTATATAATAGAAACACTAAAAATTACAAACTCCCACTAAAACTGAATATCCTGAAAAGACATGACACCCATACAAGTAATGCGCTCAAAAACACTTTGGATGGCAATCCCTTAGTAAGCGGATCCGCAACCATGGAGTTTGTACCGATGTGTTCTATAGACACCTATCCACTCTGAACTATTTTCTTGACAGCTAGAAACTTGATATATATATATATGCTTAGATCTCGTCGAGCTCTTGTTGTTCATGGAATATAGAACTGCTGATTTATTGTCACAAAACAACTTGAGTGGTCTTTTAATACTATTCACTATGCTCAGTCCCATGATAAAATTCCGCAGCTATATTCCGTGGTTGGACGCCTCATACCATGCTATCACTACACCAGAATATGGTTTTTGTGACTGCCAAAAACAGTCACAAACGACCCAAACAGTCACAAATGACTGTCACATAAACGACGGTCAAAAAAATTTATGACTGTCAAAAACAGTCACTCAACTGTCATAAAGCCTCATTTATATGAATTTTAATGGTACTTTTCATGGCAGTGATAAAGATATTTTATGACTGTTAATAATAGTCATAAATTTTGTATTTGTGACTGTCATTAGCAGTCACAACCTGTGCATATTGTGACTGTTTTTAACAGTCACAAATACAAAATTTGTGACTAATTTTTGTGACTGTGATTGACAGTCACAAAAGACCAATTATGGCAATCTAAAATAAGTCACAATACCAATAGTTTGTGACTATTTTTGACAGTCACAAATGTTAAAATTTATTTTAAAAAATAATTTAAAAAAATTGGAAAACCTAATTTTTTTGACCTGCAATCCAATAAATTTTCACAATGCATTCACACTACATTTTAATTAATATGCACACTACAATCCAATCAATATTCGTAATACATTGTTTGCTTCCCAATTTTTACACTAATCAATATTCACCATACAATTTAAGAAAGGAAATAATTGTAATATATAGAAGAAAAGTTATTAGGCTGCAAATGAATTCATCCACATCCGTGAAACTCAACAAGCTACAATAAATTACATGGGAAAGTACTACTAACTTAACTCCATCTGATTACAATATCAAAATATGGATTTGTAAATTAAAAAAAAATTGGCAGACAATGAAAAAAAAAAAGCCATCCACCTGCAATCTTGACATGAATCTCATTTCTCTCCTTGAAATACCCCCCAAACGCTCTGGGAAGGAACTCCGGTAAAAGTACACCCAATTTGCCATTGACAAGCTTTTGCCGAACCAATGCCACGCTATGTCCTATATAAATACATATTATGCCAGTAACCCAATAATGAGTAACATATATACACCTATCTTACTTCTTCTTTTTGTTATTTAGTAATTACAAATGGTGCGGCTTATATATATCCATGCTTTTTGGTGATTTGAATTTATCAGCACCCTAATTTAATATCAAATTTCAAACACATTTACATTGATTAGTATTCCTAACAAATCTGTTGTGTTGGAAACTTGGAATATTTATATAATCTTAGAGCATCTCCTTCTAATTCTGCATTTTGTAAGATGAATGCCATTTAGGATTTTTAAAATGACATTCCAAACTTGATTTAAGCATATATCTATAAAAACACATAATTGGAGTCATATAGGTCCATCCACGACTCCACTATATAAAACTTAAATAGCACAAATATATACACACTCAAATACGAATAAAAGAAAATATTACACACATCCAGAAACATTGTAATATATGCTTGTAAATTATCAAGCATATAATTTGTACATGAGGTATTCTCTTGTACATTAAGGACTTAAACAGTTCAAAGAATAGATAATACCCACTGTTTAATTTAAGCCAAAAAGGACCTAAACATGTGTCAAAGAATATATAATACCCACTATTTAATTTAAGCAAAAAGGACCTAAAAATGTGTCAAATAATTTATAATACCCACTGTTTAATATCAGACAAAAAGTATTTTATGAAAGTGCATTGGACTTTGAAAAATTCAAAGTACATAAAAGTTCCTAAGAACCTGTAATGGAAATTAAATTTAATAAAGTTTGTTCCACGATATTTAATTACTAAGCATGCGATTGAGCATGTATTGACCTTAACCTATTTCTTTAATTTAATATCCATTGTCATTATCTTATGATTTTGTTTGTTAGTTTGTTTGTTAATTTTATATATGCACAAGAGGGCATGGGACATTTTTCAAGCTGCTGCTTAGTGTCTACTTGTGTCATGTAAATCAAGGAAAGATGCTTATATGTGTATGTATGTATATATATATATATATATATCTACTAGTAGTATAAATATGGTGTTATTGTACAATAGTAAAAGCCTAAAAGTGAACTGTTGGTCCAAGAAGATGCTTATCCACCATTATCATATGATAATGACGAGCCAAGTGGATGTGTTTTGTTTTTGAGTAATGATATATGAATTAACTAATTTTCACCAATCTTTTTAAATCAAATATTTTCCTAAGCCTAAACTATTAATGCTACAATAAACTTTCTTTTTCTCATACACGTCTAACATATAACACATTCCATGAAATTGATAGATCAGGACTTGCAAAATATTACAAGCCGAAAAGAAAAAAAAAGAAGACAACTGCTAAACCCACGGGTACAAAAACATTAAAATTTATAGTATAGAAGCACAAACAATGGGGTTAAGACTAATTTACTTGATCATTGCTACCTAGTATACATTCATGTTTACTTTAATATTTATCTTACTTGTGATTATGTAAATTTGGTACTGCCATTAGAAGCAACGAAACAACAACATATTTTAAGTAATAGCCAAAGCTTATTCCTTGAACAATCCTTGGAAACAAGACATATCTGCTCAAGTTTTACGTACTTCTTTTTATTAGATTTCAGATATAAACCAACATTCAAGACAAAATAAATACACCCAACATAAAGAAACAGGCAAATGGAGAAATATTCAAACATGTAACCATCACTTACAATTTAGAGCTAAATCTGGATACGTGAGCAGTGCTGTCTTGTCTTGTCTTGGTCTCGATACACAATTACCAAAATAGGACCATGGAAAGTCCCTAGAATATTTTCCTACAAAAAAGATTACATCTAGCGCATTACAAAAACTTACATAAAATTAGAGAAACAAGGCATGCAAATTAACAGCAAACTCTTAATTTCCAAGGTCATAAGGTGTTTGCAAATGTAAATGTACCATGTCTTTTTCTAAAAAGGGAAGGCCATTCAATTAAGCATGAGGAACCAATTGTTTTGTGTAAAGACCCATCAAGTAAAAGGGCGATCACAACTTTTATGGAATAAATTTTATCACCATAAAGAGCTTGCCATGTGCACTGACCCCTTTCTGCGCTTTCCGAATATATATTCTAAACCAAGATCGAAAAGGGAAAATTTTCCAATTTGTCATCATTGGGCACTTAAAACAAACAATGGCTAGTTAATATATATGTGTAGATGCCAAAGAATTAAAGTGAAGACTCATCATTGAACCATTTGAATGACTTATGTTTGTAAGAACCACACACCAGAAGACTTTACTTCCTAATGGGTTATGTAGCTGGTCGGCATCACAAATAATCCCAAATTCAAACAATTCAAACCCCCAAAAAGTCTCAAATTCACAATATTACAGCCGAATCAAACATTCAAAACAGAAATTCAAATAAGCAATAAAACAAGATCCAAAACTAACCTAGCAAGAAAGCCCTTTTGGAGGAAAAATCTAGAGGCACATCTATAGAGTAGAGAAAGAGGGAAACCGAGGGTGGAAGTGACTTGCTCATATAAAAAAAACCCTAATTAATGAGCCCTAGCAAGTAAGATCTGAACAAAGCAATTGGATTTCACTCTTAGGGCTCAAATTTTAAAGTTGTTACCAAGCAATTGCATCAATATGTATAAAAATCAAAGAGATTTGCACATACCTGAAGATTATAATCGATTTGAATAAATCAAATAGATTCACTACTGAGCAAAAAGATTCACTACAAGTGAATCGGACTTAATATGAGGATTTGAGAGTGATGATATCGAACACTACGAGTGAATCGGAGTAAGAGTGAGAGTTTGAAAGTGAGGATTCGAAGGAGAGGGAAAGTGAGGATTCGAGGGTGAGCAGAGCGTTTGAGAGTGAGAGACGGCTGGGTGTCATAAGTTTATAACAGGGAGTCATCTAGGGTTCTCAAAAGTGTATTTGTATTACGTAAACATTATGACTGACAGTAATAGTCATTTATATTACGACTATTTACAACCATCATAAGAGGTAATAGTTAGTATTTAAATAGTTTGTGACTGCTAATGACAGTCACAAAAGTTGTGACTACCACGAGCAGTCATAAAATTTCAAATAAATGACTTTTTTGCCTTTGTGACTGCTATTGGCAGTCACAAATATAGCAAACTCTACTGTCACAAAATCTTAGTTTTGGTGTAGTGTATGAACTCTGTTGCCATGGTAGAAGAGGCTATAAGAAAATGTTTAGCACTCTTCCAGAAGATAGCACCCCTAGCTAGTAGATAAACATAACCTGATGTAGGTTTCATATTATCTTGGCATCTAGCAAAATCAGAGTCAGTATACCTAACAATCTCAAGCTGATATGTCCTCCAATATGTGAGTATGTAGTCTTTTATTCTCTGTAAGTAACACAATACTCGTTTTATTGCTTTCTAGTGGTTTATTCCTGGATTGCTTAAGTATCTGCCTAGCATCCCAACAATGTACGCAATATCCGGACGCGTACATTAGACTCCCCACTACTGACGCGTAAGGAATCTTCTGCATTTCATTTTCCTCAAAATCATTCTTAAGGCACTGACTGAGACTAAACTTATCTCCTTCGGCCACTGGGGTATCACCTGGTTTACAATCTTGCATGCCGTATCTCTTGAGAACCATTTCGATATAACTTTTTTGTGATAATCCTAAAGTACCGCGAGATCATTCTCGATGTATTTGTATCCTAACACAAAAAAGCGTCACCAAGATCTTTCATCTCAAAATTCTTAGTCAAAAATCTTTTGGTTTCGTGCAATATGCCTATACCATTGCTGGCAAGCAAAATGTCATCTACATATAAAACCATAAAAATATACTTACTCCCACAGAATTTATGGTATATGCAATCATCGACCAACTTCATCTTAAAACCAAATGAAATGATTACTAAATGAAACTTGAAATACCATTATCGAGATGCTTGCTTGAGCCCATAAATGAATTTCTTAAGTTTGCAAACCATATTCTTTAGGTCTCCCACCACAAAGTTTTTTAGTTGCACCATATATATCATCTCATCAATGTTACTATTAAGAAACACCGTCTTTGCATCCATCTAATATAACACAAGATTGAAATACGCCACCAATGTCATTATAATCCTAAAATAATCTTTCGAGGAAATCAAAGAGAAAGTTTTTTTGTAGTCGATGCCTTCTTTTTGTGTAAAGCCCTTTGCAACAAGACAAGCTTTGTACCTCTCCACATCACCTTTTGAATCCCTCTTGGTCTTAAATATCCATTTAGAACTAATGGATTTTGCACCTTCTGGCAATGGGAGAAGATCGCATACATCATTGTCCTTCATGGACTTAATTTCCTCATTCATGATATCAATCCACTTTTGAGAATTATAACTTTCCATAGCTTGACGGAAGTTGACCGGATCATCTTCCATCATTCCAATGGCAACCTCATGTTCTTGGAGAAATATAATATAGTCATATGGCACCGCACTTCTCCTTTCTCTAGTGGATTTCCTTAATGGCATAGGTTCTTGAGGTAGTAGAGTTTGTTCGTCTTAAACAATTTCTCGAATGAAATATTCTCTGACATTGTCTTGATTTGTGTCTTGAACAAAGTCAGGAATGGAAACCTGATAAATGCCAATGGCACCTATGAGAATATCAACATATTCCTCTTCAAAGACAAAATCTTTGGCAGTATCTCTCTCGCAAACTCTACATTCTCAAAGAACTGGGCATTTCCTAATTCGAAAATCGACTTAGTCGTGGGATCATAAAGCTTTTACCTCCTAAATCTTTCAGAATATCCAACAAAATAGCAACTCACTGTCTTTAAGTCCAGTTTTTTTTCATGAGGCCTATAAGGCCTTACATCAGCTGGACATCCCCAAATGTGTAAGTGCTTTAAACTAGGCTTATTGCCCATCCAAAGCTCATAAGGGGTTTTAACAGTTGTTTTAGTTGGAACCTTGTTAAGGATATACGATGCAGTTTTAATTGCATCTTCCCAAAGTGATTTTGGTAAGGTAAAATGACAAATCATACTCCTCACCATATCCTTAAGCGTCATGTTTCTTCTTTCAGCAACACCATATATTCATGGTGGGTGAACCCGGCATAGTGTACTGGGGGACGATACTGCATTCCTCTAGGAACTTAACAAACGGTCCTAGATGTTGTTCACCTGAACCATCATATCTGCCGTAATACTCACCACCACGATCAAATTTGATGTTTTTGATTCTCTTGTTGAGCTGGTTCTTAACTTTAGCTTTAAAACTTTTGAACACATTCAGTCACTGGGACTTTTCATAAAGGAGATATATGTGGTCGTATCTGAAAAAATCATCTATGAACATTATAATATATTATTAATCATTCAAAGCAACTATTGAAAATGGCCCACAAATGTTCGTAATTATAAGTTTTAAGATGTCTGAAGTCCTATTGGCTTCAAATATCCTTTTATTGGTTTGTTTTCCCTTTATACAGTTAACACAAATATCAAAATTTATGAAATCTAAGGGATTTAGAATTTCATTTGACACAAGTCTCTATATTCTTCGTTTGGAGATATGACCTAATCTTCTCTGCCATGACGTAGCTGAATTTTCAGTGGTTAATTTTCTCTTTACACCTTATGTACTTAATTGCAGAAATTCATTAAATAAAGCATTTGTATTAATTAAATAAATATTATCATAACCTGACAAAGAACCGGAACCAACCAATTTTAAATCAAGAAACAAACTAAATTTTTTATTACTAAATGAACAAGAATATCCAGATCATTTAAATCCAAATAAAATCCAGTCTTTAATAATAATCTAAATTTCCCAATTGTAGTCTTTAATAATAATCTAAATTTTCCTATTGCTTCAACTTGAACCTTCTTGCCATCACCTACATAGATGCTTCTTTCACCATCATTTAACTTTCGGCAATGGAGGCAACCCTGCATAGACACACTAATGTAAGTTGTTGCACCAGAATCTATCCACCACGTGTGTCTAGGTACCGAAGTTAAATTAATATCAAAACAAACCAAATTAAGAAACATACCCTTTTTAGCACGCCATGTATGAAAGTTGGTGCAATGCTTCTTTATGTGCCCTTTAGTTTCACAAAAGTAACATCCAATACCTTCTGGTTTGCCCGATTTCTTTTCTTGTTTCTTTTGTGGTGCCATATCTGCAACTTTATTATCCTTCTTTCTTTTTTTCCCATTATCCTTACTTTTAGACATTCAGGCAAAATGAGCACTCTCTACTTTATCTTGCTTCAGCCTTTCCTCTTCTTGAACACAATACGAGATAAGTTCATTGAGAGACCAAGTCTTTTTCTGACAATTGTAGCTCACCTTAAACTGGCTAAACTGTATTGGAAGAGATATCAAAACTAGATACACCAGTAAGTCCTCAGAGAGTTTTAACTTAAGTGCTCTTAATTTGGAAGTAAGATGGGGCATCTTCATGATATACTCTCTTATATTGCCTTTGCCCCTATACCTCATTGAAAGTAAGTTTGCCAAGAGCGTACTTATTTCAGTCTTTTCGTTCTTGACAAACCTCTTTTCAATGTCTGCAAGGAACTCCTTAGCTGTAGTTATCTTTTCAGATATTGTGTCCCTGAATGCTTCCAGAATGACTTTCATCATAATCATGACACACATGCTATTTGATCTATCCCACTTCTCTAGATCTTTTCTCTCTTCAAGAGTACTTTTATCCGTAAGAAGTGGGAAGAATTAATCCTTAACTCAATGTCAAGATCCATGACTCCCAGAACTATCTGAAGGTTCTCTTGCCATGATTTGAAATTTATGCCATTTAACATATAAATAAAGTTGATGCTAGCAGTAATATTAGCAGAAGTATTCATAACTGAATCCACATAAAACAACAATAAACAAACAAAACAAGCTCATATAAATCCTAAAACAAATATAATACATTCAAATAGAGGTAATTCCTATCTCAAGATACCGAGTGCTCCATTAATATTTTATCTTTGGATAAAAATACTAACTTGCAAGTGATATCTTATTATAGTAATCAAACACTGATAATAAAGATATGTCGAATAATAAATCTTCCTTTGGGCCGATTTACTGTTCACATGAAAAAAATTGAATAATTATCACGTGTTTATTACTATAAGTGTACATGCAATTCTGTTAAAAATCAACTTTCCTTTGAACCGGTCAAAATTTACATAAGTTACAAGCACACAACTATTTATATTTTAAAACAAAATAATTTTCACGAGAGATATCACTTTGGTGACATGTCGCTTCAACCAATTCATCTCAAAAATATATATATGCTTAATTGTACCAATATTTAAATTTAACTGGTTGAATCAAAGCTTATTGGGTTATAAACTAATATCCATATCTTAACCTATATAAACCAAAACATTTAAGCCCCAAAAATCTATGTATATACGCTTACTGGTATAACACACAAAACTTGAACTTAAATAAACAAATATATATATAAAGTTCACATATATATATATATCGATTTTTTTCCTAATATAGTGTGTTCAAAAATCTTTATTCCCAAAATAGTACCTTCTCCATCTTTGTTCCCAATATAGTGTGTTTTTAAAAGTGGTATCAGTGATACTAATTTTATAAGTAAAATCGGCATCAGTAATACCAATTTCAGTAATGAAAAAGGCATCCTTGATGACACTTTTTAAAATCGGCATCTTTGTTCTCGATGATGCCTTTTTCATTACTGAAATTGGTATTGTTGATACCGATTTTACTTATAAAATTGGTATCACTTATACTACTTTTAAAAATACACCATATTGAAAACAAAGATGAAGAGAGTACTATTTTGAGAACAAAGATTTTTGAACACACTATATTGAAAAAAAATTCTATATATATCATGGTAGCAATAGTACTATTTCTCTTTAATATATATATATATATATATATAATCCTAATCAAGAGGCCTTGCTAAATATTAAATAAAGTACTATTTGTTGAATCTTTAAATCAATCCAGGCTGTCGGTTGTTTTTTTTTTTTTAATTATAAAGCTAGCATCATGTCCTTAACCCATTAAATAACCCATTCGGCAGTCACACGGCAAGAAAACAACCTGTGTAATTTATCTATGTCGATTTGACATATCATACAAATATAATATATATATATATATGTTGATTTGACCGATTATATATATAAAAAAATGATATGACTTATATATGTGTACAATTGCAGCAACTAAAAATAACCGGTATATATATAAAACAACCATGTATATACATCATGGTTTAAAGTATCGGCCGAAACCGATCCGAGATGACTGATACCAAGTTAGAATAGGGGGTGTCGAACCGCTATTATGACCCGATACGATTAAAATCGCGGTATTTCAAAATATCATCGATATTTTACCAAAATCACGCCGAGTTGCCAATATTTCACCGATATTTCGCCGATATTTCACTGATATTGAATAATTGAATAAAGTGACTAAAGTTTGAAAAAAAAAAGGTTACTCCATGTTTGAAAAAAAAATGCTGATATTGTTCCAAAATAATTTGTTAATCTTTATTTAATTAAATTGATAACTATTAAAAAAATGTTAATTTGTTCAATTGTTCTAAAGTAATTTATTAATTTTTATTTAATTAAATAGGCTTAATGACCTTAATCCTAAAAAAGAAAAGATGATAAGAAGGAAGAAAAGAAACAAGAAAAATAAACGGAAAAGAAAAAAAATAAAACAAAAGAAGAAAGAAAAGAAAAAAAGCAAAAGAATCCTAAGTCAAACATAATATCTTTTTAAATTATCTAAATTATCTTTTTAAATTAAACATAATATTATTAGCATATGCAATGTGATAATCGTAATATTAATATATATTTTTTTACTTATACTTATTTTTATGTAGCTGAGTGGTGGTGTAACTATGGTGAATCGGCTCCTAACCTCAGGCACATTGCCATAAGAATCCTAAGTCAAACATGTTCATCTTCTGGTTGTGAAAAAAATTGGAGCACGTGGTCAATAATCCATGCAAAACTTCGTAATCAATTAGCAATGACAAAGTTACATAAACTAGTGTATGTGCATTATAATATGCGCCTTAAAGTTAGAAATTTGATGTACATGAGTGATGCAGACGATTATTATAACCCAATCGACCTAAAAAATATATTTGATGATGGTGATATATTGGATGAGTGGGTAAAGGAGAATGAGGTAGAGGTTTTAGAATCTGATGATTTAGCATGGTTGGATGAGGGTATTGAAAAGAGCAAAGAAAAGATGGAGGGTGCTCTCCGTCGTAAGCAACCTCAAAAACTTACCGTTTTCTCAAGTTATGACGATGATGACGACGAAGGGGATGATGATGCTAATAATGATGGTGGAGGTGGGCTAGGTAGTAGTGCTATACGAGATACTAATAGTGGTAGTATAGGTGGTGCTTACAATCCTGATACTTATAACCAACATGATGGTGGTATGTCATGGCGTGGAGATGATAATTTAATGCCACACAAGACACAGATCACGGATATCGACCTGGAATAAGTGAGCAGCGTAGGCATCTAACAGATTTAACAAGGTTCCCTAGTTATGATGAGTATTCTAGTGGCTATGATCCTCATTCACAAAACTATCGTCGCATCGATGATCAACTACAGAGCTTGAACTTAGGCCAACACTATTACGGTGGACATGCATACGACTATGATTATGATAATCGTAGACATAGCATATCCAGAGGTGGAATATCTAGTTATGATTTTGGCATTGCTTATGGAGGTTCTGCACAAGATTATGCTAGTAGTGGGGGATCAAATAATACTATTGCTACTCGTGGTGGTGATTATGGAAGTGGTCGTAGAACGTATCATGATGGATCTTCAAGTAGCAACGATTATCGGCGATTTGGGTACTATCATCATGACAGTCAACCAAATTTTCCTGATTATGGATCATCTAGCCATTCATTTCATCCATATGCGTCATCTGGCCATTCATCTCATCCTTACCCCACAATTGCTAATTCCCAACCTCCTTTATATCATCATTCCTCATCACTAGAGTTCTTGAGTAATGATGATAATTATAATTTATATCATTATTCTAGGCCTAATTGAACTTATATTTAAGATATTTGTACTTTATAAGATTGTATTGTTATATATTTATTGAATTATGATGTAATATTATATTATCAAGTGTGACAGATGATGGTATTTTGATATAAGATATGTAATTTGTATTAAATAATGTTATTATGCTTATCTAATTGATCTATTTTATTAATCTTATACTTTAAAAAAAATTATATTTTTTTGTAATTTTTTAGGCTTTTTAAATAATAAATGGGTCCATATCGCCGAAACCGAAATCGATACCGATATCCGAGTTAAAAATTAAGTGTCTGAGTTGCGCACCGAAATCGCGACTTTGAACCATGATATACATCTAATCAACATATATAGACATATATGTGCATCGTAAACCGTGTATACATCCGTACGTAATAAATAAAAACTATACCTTAATTCTAATAAAATCACACCGTCTGAATCATAAATAAATAAATAAATTTTTAACAATTCAACATGAAATTGTTTTGATATTATTTGTTAGATCTTGTTTGTTCTAAATAATTATAAAACCTATAATCGTTCATATCGTATCACGAATAATCAAAAGAATAATATGCGAAAGCGTACTTGAATCTATAGCGTGTGTTTGTAATAGAATGGTTGGCCTTTCAAATTTACACGTATTTCTTTAGAAAATCATTTAAGGTTTTCTCTATGCTCTCTGTGATGATAGGAGTTCAACATGCACAAAATACGTACGTGTGATCGGAGGACCGTAACCACAATATATATAGATAATATTTCTATTTTAACCCATCATAAAAATAGAAATTACCTTTAAGTATCTACACATTAAAGGTTCACACCCTATTAGATACATTTAAACCCAAATAACTTAAACTTTAGTTGATTACTTTAAAGTATACTTAACCATAAGACAGTCCATAATACATAATTATTGCACATATAAACCCAATGTTGGATTAAAGATCCAACATGCCGTGCATTACATACTTTCTTTTTTAATAACAAAAAGCTCTACACTACACAGGAAGGGATGCTAGTTTATATATATGTGTGTGTGTGTGTGTTAAGTCCATTTCACTTATTTTTCATTATAATCCAGTCAATTTATTATTAAGTCTATATTCACACTATGTAATAAATAAAAACGGTATGTTGTCTATAAAATAAAATAAAAAAGTAGCCCAAAAATCCAAAACATACAAAAATTAATTATATATATACACCGGCGGTATGGTAGGTACTTTCCACCATAAGTTATGGTGGGTACGTCTCAAAATTTATACATTTTTGTTGTATTTAGGGGGTTATGATCCATCAAATATTGTATATTAACTACATATATGATGATTAATATTATAAGTACTTGATGTTCTTACTAATACGTGGTAAATAATGATACGGTGTAACTTATTATAATTTGCATGTACACACTATTTTGAATACTCTATAAACTTAAAAAATAAAAATAAATAGTTTCAGTTCTGAAAAAAAAATCTCAAATTGAACAGTTGGTCTTTTTAATATTATGCAAACATAACTAAAATATTAAATCACCAATTTGAAACCCAAAGAATTTTTAATTTAAAAAAGTACTCACCATTCCAGTACTTTACATATATATATATTATAAATATAACCGGTTCGTTCCCCTTTTTTGATAGTATTTTAAGCAAGACTGGACCGATTAGATTCGATCCACTAAATTTCGGACCGCACCATTGTATTATTAAAAACCGAAAAAAATCTATATTTCAATTCGATTCGATCAGTCCATTCGGTCGGTTTGATTTCTACACACCCTTAGTTAGAAGCTGCCAATTGGTGCAAACAAGGTTTAGTCGTAGGGGTGGCAATTTCAAGCCGTAAACCGAAAACCGACCGATTACCGATCGACTGACCATTGTTTGAATGGTAACGAACTGACCATTTTTTGGTTGGTAACTGACTACTTGGTTACCGACCTAATTCGGTAAGGTTGCGGTTTTTTATTTATACATACGAGCGTTTATTACCTACCGACCGACCATTATTTAAAAAACAGCAATTTTATTAGTTAAGACCGACCATTACTAATATTTACTTATTTTATTATTTACTTTAATTGTTTTAATTTTTCACACTCTCTCACAACTATTACTTACACATCAGGCGCGACCTCCTTATTAGGTTAATGGTTTCCAACATGAATTGAACTTAATTCTGCTATATATTAATGCAATGGGTTATATAGCTCTAACCTTTTGGAGCCACCAAAGTACCTCATGTTTGCTACCTGTGCATTGCTTTTATTATCTTAATTTTATTGCATTTTTCAGTTAGAATATATAATTAACTCTCTAAATAAATGTAGTTATGAGTTCGGAAATACATACCTTTTATACAACTCCCGCCCTTTAAACTGTAATTAATGGATCATGTGTTATATATATTCGTTTTTGGTACGGACTGGTATATACAGACCGGGCCTTTTTACAACGCTTTTCTGTTATAAAAATATTAAAGTTTTTTTAAGGCGCAAAACCGTCATAAAAAGGACCGGTCCATACAGACCAATCCTCACCTGAAATTTTCCATATATATAAATTCAGCACATATATATATATGTTGAAAATATACCTTAATTCCTTCTCCTAGTATTATTTCCCTAGTCTGACTTTAGTTGCTATAAAGCTATTATAGATGATCTAATATGGTGGGTGCTTATACTACCTTAATTCAATGAAATGTGTTTGTATAGTGGCCTTTGAGAATTTGGTCAATAAGCGTATCGTTCAATTAGTTGAGATTTTTAGAAAGTGTATTGGTCGGTTTATATGGATTACCGACCAAACCAACCAAAAACTTCAAAATCATGATCTTTTAGTCCATCCAAGTAATGGAATTTCAAAATCATGCAGCAATTCTATTTATATATTATGTAATTGGGATTACCAAACACAACCTAATAATATTTATAAATTAATACTAAATTACATTAACAATATACGCGAATTACAGTAACAATATTTCTAAAGTACAGTAATATATTTCGGTAACAGGCCTTTTGTATGGTAGGCGTACCGTAGGGGTGCATTGAGCATATTTTTTTAGAAAATATATATATATGTAGGTCTAAGAGGATGAATGACATAAATCTAGTCCTTCATTTTCAACACTAGCTACTAGCCCGGGGTGCTGCGGCGTTGCTGGCTTCGGAGGTGGTGGTGGTGAAGCTCCGCGCCCCCCAAAATCACTTACTGTTGTCTCGCCCTTTGAAAAATATGGCTTTGAGAGAATTTCTTCATAACTTGTTATGATCATCAAAAGAGTGTTTTCTGTAATCTTACTCTTGAAGCTCACACGCAGTTCTGCACGCAACACAAAGTTGATAATGGCAAGTTTAGTTTGCTCGTGAAAATCATTTGGCCAAAATATATATATACATATAAAGTTAAATTGATTAATAGATTAGTTAAATATTACCTGGTAAAGTTCTTGCTCGAGTTTCTGGGAAAGCAAAGAGAAATAAGAGAAAGAAAGCCTTCATCATGAGAACCGTTCTGATACTTGCCATTTTTTGGTGTGGAAAGGGTGATGTTATCCGCACCCCTAAATTGTAGCCAAAATACCATAATAGCCTAAACACCATATTTAATAATATTATTGATCACTAACACCACAAGGGACACCTAACTTTAATAAAAAAAAAAAACTTATTTCTTAATTAAAAATCCCAAAACCTTCCGTCTTTCTCCCCTCTTTCTTATTTGAAAATTAAAAAACCCTTTCCGCGCCGCTGCTCCCTATTCTCTCCGCTGCTGTCTGCGCTGCTGCTCCTTATTCTCTCCGCTGCTGTCTGCGCCGCTCTCCATTTTTTTGCTGTTACGCCGGTGGCCTTTTTTTTCCGTTGCTCTCTGCAACAGGTATGATATATATATATAGAGGGTTGCTAATATATATATATATATATATCATCAGACATATATATTAGTAACTATTAATCATCAAGTAGGCATACATTAAATTAATCATATTAAGTGCTCCACATCATCAAGGAGGAGGAGTAGTACAGCCCTCCATTTCCGAATTATGTGGCTGCCTTGGCTCCATATCTCATATATTAAGGTTTATTTTTTGTGTTTTGGTTATGCTTTAACTAGATAATTTTAGAGATAAAAAAGTTTCTGTTCAAATTAATTTTATTGATCATGATATAAGGTTTATGCTCTGTTGCTAGTGCTCAATTTATCATTAAGGTTTATGCTCATGATATGAGGTTTCTCTCTGTTTTTTTAATAATGCTCAGTTTATTTATATATTGCACAATTTTATTTTATTTTAACAATTGTTTTAGAATTGATAGTCTCCCAATATAATAATTAAAAAAAAAAACTGAATTTCTTTTTGAATTTCTGTTTTTTATTAATTTGAAACATTATCCCTAAATTACATAGAGTTGATAGTTTCATAATATATATATATATATATATATATATGTCTCTTGCTTTGGGAAACCCCCACTATTTTCATCAATATCATCATCGAAATAAATAAAATTAAGGTTAGCCAAAAATGTAAAAATAATCCTCAATAGAGAATCAACATCTTTAGAAATATTTATCAAACAATAGAAGGGGAAGAAATACTTAAAGTGATTGGAAAAAATTCACAAAAAATATGACACTAACCTGGTGGAAGTAGCTTTTTAGAAAAGAGCTTAATGCCTAAACAGTAGAAGGTTGACACGCTCTTCTCATTAGTAGTATCACTCATCTCTCCACAAAATGAAAATGCTTTGAAAACCCCTTCAATCAATTCTTGAGCTTTCGATTCCAAACACAATAAATGAAATCCCCTCCAAAATGCAGTAAAAGTACACAACACAAGCCTACAAATATTCATTATATGTCCCAATACAAAAAAAAAAAAAAAAAAACAACTAATTCTTTAACAAAAAAACCTACATTTTTCACCCTCTCAAACATATAGCGTAAATTACATATATATATATATATGTATATGTATGTCTCTTTACTTTGTTTTTGTCACTTGTACTCTACAATTTACTCTTTTTCAGATTTTGTAAGCTTTTTTTTTTTTTTGGTTGTGAGACCATTGTGAAATCAACCGTGTTCAGTAGGAGTATACCACGTTTTGGTTTGTTTTGTAACTAGAGTCTACATTATTCACTACTATAGTATGCCAAGCTTTCATAATTATATAGATTGTTTTGTAACACTTTTAGGTAATCAAGCATGAAACGATCTACTAGACCAACAGCTTCAGAAAGGAAAAGGAATGAAAAAAGAAGTAAAACTACAAATGAACAATATTCCTTAGATGCACATGTTGCCTCGACAGCGCCTACTTCCCCAACAGCCCCCTCTGTCGTTAGTGCTCCTATTTCCTCTACAGCACCTGCTTCCACTAAAGCTCAAACAAGTAATCGTCCTACTAAAGGTGATGAAAGGAAAAAGAAAATGGTCACCACTATACCAGGAGGCCCCATGGAACCTTCTCTTCTAAAAAGCTTTGATAGTCATGTGGCTTACCTGATTTGGACGAACCCAGAGGTACAAAAGGTCAATAAATTTTATAGTAATTCTTGTTATAATTATGTTTGTTAATATATATGTTTAAATTACAGAAAGCTCGTGGTACTTTAAGATGTCTTCACCATTATAAAAAATTCATTGATTGGAATTTAAATGATGAGCCCAAAAGCGTACAAAATCGGGTTAAGGATTCAGGGTTAATGAATCTTGTGTCTCATTCGTACTGATACATCGATCGAAGTCTAGTGTCAGCATTCATTGAGCGTTGGCAACCAGAGACGAACTCATTCCATCTACCATTTGGTGAAATGACAATCACCCTAGATGATGTCTCACAGATATTAGGTGTACCAATTACTGGTGAGGTTATTCGTGGCAAGGATGGAGGATCGGCGAGCATGACTAATGATTCTTGTGTTGAATTATTGGTTGAATGTTTGGGTGTTAGTGAGGCAGATGCTAATGAGGAAATTGTTGATGTCTATTCGATTAGGCTTGATTGGATTAAGCAACATTGCCAAGGCGCCCCTGCTGATGCATCCGCTGAGCGTCTTGACCAATGCGCTAGAGGCTACTTGCTTTACGTTCTCGGATGCACAGTATTTTCAGATAAGACAGGAAATAGAGTTTCGGTTTACTACTTGCATAGTTTGAAGGATTTAAAGGCAGTAAGTGGCAAGGCTTGGGGAATGGGTATACTTGCATATCTATATAGACAACTAGGACTTGCATCCAGGGTGGATGTGAGGCAAATTTGTGGCTGTCTTACCCTACTGCAGGTATTTACTTATAATTTTGTACTTAATGTGTTTTTGTGTAATTTATACAATGTTACCAAAATACTCTTTTCATTTCAGGCTTGGATTTTAGACCATTTTAACGTAGGGAGGCATGTGTATAATATTAAATATGATGAAAAGTTTCCTAGGGTGTGTAAATGGCTATCACAAGTCACAACTGGAGATGCTGAAGCAGCACATGTTGCTATCAGGGAGCAATTGGACCACCTTGGTCTTACTGATGTAAGTTATCTCATAAAAAATTAGCTTAATTTTTTTTTAAAAGTGAAAGTCTTTATAATATTCACTTATGAGTTTTTATGTATAGGTTTGTTGGGATCCGTACCTAGGTCATAGAACCCAGCACCCTTTATCAGAAGTTGCTTGGTATAATGGGATCTTAATTTGTTTTGATGTGGCCGAGCCGTATTATCCGGACCGTGTGTTACGCCAATTTGGACGAATCCAAACAATTCCAAAAGAACCAATGAAGGCACTAAAAGAATCAAGAGGAAAAACTACAAAGGGTTACAAGATCAAGTATGATATTGATTATTGGATTCAAAAGAATTGGCATGATCATTTGCTTGCTGGTAGGTCTCGTTCAAAACCTGTTAAAGAACCATGGGATTGTACAATTGATTACATGGGTTGGTTCAAACAAGTTACGCATCCCATTATCCAAAATCCAAAAAATGCAAGTGGTTCAGTGTGGAGTATGCCAGGAGCTACGGGTACTTTGGGTGATCTAGATAAGATGGTAATTTTTTTTTTCCTAATAATCAGTTTTCCTTAAATATGTTTTTTAGCGTTATGTGTACTAATTCGTATTGAAATGTAGAAATTGGAGATTGGAAAGGCTACACAACTTTTAAACAAATTATTAGCTACCGATGAGGTTCAACGCAGTAAAAAAGTGCATAAGCCGGTTAAAGAAGCTCGTGACTTACTCCAAAAGCTAATAGAACCAACTCGGCCAAGAGATAAAGGTAGGAAGGTTATTGAAGAGGTAGAGAGTAGTGATGAAGAAGACAATGAAAGTGGTGAAAAGGAAAAAGATAATACAGAAGACGAAGACGGTGAAAGTAATGAAAAAGAAAATGATAATGAGGAAGACAATGAAAGCGGTGAAAAAGAAAAAGATAGCGGGGGAGATGAAGAGGAGGTTAATGAGAGATTACAAATGCCAAATAAAGCGTTGAGACAATACGTCAAGAAGAAAAAAAATTAAGTAATTGTTTAGCTATACAAACTTGTCTTTAGCTATCATTATTTGAAAGGTATTTACTTTTGTTATGTTAAATTTGTTTTGGATAGTGGATGCTACATTTGTTTTGGATATTGGATATTAGCTTTCTTTTTGGATATTGGATGTTAGATATATTTTTGGATATTGGATGGTAGATTTTTTTCATTGTGTTTTAAATACTTTTGTTAATGTTAGTGTATAGTAACTCTATGAACAGTAACCTTTCACTGAACATTTTTTATTAATTCGGTAACCTTCCACCGAATTGAGTAGATGGTATCCTTTTGCCGAGTGAAATCTTAGATTAAGTTCACTGTGATTTTTGTTTCGGTAAAAGGCCACCGCTTTATTTACATTAACTCGGTGGCACTTCACCGAAATAGCGTAAACGGCAACCTTTGGCCGAGTGAAATCTTGGACTTAGTTCACTGTGGTTTGATTCTCGGCTAAAGGTTGCCGATTTTTTTGCATTAACTCGGTGGTACTTCACCGACATCACCTAGTCGGCAACCTTTTGTCGAGTGAAATATTGGACTTAGTTCACTGTGGTTTTGTTCTCGGCTAAAGGTCACCGAAATATGTGCATTAACTCGGTGGTACGTCACCGACATCACCTAGTCGGCAACCTTTTGCCGAGTGAAATGTTGGACTTAGTTCACTGTGGTTTTGTTCTCGGCTAAAGGTCACCGAAATATTTGCATTAACTCGATGGTACGTCACCGACATCACCTAGTCGGCAACCTTTTGCCGAGTGTAATCTTGGACTTAGTTCACTGTGGTTTTTCTCTCGACAATAGGTTACCGAATTGTGTCCATTAATTCGGTGACACTTCACCGTTATCACCTATACGGCAACCGTTTGCCGATTAATTTTTATGAACTCGGTAAAACGTCACCGAATAGGACTAAATACTTTGGAATTTTGAAAACAACTTTTTAAAGGCATACAATGAAGATACATTCACTTAATATAAGATATAATCATTGATATAAAGGGGAAATATATCATTTACACTGTTTTACATTATAATGTTAATGTAACCAAAAAAAAGAAAACTTTGGCATACAAGCCATACAAATTCCCCGTCTACAAAAAAAAAAAGCCATACAAGAAGTTAAGGATAACCCCTATACAGTGTAATAAAAAGAAATTAAAATTTACACTGTATACAAAAAAAAAGGCTAACTTCAAACTACACATTGTGGAAGTCCAAAGTAGCAACGTTTGTACCCACAATATGCCTGAAAGTATTTATCTTTTCTCCATACTTACTATCCCAAGTAGTTGCTTCCCAAGAATGATATTTATACCAAAATGAAGCAATTGGAGGTACAGGTGCACCAGTATGAAAAAATAATTTTACAAAATGTGCATCATGCACTAGCCCAATGCTAATTACTTTATGTTGAATTCCGGGAATCGGTGCCCCCCAAAGAGGCAAAAATGTCAAACATTGTAATTTCGATATAAAAACTAACACGCATCGATATGCAGAGGCTATTAGGAAACCCATTTGTGGCATGAGCATCCAATTTGCTTTCGGGCAAGGGCTATCCCAAAAATCTAAAATAGTGCCAACTTCTTTATGGAAATCACTTCCAAACATTCTCTCATACATTTCTCTATGATTCATCATCTCTTGGAGTAAGTCCCACCTAATTTTTCGCCAACTTTCTTCCGACCACCCCATCAATGATGCAATTGCACGGTACCCACAGTTTCCATCACTGTCAACATCTTCTATCTTTGAAATAAATGATCGAATGAATTTTGGTAAGACGTTTAAGTAATTCGTTGTAACTTCCTTTTCAACTTTGTTGACATTAAACGAGTTAAGTGTTGTATACTCAAAGCCCGAAGGATCTCTCTTTGTAGATTTAGCTATTTCTTTCTCTTTCGGAGTCATTTTCTTCTTTGGTCGACCTTTATTAACAATCGGAGTTGGTTCAATGAGGGATGTTGTTGATGGAGAAGCAATCTCCTTTAGCTTTTTCAACATGGCTTGCCTCTCATCATGACTTGCTTCTGCCCACCTTTTTTTAAACATTTGCATCTCGGGCTCATAATCCACATCCTCATGCTCGGGTAGATCAGGAATAATAGATAACTTCTTCCAATGAGGATCAAGAGCAGATAATGGTATCGCCTGCCCTTCTCGTTGGTATTGCAAACATTCATGTGCACAAGGGACTCCGTACACGGAACGAACAACATGGCCACATGAAGAAGTATCTATTCCGATAAATTGAATTCTTGCTATCTCTGGAAGGATTACGTCCAATGCAACATGTGAGACACGTCCTCTCAACTCCTTAAATAATGGTTGAATGTTATGCAAGTGATGATTCGTAAGTGAACTTTTCTCAAGATCTGCCTTAACTTCGTTCAACTCGCCTTCAATCATATCATGCATTTTTTCCCATACGAGAGTGAATGTCCCTTGAGAATTCCCAAGTAACTTCTTCAACTTTGCATGTGTACCTTCAACTCGATTTGTGGTTCGATTACCGCGATGTTTCACTAAGTTTGTCCATGCAAGTACAAAATTTTCTTTATGTAACAACCATGTTTTCGCCAAGTAGTCTATGCACTTTGGAACTACATTTAACCAATTGCTTTTAAAGGCCTCCCACCTATCAGTGAACTCAAATTGTGTTTCGGATTGGATTACATTATGCCACTCCTGGATAAATTTAGTCCATGCTTCTTTTGTTTTACACTGGTCCTTACAGTGTTGCTCTACTTTCTTTGATATGTGAAAGGTACACAAGAGACGATGGGCATTTGGGAAAACTTTGGCAATTGCGTTAATCGAAGCCCACTCTTTATCCGTGACAAAAACATCCGGTAATGCATTTGGATCAAAAAGTGTCCTCAATTTTGAGTACGCCCAATGGTAGTTTTCTTCCCGTTCACCGTGTAAAAAGGCAAAGGCGATACAAAATGTCTTTGATGTGGAGGTTACACCAACGATCTCAAGCAACGGCATTTGATATCGATTTGTTTTATACGTGCAATCAACTAATATAACCGAGGGGAAACATCTTGCAAGTAGTATAGATTGGGGATGAGCCCAAAATATGTCTTCAACTTCGTCAGTGAGAGTATTGTTGCGATACCAGTGCACATACTTTTTTTGGTCCAAGAGTTTCATTAATTGTTGCATTAAAGTCCTTCCTTGTAAATCATTTACTCTCATTTTTGACTTCGCATTATAAATAGTCCTCATCGTCGACATATTTGTCTCATTTTGACGCTTTATAGCTGTTAGGATATCTCTTGGCTTTGACCCACTGATAGACATATCAACTACAATACCCTTTTCACCCTGAGTTAACCTTGCTGCATAGGCATGGCCAACCAATGTATTTGGAAGGTCGTGATTGTGCTCGCCACAAAGGACTTTAAGCATCCATATATCTCCACCAAGAGGGACTCCCTTCAACTTGAATGGACAGTTGCATTTTCTTGTTGCTGTGTCCCTAGTATCCTTTTTTTTCGTATCTTTCACATTAACAATAGTTGAACTTTTGTGGTGTTGACGATATGTCCCACTTCTTTCACAACCAAATTCCAATCGACCTTTCCTACCAGGTGCTGCCTTCTCCGACTTCAATATGATAACCACTGTGTTAACAGTTCTCCCAATACTTTGACACCATTCTATCAGTCCAATTCGGGATCTAAAAAGCTACAAATGAATGAGGAAAACTAATTTAGATAAATATATTAAAGCATTCAAAAATGTATGCAATATATATACGTTGTATACTTACTTGATCAGTTTCAAATTTACTTCCAATGTTTATCTTTATATTATCTGAACGTGCAATCTCATTGTTATAGACACCATCACTAACAATTAATTGATTGCCTTGGCCAATAAATGGCCTTACTACACAAGGACAATACGGCTCGTTGGATCTATCGAATAGGTTTTCTTTGATGTCCTGTAAAAAAGCACATAATACTTAAGTAGTCGGTGAAAGGGTGCTGAGTTACACAATATGACTCGACCTACAGTCACCGAGTCAGTTACATATAGATCGGCAACTAGTTACCGACTTTGAATGACGCATTTGGTTTTACAACATTAAAGTCGGTGACCTTTGGCCGAGTTATTCCACAAAGATTCGGTTACGGGACGCCGAATTACTAGTAATTATTCGGTACTGTGTAACCGAATTCTGTTGGGTGACGATTTATATTTCTTACAAAAAATGTGCATTTATAATATCAATGATAACTTAAATTGATGCATACCTCTAGTCCAAAATCTTCATTTACAAATGAAGCGTCTAAGGTCGACAATACTTCTTCATCTTCCATGGCTTCTTTGAATGAAAAACTACAAAAAAGGGAAAAATGTTAAACATAAAAAGTTTCAAAGATAAATGTAATGGCAATGCTTAAGCAAAAAAATAAAATAAAACTTACTTGATCAAAATATTAAAAGTAGCAAAGCAAGTTGGGAGCCGAATATGAGGGTTTAGGTTCGGTTGTTTGTGTTGAAAGTGAGGAAATTTTGGTTTTAAAGTTATGTATGTAGATATTATGCATTTTATGTAATGGGGGCACCAAGCCCCCTAATTTTGTAGCAAGAATACCACACACTTTACATTTTGGCTGCCCCTATAAAAAAAATTTAATTTTAAATTTATGGTATTTTAGCTACAATTTAGGGGTGGGGATAACATCACCCGTGTGGAAAGGATAGAGTCTGCATGAGTCAATATATAGACCCAGAAAAAAATAATAGACCCAAAAGATGGTCTTTTAATTAATTATTAGGCACATTAGGGACGTACACCATTCATTGCAAATTAATATATATATATATATATATATATATTTATTATCTTTATGTTTTGTAGTTTTGTGGATGGCACTCGCATGAATGATTTTATGAGCAAAATCTATATAATGTCCATTTAATTCGAATTTTTGTGCTCTCAAAAAATTCTAATTAGTAATATTATTGTTGATTCTAGTATCACGACAACTGACCAGTGGCCACACTCAATAGTTAGAGGTAAGGATGTGCATGGTTCGGTTGACCGAAACGTTTGCCTTTCGTTTGGACCGGACCGGTCACTTAGGTCCCAAAATATTTTGAACTAGATTGGACCAAATTAATAACTATGATTGGATCGGACCAGACTAATTTAAAGAGTTCGGTTTCGGTTGGTCCAACTAATGTGGGCTTTTTTAATGGGCTCATTTTATTTAGACTTGTTAGTTAATGTTTTTCACTTATTCTACCCATTTTTGATGGCTTATCATATCATATGATATAACTAATAACTAATATATATAATGGAAGAGCTTCACTATATTTTGCCATTTGTCCTCTCTCCCTGTGTACCAAGTGTCCTCTCTTTCTCTCTACAATTAAAAAAAAAAAATGGTTATCACTTTTTCAAAAATAGAAAACCACCTTCTTATTTTTCATCTCTCCAATTATTACTTCTCTCTCTTGACTCTCATTTACTTATTCAAGATCTACACAACCACCATTGCTGCACATAATTTACTATGGTAATCAATGATTTCATTTCTCACCGTACATTTTCCCCATCTTCTTCATTTCTTTGCACATATGGATATCACATGTGTATATATATATTGAAGAAATAAAATTAAAAGGTACATTATTAATAAAAAAAAATTAAATTAAAATGTACATTAACGACAGAGCCATGCTAGTCTTGTATATATATAGATGTGTGTGTATCATGATCCATAAATGAGTATGCATAATAACAATACCTTCTATATATGTATATAGTCTATATATATACTGAATGCATGCAAGAGTGCATAAATAAATATCTCATATATATATAGTCCGTTTCTAGTATAGACTGTTCTTTTTTACGACAGTTTTCCATTATAAAAATATTTTGGAGGTATTTTTTTATAATGCAAAATCATTGTAAAAATGAACAATCCGTACGGACTGGTCCGCACCTGAAACTTTCCATATATATATAGTCTGTATATACAAAATGCATGAGTGCATATGTAATTTATGTCTCTTTTCACAATTTCTAACCATATAGACGGTTTGGTCATCTCAAAGACAATCTCTCATTCTGAACTTTAATTTTTATATTAAATTAAAGGGTCAATTTTATTATTATTTCATTGAAATGAAAAAGTAAATTTGTTCTATTAAAGTCAATTGGTAATCTAACTCAATACTGGAAATTTATGCGAATTTATAAAAAGAAAAATAATGCATCCAACATGATAGTTATTTTATCTCATTATTTTATCCACATATATCTTTCAAAATCATGTCATAGTTATTATCTCCCTCTTTCTCCTCTTCTTATTTGCCCCTCTCTCTCAGAAAGAAATTGTATGCACTTCATTTTATAAAATCATGTTAATCTCTTCTCTTTATACCAGAATTAATAACACTATCATTTTATTTATTCATTCAATTAATCAATCACTATTTCACGACTATCACAAATATTTATATATAATGATTATAAAACGACTGTGCATCGAGCAAGGCTGCAAACTAGTCTAATTATATAAAGTTATATATAGACATTAAATTGACATTTATAAAGAGGTACATCACATTTTAATTTGAACAGAGAAACTTCAAAGAAAATTCCCAAAGAAACTTCAATGTAGTGTAAAAATCATATAAAAATTTGACGAGTGTTCATAATCGAATATCTGGGTTAAGGTCGTCTTATCTCGTAAAAGTTGCTCTCTCCCAACAACTTTGGTAATTGTGTACTTTTTTTTCCTGTGATGTTATTGCTAGTGTAATCTATTGAAAGCTTTTAATATATTTATAGTATTAGAATAAATTTTTATTTTTTTTAAATGCTAATAACTAGACATAAATTTCTTAAAGTGTTAATGTAATTTGCGAGTAAAGTAGTAATCTTGGCCATGAGTTTTGAATTAGACACTCTAGACTAGAGTCCTTACTAGAACAATTTTATATTTTTTTTCTTTCTTGATGCTTTTGTTAATAGTAATCATATATTGACTCTTTTTAGACGTTGTTTGGTTTAAGTGGAAATTTTAAATCGATAAATTCAATTTATATTTTTTTTAGATGTATAAGTTCATAAAGATGAAACTATTAGTTTAAACTCTAAGGGGAAAAAAACTATATACTGATGAAGTACCAATAACGATGCCATGCGTTACATACATTCTTTTTTAATAACAAAAAGATTTACACTACACTGGAAGGGATGCAAGTTTATATATATATATATATATATATATTAGGCTATACACGTGCCATCCGGCACGATGAAATAAAAAAATATGATAATACGATAAAAAAATTAACGTGCGACAAATTCAAATCGACAAAATCAATCGGTCTATTTTAAGCCCATTGTCTAGTCTAATCTAACATTGTGAACAACTAAAACATAAGTTCAATGTATCTTCATGCTGAAAAAATTAAAAGTATACCGGATTGAATCGACTTGTTTTAAATTTTTTAAATAGTTTTTTAATCATAATCCAACAACGTAACGACAAAATCAATCAATCTATTTTAAGCCCATTGTCTAGTCTAGTCTAACGTTGTAAAGAACAGAAACATAAGTTCAATATATCTTTACGCTGAAAAAACTAAAAGTATACTAGATTGGATCAACTTGTTTTTAATTTTTTTAAAGAATCTTTTAATCAAAATTCAACCATGTAACGTACGTCCTAAAAATGACAAACTAAGATGACCAATAATATACGAACACATAACGTATGCCCTTAATTAATGTTACAAAATAAATTTTCTTGATTTTTTTTTTGCATAATTACATAGTCATGATGGATCATGTTTAATTGATCTTGATTAGTCAATTTTAAATATTAAATTTTGAATTTTTTATTCTAAGTTATGGCATTTTTAATGTAGACAAAATTATTAGTATCGGAGAGTTTATTGTGTGTATATTATTGGTGTGAGTATTTTAACTTTGATATGATAACTTGATGTGTGTATTTTTAATCATGAGATTCTTATACTTGTTGGAGAAAATTTTAGTCAAAGATGGTGTTTTATAATATAGATATGTTAAGTCCATTTGGCTTATTTTTCTCTACAATTTAGTCAATTTATTATAAAATCTATATCCACACTATGTAATAAATAAAAACAATGGTTGTCTATAAAATAAAATTAAATTAAATTAAATTAAAAAGTAGCCCAAAAATAAAAAATATAACAAAATTATATAAATATATTTATTTAAAAGGAGTATATATATTAAAAAAATTATATATATATAAATATATGTTTATTTAAAAGGAGTATATATATTAAAAAAATTATATATATATATATGATCGATCCAGTCCCCTTTTTTGGCAGTATTTTACGCAAGACCAGACCAATTAGATTCGGTCCACTAAATTTTGGACCGCACCATTGTATTATTAAAAACCGTAAAATTATATATATATATATATATATATATATCAATTCAATTCATTTGGTCCATTCGGTTCGGTTCAGTTTTGCACACCTCTAGTTAGAGGCTACCAATTGGTGCAAACAAGGTTCAGTTCTGGGTGGCAATTTCAAGTCATAAACCAAAAACCAACCAATTACTGATTAACTGACTATTGCTCGAATGGTAACACGGACTATTTTTTTATTGGTAACCGGCAACTTGGTTACCGACCTAATTTAATAACAGTTGTAGTTTCATTTATACATATAAGTAGTTATTACTGACCGACCGACCATTATTTAGAAAACAACAATTTTATTAGTTAAGACCGACCATTACTAATATTTACTTATTTTATTATTTACTTTAAATGTTTGATTGTTTAATTGTTCACACTCTCTATCACAACTATTAATTAGACATCAGGAGCGACCTCCTTATTAGATTAATGGTTTCCAACGTGACCTTAATTCTGATATATATTAATGCAATGGGTTATACAGCTCTAACCTTTTGGAGCCACCAAAGCACCTCATGTTTGCTTCCTGTGCGTTGCTTTTATTATCTTAATTTTATTGTATTTTCGGTTAGTTAGAATATATAATTAACTCTCTAAATAAATGTACATATGAGTTCGGAAATACATACGTACGTTTTATACAACCCTGGCCCTTTAAACTATATTTAATGGATCATGTGTTATATATACATATATATAGTCTGTTTTTGGTACAGACCGAGCCTTTTTACGACATTTTTCTATCATAAAAACATTGGAGGTGCTTTTTATAATCCAAAACCGTTGTATAAAGGACCGGTCCATACAGACTGATCGACACCTGAAATTTTCCATATATGTATATATTCAGCATATATATTGAAAATATAACTTAATTCCTTCTCCTAGTATTATTTCCCTAGTCTGATGTTAGTTGCTATAAGGCTATTATACATGATCTAATATGGTGGGTGCTTATACTACCTTTATTCAATGATGTGTTTAAGCGCTGGATTAGGCAGTCAAATTGGATTATTTAATGGGAATTCTTAAGTAAACCCACCAAAATGTTCTTTTCACCTCATTAGACAAAACTTTCAGCTCACCCCACTAAATTTTTAAATTTGTTTTCTTCACACCCCACTTTCTTTTGCACCGCCAAACAAGGAATAAAAAAACTTGAAGGCATTCTTATTCATACACCCATAACAACCTATGAAACCTTGTTTACCCCTGCAATCACAACCTTCCATGAAGCATCATACCAGCCATTTCTACAATTAATATATTCAAAGACAAAAAGTAGTCGGATGCTTATGTGAAAATTAATGTAATTGCTAGATTCATAATGGTTGAAACAATGGAGAAGAAAAAGATTTGATGTAATTAAGATCCGAGATTCATAGATTTAGAAGCCAAGCCTACTTTTTGATATTATGGCTTCCATTAATTTTATACTCTCAAATTTTATTATTAATTTCTTGTCTTCTCCGGCAACAACGGCGATCTCATTTACAAATATTGAAAAATCTTATTAACAAAACAGCAAATCGTTCTAAACAGAGGATATTAAAAGAGGGCGTTGGTGAGCGATCGTAGTTTATGAAGTGAGATTTGCTTGACAACAAAACAAATGGGGATGATGATCGGAAGACATTAGAATCACCGAATTGTTTATGGTTAAAAGATAAGGGCTGTTTGGCTTGTAATTTTTGCTTTTTCCTGTATTTTTTTAAAAAATGAAGTGGGGTCAAAAGACAAATTTTGTGGGAGTAAATAATATTAGCCTATTTAATCCTATCTGAATAGAATAAAACACTCTCACCTCTTAAGTGGGATTCATTAATCCTTCTCTCGGTGGGACAAGAAACTTTAGTGGGATAAATAATTCACCTCGGTATCCAATCCTGATGTACGTCAAACATGGAATAAGATAAAGTTATCTTATCTCACTCTTTTATCTGGCGCGTCAAATGCAGACCGAATTGTGTTTGTATGAGACCTTTGAGAATTTGGTCAATAAGTGTATCGTTCAATTAGTTGGGATTTTGAGGAAGAGTATTGGTCGGTTTATATGAATTACTGACCGAACCAACCAAAAACTTCAAAATCATGATCTTTTAGTCTATCTAAATAATCGAATTTCAAAATCATGCCCTCTAATTACATATTATGTAATTGGGATTACCAAACACATCCTAATAATATTTATAAATTAATACTAAATTACATTAATAATATATGCGAATTACAGTAACAATATTTCTAAAATTACAATAATATATTTCGGTAACATGCCCGGCCCTTTGTTTGGTAGGCGTACCGTGGAGGTGCATTAAGCATAATTTTTGAGAATATATATATAGGTCTATGAGGATGAATGACTTAAATCTAGTCCTTCATTTTCAACACTAGCTGCTAGCCCAGGGCGCTGCGGCGTTGCTGGCTTCGGAGATGGTGGTGGTGAAGCTCCTTTCCTCCCAAGATCACTTACTGCTGTCTCGCCCTTTGACAAATATGGCTTTGAGAGAATTTCTTCATAACTTGTTATGATCATCAAAAGCGTGTTTTCTATAATCTTCCTCTTGAAGTTCACATGCAGTTCTGCATGCAACACAAACAGAATTTAAAACTTTGAATCATGTATAAGTTGATGATGGCAAGTTTAGTTTGCTCGTGAAAATCATTTGGCCAAAAGATGTATATATATATAAAGTTAAATTGATTTATAGATTAGTTAAATATTAATTACCTGGCAAAGTTCTTGCTTGAGTTTCTGGGAAAGCAAAGAGAAATAAGAGAAAGAAAGCGTTCATCATGAGAACCATTTTGATACTTGCCATTTTTTGGTGTAGAAAGGATAGAGTCTGCATGAGTCAATATATAGACCCAGAAAAGGAAAAAATAGACCCAAAAGAGGGTCTTTTAATTAATTATTAGACAAATTTCGGACACCACTCATTGCAAAATAATATTTTATTTTTGTTATCTTTATGTTTTGTAGTTTTGTGGATGAAACTTTCCACATGAATGATTCTACGAGCAATATCTACCGTGTTTATATGGTTGAAATTTTTATATTTTTTTAAATATTTATTTAATTCTAGTTTTTATATTTTTTAAAAAAATTATAATAATTAATAATATGGTTATATTAACGTGTATTCTAAAAATACATATAAAAATAATTAATTTTTAATTATTTATTTTATTTATTTTTAAAAATAATTAATTTTTAATATGCATTAAATATAAGACAAATTTTTATATAAAATTTTATTATTTTTATTTATAATAATTTTAATACGTACTATGTTATCATTTTTTTTAATAATATTAACATTGATCTTAGGTTGACTGACTTTAGTATTTTTATTTTTATTATTGACATTAGGTTGACTGACTTTAGCACGTGTATTTCGATTAGTTATCACTGTATTTAGGACTCAGAAATAATAAACATTTGAAGGTGAGTGACTCAGCCTTACGCATTAAAATGATTGATGAGAAATAGACATACAAAATATCTCAGAGTTGGTTGTGGTGACGTCCCTTTGCCAACTAAACATGAACATAATTGAATGATTGATGAGAAATAGACATACAAAATAAATAAAATTTATTAATAAAAAAGAATGTGTGATTAATTTAAATTAATAAATTTTAATAAATTTATATTGAATAATCGAAACATATGTTTAATTTTTATATTAAAAAAACTAAACATGGACATAATTGGGCCATCTTGTTTTAATTTTTTTAGAGGCATTTTTAATTACATATTTTGATTTTATTCCAGTGTTAACGAAATACTTTTTTAACAAATTAAACTCAATGTCAAATATGAAAATAATCTAATTGCGTTGATCATTATGATTTACAAATTAAATTGCCCGAAAAATTGGATTGATGTACCGTGAACAAATAGATTGAGATTATCAAGAATGTACAAACACATGCATAAAGTAACGTCTTTAAACGTTACTCAATAATTTTTCTTAATCTTTTTTACATAATTATATAGCCACGATGAATCTAGTTTAATTGATATTAATTAATAAATTTTAAATATATAAATTTTATCAAAATTTAAATTTTTTATTTAAGTTATGGCATTTTAAATTGCATACAAAATTAATATGTAAGAGTTTATTATATGTATATTATTAATGTGAGTGTTTTATTTTTGATTTGACATCTTGATATATATAACTCATTCAACGATGTACAACCAAAACATACTATAACATGTGTTTTTTTTAACTATTGAATTCTTATACTTTTTGAGAAAAAATTTGGTCAAAAATGGTGTTTTATAATATAAATATACCTTAAAGTTATTTATTACATATATTTTTTTAATAATTATTGGAATAATATACTATTTAGAAATTTTTTTGTTGGTCGATACACTATATTGTTTAAGTATATTTATTTTTTAAGCAATATAGTTTTTTATATATTATTATACTAACTTTAACTTTTTAAACTATATTTTGATAAGACCATGTTAACGTGTAATTTAAAAATATATATTAAATACTTATTTTTAGAAATAAGTAACTTATAATATGTATTAAATATAGTAAAGACTCATACAAAATTTTATTATTTTTATTTATAGTAATTTTAATATGTACATTAAGAGTATATATTATTATTTTTTATTTTTATTTTTATTTTTTATTTTTATTTTTATTATATATTATGATGTAGAAATGGCCTTACTTAGTGGATATCAATTTTCAGTCACGACTCACGAGAAGATAATGAATCTTTGTGCAGTGGAGCAAGGCGGCCATCATAATTGACTGTCGTAATCCATCCTGTTTGCATAAATATGACATTGAATCAATCACTTAAAACTATTATTCGATTTAGATAGGTTAGTATACGTGGAGCTTCTTTTTCTCTTTTTTTTTGTAGTTGGGGGGGGGGGGGGGGGGGGGGACGGGGGTAGCGCTCTCTGAAATACAAAGTACGGAGCTTCTTGATTAAATGCATTTCGATCATGTACCATATGTTAGAAGATATGGTTTTAATTTATATTTTATTTTACAAGAAATAAATTTTCAAAATTTATTTAATATTAATAATATAAATAGGTGAAATACTTAGAATATCATTTATAAAAAATGATAAAAATAAAGAAAACTAGTATTCGAGAGTCATGACAGAATTACTATCTTAAAGACGATATTGCATTTATATGTACAGGTAGGGGTTCTCACAGTCTGGTCAATAAGACCGTTGCACTTCATTTTGGACTAGACCGTTGCTATCGGTCTTATGTTTTTTAGGACTGGACCGGACCGAACATGCAATTAAGACCGGACCACTTTAAACGGTCGAGATTCGGTCGATTCAAACGATCTGTACTTTTTTAATGAGCCTATTTTATTTGGGTTTGTTAAAAAATTTAAATACAAATAAATCATTATTCACGCCCACTTTTTAGCCTATTATTCAGCCCATTTTAAATACAAATGAACCACCAATTGGGAGTGCATATTGATGTGGCAGAAAGGAGCATACAATAATCCATAAAACAAAGAAATGAAAAGTGGCAATCCATAAAATAATTTAACAATTTACAATACACAATTAATAAAGTCTAAATTAAACCAAATCCATAAAATAAGATTACAAATCAAACATAACTAATAAAGTCTAATAAATTCCAAAACATAATGTCCAATAATCTCTACTCAAGTAAGTGTCTTCAAATATTTGTCCCTGTAGTGCTCTATGGATAATATTGAATACTGATGTTCAATGATAAAATCTCAGTGAAGCTAATTATGATGTATAGCAAGCCAATCACCTATCAATTCGAAGGGTTGGTTTACCACATACTCAGTTGTACGATTTCTCTTCATTTTTTAGTAAATAATAAATTAGTTTTAATGTCACCAAATTGCTAAAGCCACGGATAATTTTATTGGCAGTAATGCACTAATGCTATTGTTCTACCTGAATCCCTTGGTTTACTAAGGACACTGAAATTCCTTTTTGTCAAGATAATTCAATTACAAACAAATGGATTCAACACCCAAGCTTAATTGTGAAAATTCAAGAATAAAAAATTGTGTGAAAATCCAACCCAAACATCATCAAAATCGACACAGCGTGATGTACATAGATGTATATTCTGGTCTTCACTCGGTCTTAATTTCGTAATAGATGTATATATATAAGATATTAAGATATATATATATATATGTCTTCAAATTCTTAATAATATATAAGACATTAAGATATTAAGATATAATATATATAAGACATTAAGATATTAAGATTAAGATATTAAGATATTAAGATATATATATTTAAGATATGTGTATATATGCATAATACCTCTATTAAGACCAAGTGAAGACCAGTAGTAGGGATAGAGAGTAACTGAGCAAGATATATATATATATGAAGAGAGAGAGAGAGCGTAACAGTGGTAGTGGCAGTCGAGAATGTAGTAGCCGACAGCAGAATAGTGCTCATTTTAGTGGAGGTAGCTTGGTGGGTGGACGGCGAGAGAGTGGGAGCTATTGGCGAAAACTGGGGGTGGGCGGCTATGTACAGGCATGTACAGTTGATAACACCTTGAAGATAAAATCCGAAAGGCTCACAACTTTATTTCCTCCATGTGCACATCGACCAAAAGACGGGTTGAACGAATCTGATTACATTGCCCAAACCTCATAGATATGAAGATAATAAAAAAATATGCAATGTTTATAGTGAAAAAGAAAACGAAAAAAGAGCCCTATTTCTTTTATTAAGATGCACTTTATTATATAAGAAAATGATGGGTGGTTATAATAAATATTGTAGGGGGAGTGTAAAATATGGCTCCCCTAGTCCTTCAGAGGATATGTTCCCAAAAGTAGAGAAGATGTTGTGGATACCTCACTATGCAACTCTTACAAATGGATACCTAATTACCACCATTTTTCAAGTTTATACACTTGATCAGTTGTAGTGAAACGGTTAGACAAAGCCCTTCTCGAACTCTAATTGTCCTCAAATTTGGATAACAGCTACATTACATATTAGGTATAACATATCCAAAAATCAGCTTGATCCAACTAGGGGGAGCCATTGGTTTCGATCGAAACATCGAGCTCGCTTAGGTTATCGATCGAAACAAGCATTTGAGCACCCGAAATGGGCCAATGGGCATCTGGATCGACACAATGGTATGCCCAATAGGGTCTTTTAGCTAAAAGGCTAAAATCACTTGCTATATAAAATAGAGCTCATACGAGAGCAAGATTAAAGCAAAGGCCCTCAGATCTGTGACTTGCTTTTAAAGTGATTGTATTTAAATTCCTAAATTAGCCAAAGCTTGTAACACAAATAAGCCTAAACTAGACTGTATCAGACTGGACATATGCATAAATCGCTTTGGAACTTAATTTTCTGCATTATGTTCCTTTTATTCCATTACTTACATAAATTATGCCTCGTAAAATCGGATAAAATTGGACACTGTGAGTCTGTTCTAATCAGAACATTGGCTTCACATGTTATAAATTGATGAACAAACTCTTTTACATGCTTTAAACCTCTCTGCATGCTATGTTTTATACAAAATTTGATGAAATAGGGTACATCACAGCTAATCTTATTAGAACATCTGTTTAAAGAGCCAATTTTGCATCATGAAACCAGTAGGACCTTTGCCATACTAAAATAGCAATTCATGCACACGAATTTGGCCAAAAAATAGTAGGGAACTGCGTAAAAATAAAAATAAGCATATTCATTTAGAAGCCAAAAGGGTAATGTGGTTGCCTTCTAATTGTCGTAATATGGTCCCTGATTCTACTATGTTTACATAGACCGTATTAGTACCCAATCGTGGATTCATTTACATTTTGTTTATTTTCCTGAAAAACGTATTGATGACTCTAAACATAGAAAAAGAATGAGCAAAAGGCTTATGCCCCAAAAGGGAGAGATGGGGGTTCCATCGAGATTGCCTCAAATGCTACGCCCATTCTACTCTTGCTTATTCTTGAGTTCACACGTATTGGACAAATGACTAACTCATTTATGGACTTAAAATATCTAAAAGCCTTAACTTACAAGAAATAAAAACTATATAATGAGATAAAAGGAATAGAACAAAGTAAAACACACTCCTAGAGAGAGCAAAGTGATGAGTCATTAAAAATCGAGATTGAAGGGAAATAACTCACTCTTTTCGAAATTTTCTACTCATATACCCCCCCCCCCCTCGTGAAGTCCCTAACCTTTGGCTCACGAACACCTCCAAATAGGAGGGATCTAGCCATCAAAGTGGTTTACTACCCTCCTATAACCATATTAAACCAATAATAATTCCTTTAGTTAAACTCCATAAATCTTAATAAAATTAGAGGTTACCAAAAAATAAACACAATAATTATCCTCTTAAAATTACAAATTAAACTTATGAATTTTGTTACTTATAAATTAAAATTATTATTTATTATTTGATTAAAATATTCCAATAATCCCCTAGTATTTTAATAAAAATAATACCTTGGGACTATAATACTTAAAACTTTTCATTCAGTTTAGAAACCCCACAAGATGTATGATTCTGAAAACATATTAGAAAATATTATATGGCAATTAACATATATTGTGTAATGGGTGTAGTACTATTTCAAACCTTGAATTACACTTAATGTTGACAACTTCCATTTGAGTGCGACTATGCCTTGAATTAGGTACCTTTAGTCAAACTTTCATTGTAACATGCACAATATGTGATATAGGACTTAGTTCTGCGAGTTTACATTACCAATGACCATGCGCACTATCTTAATTCTCATGAAAGTTTTAGAGGTTAGCACAAATCTCACGAATGCGGCCTTACAATGACCTTCACTTAGGTGAAGTCTCTAAAGGTACATGTGAAAATACCTTACAAGAGTATGCTCACCTTGAATTTGTTAAAGGTATAACCCAACCTAAGCATCACACCTATAAGCACAGTCACCATAGTGATGGGATGAGACGTTTTCTTATAAAATAGTGATCTTTTAACGAGTCACATTCTATAAGCTATTTTTACCGCATTGAACCTTCTTCATGAGATATCCAATATTCACAGAAGTTGGGTCATTTCTATTAATTGGTGACTCCATGTGGGCTTACCCATCCCCCTCAATGATAAAAGGATTTAATTAGTCCTAGGGCAAATTCACTTCTCAAAAGTATTTTTTATACCTTTTTATTTTATAACGCGTTCGTTATCATTGTAGTCCATGGATATTTCAAGAATTACATAATATGGGCCCATCATATAATATTTCATTTTTTTAGCCTGAGATAAGTTTCCTGTTTATTCTACTATAGGAAGTACTATTCAATTATAATTAGTAGCTATTACTAAGAATCATAAAATCGTGACCATCATCTGATATATATATATATATAACTAGGTGGAGAATCTTGTTAGACAAACCATTGAACAAACTGTAATTTTTGATTGGTAATAATATGTTTCCTTTTACTCTATCTGATAGTTCTTTCTCTTTGGATTAATAGTTGTTAGTTACTGTTAATTCCTTCTCTTTGGCAGCGACATGAATCTAGTATAGAGTTAATGATCAATATTAATGGGAAAAAATAAAACACCAAATCTATTTTTATATTACTTAAATTTAGAAGAATAAAAAATTGAATTGACAAAAATTAAATACAACAAATATAAGTGGCCAAGCTAGATATATATTGTGTAGTTTACACGGTGAAGGATTGTATTATTCTATAGTGCTAAACAATTATTTTGTACCGCTGCATTCCATGATTAATGAATGGAATGTACGTTACTTGAATCAAAAGAGTACGTATAATAGTAACAAATTTTCACAAAATTATCGTATAACAAACTAAAACAATGGTAAATACAATAACAACAAAAATTTTAAAAATTATAGTGTAACAAACCAAAATGATCTGGGAGAGTAGAGGGCAAGAAATCCATTGATGTTTTTCATCGTTGTCTAACGTTTTTTAAGGCTATTTTTCATGATATTTATTTGACCTATTTTGACTTATTTTTAATGCAATTTTTTCATGATATTGATTTTGATATATTTCAATATATCTATTTATGTAATTTTAGTAAAAAATTTTGGAGGTATAAATATAAAGGTAATAATATTATTAATAACACAAAGTTAACTATAATGATCAATAAGGTTATAAGGAAGAAATAAGTAAAAATTGGCAAAATTTGCTTGTAAGTAGAAAGAAAAAACAACAGAGAAATGCAACTTGGTGCCATTAAGCTATTTGTTTTGCAGTGTTAAAAACTTTGTTAGAAATTCTCAATACCATATCTTTTATAGTATTTTTTTTCTTTTAAAAAACGAAGTATGTGGGCTTGAGTTCCCACTAGTTCTGCCTCTCAAAAAGTATAACTATTAAAACGATTATCAGATTTTCAAAAAGTAATAATATCATAGTAAATGAGATATCAAAATAAATTATTGTTGAGGAGTGGAACTTTTTCTCTCGGCACATGTGATAGTTTCTCCATCGATGGAAAGAGCTCCAATGATCACAAAATTGTTTGCTGATGTGGTAAGAAGGCTGAATGTTGTCGATATTGAGTTGAAGCAGCCTGGAATGTAGAAAAGGGAACCTGCTATATTTTTCTTTGTAGAGGAAATTGTTAAGCTAGCTTCCCCATTCCAATTTGCTCTAATCAAAAAGTTTTCTTATGGTAGACAAGCAATTTCAGAAATTCGTGCTCTGATTGAATCATTTGGCTCGAAGGTAGCATTTACAATGGGAGTTTTAGATCATAAGCATATTATCATGAGAGTTTTTCATAAGGAGGATTATCACTGGATCTTGTTAACGAAGCAATAGTACTTAAAGCGTTGGCCAATGAGTCTTTGAGCGCTACAATTTCGGTTAATTTTCGAGGTTTAAATGTTCATTACTTTTTAAAGCATAGCCTATTTTTCTATTGGGGGTACTTTGGAAGTCCTTATGAAGATAGATGCAACAACTACTATGTTGGCTCGTCCAAGTGTAGATAGACTTTTTGTTTAAATGGATCTGTTAAATAAATTTTCAAGCAAAATTTGGTTAGGGAGTGGTTCAAGTGGTACTTGGTAGAGGGTAGAATATGAAAAGATACCTAAATATTGTGCTAAATGTTATAAGCAGGGGCATGATGGGAGTGAATATAAATTGGTGGGAGTTAAGAAGAGAAAGCAGTGGGGACCAAAAGTTTCAACAAGTCATGGTGAGACAAGGTGGAGAAGGGAGGTATGTGGACTTAAAACAATAAATCAAATGTGGTTAATTTATGGAAAGGAAAAATGTAAAACCCCGTGAATTTAATTTGGGTAATTATTTAAGTACCAGTCTTTTTTGAATGGATAATAGGGATAGAAACAATAATTTATGGAATTTCAGGAGGCATGATCGATCATGTAATTCCATGATCGATCATAGTTTGAGTAGCGAAGGCAATTTGCTCCAGTGGTGCATACTGTAATTAAAGATGATGTGCAGCGGGATCTGTCTAATGAGAGGGGGGAGCTAGTCAAGATAAGCATGGAGTGAAGAAAAAGGGGGGGAAAATAAAGCTAGAAATGAGAGCAGGTAACGTTTTTAAAGTTTTAGTTTCTTTAACTTCTCAATGATTGATGTCTTGTTTTGGAATATTAAAGGTGTTTATAATGCCTCATCCTCGAAAAGATTAAAAAGTTAGTTCAAATACATGGTGTCCGTTACTAAAACAATACATTGTGTCAATTTTCTACTCGTAATGGAACCAATGGTTGAGGCTAGGGGTGTTGTGATCAACCCGAAGATCAAATGAAAACAATTGAATCAAAAAAAAATTGAAACCGAAATAAGAAAACCGAAACCGAAGAGGTTCGGTTTGGGTCTGGGTCTGGGTCTGGCTAATCCAGAACCGAACCAAAAATAACAGCTAAACACAAAACGACATTGTTTTGTGTATATATATACTTTTTATTTTCCCAAACCCTAAACTGCTTGCATGTGTTATGAATATTGTTTTTTAAAACTTTTTTTTTAAAAAAAAAATTTAACAGTTTTTTAGTTGTATAATGCTTACGAATATTACATTTAATTTTTTGAAAAAAAATATACATCAAAACTGAATAAAACCAAATCGAAACCCAAACCTAAAAGTTTGGTTCAAGTTTAGGTTTCTAAGATTTAGAAACCGAAACCGAATTTTCATGTTCAGTTTGGGTTTAGATCTGCCTAATTCTTACCCCGAACCAAACTAAAAACACCTAGTTGAGGCTTGTAAGATTAATAAAGTCAGAATAAAATTGGGTTTTCCCATTACGGTTAATAATGTTAATAGCAAGATTTGGATTTTTTTAGAGGGAGGAAATGATGTAGGGTGCATAGTGACTTGCCTCAAATTCTTACGATGAGATGTAGTCATGATCAAATTGAATGTGATTTTCTGGTATCTTTCGTGTATGCAAAATGTACTAGAGATGAGATAGTGGGATTATGGGAGGAAATAAAGGTTATTATTTGTGATTATCATATGTCGTTGGTTGTTGGGGGTGATTTTATCATAGTGAAATACGGGCATAAAATACTAAGAGGGAGGCCAATAAATGTAACTTTTATGAATGATTTTAATGATGCTATTGTTGTTTGTTGTTTGATGGGGCAGACTGTTGTAAGTAGTAAATTTACATGGCAGAACCTTAAAAAGATAATGTGGCAACGAATTGATAGAGTTATGTTTAATAAAGAATAGGGGGACAAGTTTGATGAAGTGCAAGAAATTCATTTGAATATGAGTAAATCTGATCATGCTCCTTTAGTGGCTTTATATAAAAAATGAATCATCAAAGGAATTGTTTTACATTTCAACACGTGGGTGAAACATCATTCTTTTTTGGCTATTGTGGAGGATAGTTGGAAGCAGGATATTGTTGGCAACACTCTTTTTATTTTTGCTGAAAAGTTGAAAAGACTGAGGAAAGTTTTGATTGAGTGGAATAAAAGGATTTTTGGTAATTTGGGGAAGAATATTATTAAAGCAGAGAATTAACTTAAAGATGTTAAATTAATGATGGAACGGTTGGAATTTAATCACTTAAGTCATCATATCAAATCATCAAAATCTAAATAAAAACAATGAAATCGCATACATGGATCCATGATAAACAAATGTGGAATACGAGGATCGATCACAATAACAACACGGATTGAGCGGTTACGTGATCTTACTGGAAATTTAGGGTTATGGTGATTTGGGGACCATAACCCTAATTTCTTCTTTATATATAGTCTAATTAGAGTTCCCAAAAATCCTAACAAGCCCATATAAGGTATCTACACATTTGGCCCTCACATTTATTTGAGTAGTTTATGTGCTTAACTAAAAATTAATTAGACCACCAGAAATTAGCCCATTAATTTAAATAGCAACTGTAATTGAAATATTATAATATGTTGCCCACATAAATTAGAAAATATAAATTTTTTAACAATCTCCCACTTGGGCTACATATTATTCCTGAAACAATTATATTACAGAATTCTTTAAGCGCGCGTCCGTCTGCTATTTATCCTTAGACTTCTCCTTAAACAATTTGGTTTATCTCATGTATGAGCAATGAAATTACCACAGCTTTTATCACACTAAGGTCGTGACTAAACTATGATTATCACTACACTAATACACTTAATAACATAAATCAAATGTAGATGAGTAGCATGAAAATTACATGCAATGTGATCTTAGGCATGCCTATTTCCAACTGGCTTAACTTTATAACATTCAACCTTATAACTCTCTAAGATTTATGTTAAACCACAACGGAAGGAAAAACAAACATTCTGAGTTAAGATGAAAATAAACCATTTTCTTTATTCTGCTGAAAATATGTGTCTAAATAAAATAGCATCCATAATTTGGGGCATTAGCTGAAACATAAATTGTCTCCTTTAATAATGAGAGTATCTCCTGAATGACAGTCTTTCATGCCAAATTTGAAAAGAATTCTTTCGATATATCTCTTTCATGATAACCTTAAGATACCTGACAATAATGTTGATGTATCTGTATTTCTAATACAAAATAGCTATTATCAACATAAAATACGAGGAAGATAATGTTACTCCCACTAAACTTATGGTATACATAATTATCAACAGGACTTACCTCAAAACTATATGAGATAATAACTTGATGAAATTTGTGATACCATTGACGGAAAACTTCCTTAAGGCCATAGATGGATTTCTTTAATTTAACTTTTTCTTGAGGCTGTTGAGTTCGCTATTTATGAAGTTTTTCAACATTGTCTTGATGATCCTATTTTGCATCTGAAACAACATCATAAATTTGTTCCTAATCGTTGTCTATAGCAGTATTGGAATTTGAATAAATTATTTTACATCTGAAACAATGTCAGAAATTTGTTCATAATCATTGTCAATAGCAGTACTTAGAATTTGAATAAATTCCTCCTCAAATACAATGTTTCTAACTTTATCTTCCCCTCAAACTCAATAACCTCAAGAAATTTGGCATTTTTTGTCTTAATAAAGGATTTATTCGAGTGATCATAAAATTTATAATCTCTCGATCTTTCAGTGTATCTAACAAAGTAGCAGATAATTATTTTTGAGTCCAGTTTCTTTTCTTTATGGCCTTGCTACAGCTGGACAACTTGTTTTAGATACTACTTTAATATAACACTGTTTATAAAATATGCTGTAGTCTTAAGTATTTCTTCCTAGAGTCATTACGTTAGAGAAGAATGATTAATCACACTCATTACCATATCCTTAAGCTTTTGTTTTATCTCTCAGCAACACTGTTCATACTAGGTCAGCCTAGCATGGTGTACTGTGAGACGATTCCGCATTTCTCTAAGAATTTTATAAAGGTTCAAAACTTTGTTTACCTTATCCGTTATATTTACCGTAGTATTCACCACCACGATCAAATTTCACGGCCTTAATTTTCTTGTCTAGTTGATTTTTAACTTCAACTGTGAAAGTCATAACAACGTCTAAGGATTGCAACTTCTCATTAATTAAATATAGGCACCCTTAATAACTGTCAAGAGCATAATAAAATATTGTTAACCATTCCAAGAGACCATAGAGAATAGTTCACATATATCTGCATGAATTAATTCTAAGACACTTGAATTCCTTATGGCACCTAGTTTTGTTATGTTTGTCAATTTCCCCTTTACACATTCAATACAAATTTTAAAATCTGTTAAATTAAAGGCTTATCAGTTAATTTACACTTTGTATCATGTGAATCAATTTACAAGATTTCATTACATAAGGTGATTGTATCTGTATATAAGTTATCAATTAAGAAACTAGTAGCAAAATATTTAAATATTGAATAAGACTAACTTTATTGTTTTCAAATGAATAAGAATAACTGTATTTGTCCAAATAAAAATATAAATTATATCTAAATGACAATACCATATAAGTCTCTCCCAAATTCAAAAGTAACTAGTCTTTAATAATAACTTAAAAGTCGTTATAACCTCAACTATAATTGTGTCATCATTGCCCTGATAGATGAATCTTTCAGCATCAATTAGCTTTCGGCTTCACAAGTAACCTCTAAATACACTTATGTGAGTAGTATCATTAGAATTTACTCACCAAGTAATCACATGTACATAAGTTAAATTAACTACCAAACAAACCTTAATGAAAAGTATATCCTACTTTACACGCCAAGTGGTGTATTTAGAACATTACTATATATATATCCTTCTTGCAAAAGTGACTGACAAATTATTTATCATATTTGTTTTGCAATTACTATAGTGTTGTTCCAAATGCAGCTTCTTAATTTTTTTATCATTTATCCTTTTCTTGTCCTTTAGAGGTGTTTGTTGGATGAACACTTTCTATCTTTTATCGCAAAAAATCTTTTCTTTTTCTTGCACATCGTGAGATATGAGCTCATTAAGAGATCATTTATCCTTATGAGTATTGTAACTCACTATAAGTTAACTGTATTGCGTAGGAAAAGAAATAAAGAACGGTATGCACAAGCTAGTCATTAGACAGCCTTAACTTAAGTGCCTTTAGTTTCAAAGCAATATTAGACATTTCCATAATGTATTTCCCTTATGTTCCCCTTTTTTTCTCTCCTTTTTTTTATTATATCTTATTAAAATACGAGTAGTCAAAAGATTACTTGCTTCAACTTTTTCGTTTTTTTAACAAAACATTTCTATAATTTCTTTAAAAAACTAAGTGGCATTTTCCTCATAAAACCCCAAAAATTTTGGAATAGAAACATTATATTTCCAATTTTTAAAATTGGTGCCTTTAAGCACCGATACCGAATTTATGTTGGCAGATATATAAAATATAACTAAAAACTGAATAGATAATAAATTATAAAAATTATAAACTTACAATTAATATACATGTCATAACATATTAACAAACAACATATATGAATGACATAATTATCTAAATTATCAATAATGGGTCAACATCACAAGATACCTAACACAACATTGATATTTAGTCTTTGAACAAAAATATCAACTTATAATTGGTCCTCTCAACGTAGTAATCAAATATATATATGACAAATTCTGTCAAACAATATGAATTCCTTTTGGCCGACATATTATTCACATGAAAACTTGATTGTCATATCATATCATGTTATTCGGCATGTGGCGCCCCAAATCCCGTTATGAAGTTTAGACCTCTAGGACCTAGTTAATCATGGTGTCGTACACGACGGCGGGTTTAAGGTACATATTTTAATACTTGTATAATAGAAAATCTAAACGTAAAGCCTTATTTTAAAAAAATTCCAGTATGTGGAGTCTATAAAGTTGACAAATCTAAACCTATAAATAATAAAATAAAATCTAACTAGAATTCTAGCTCCACATCTTCAAACTCATAATCATATAGATATCAAACAGATCTGTATAAATCAATCTCTCCAACAAGGTCCCAAAGTTAAATTAAAAGGTTTTACATCTCTTATGAATAAAAGAATATATAAGTTAAGTATACAAATTATACAATTCTACTAAATACATGCATGCTAAGTCGTCTACAGGCAACTACAAGTAGTCTATGGCATAGCAGAGGTTCTAGACTTCGCACACGCGCCATCCCACGGAAGTACTTGCAAAAATGATTTGGAAAATAGGAGTGAGCCAAACACGGGCTCAGTGGGAACTATAAGGGTTTGCGTAAGAAAGTACATTTTTGGAAAACACGTGCGACTTGAGATAATGAAAGTAATTGGATATACGTTAAGTTTGTACGTAAGTTCTATTTCTATAACTCTTTATAGATATTAATTCAATGGAAAATATTTTATATGCAATACACTCTAAGTGCCATCCCAACCCAGTGAAAATAGTATAGTACATATCAATGAAATAAAAGTAAGTTATAGATAAGGTACATATCACCGAGATACAAGTAAAATAGTGACTTCAACCGTAAGTATAATAGTGAAATAGTATTATCGATAAATAAATCCACATAATGAGCATAGGCACTAATATTTTAATCACAATCTTTTTCCATCTGCCTTATATCAATCTATCTCATAAATGACATTCTCATATCTAACATTTAGGATTTTTTCGACTGCGCATAGCGTTCTCGATTTAAGCCCCCAAGGCTAAGATATACAACCCCCAAGGCTGGGTCCCCCCGTAGACCACCTAGATATGCAGGGTATGGCACCTCACGCAGTCCCCTTAGCTGGACCATAGAGTATAACGCTCCCAAAGCGAGATCTCTCTACACGGATCATAGAGTATGCTAATACTATAACGGAATCCCTCTACGTGAATCATAGAGTATGCTACTAATATAGCGGGGTCCCTCTACGCGGATTATAGAGTATGGTACTAATATAGCGGGGTCCCTCTACGTGGATCAGGGTATGTAGCCACCAAGGCTAAGTCAACCCCATGGACCATTAGTGCCTGTCCGTACTCAAAATAACATAGTTTACAAAAATAGTATATATATATATTAAGTAAACCATATGTATCAATCCAATATGTACTCAACATATACGTATATCACATCTATATATATATAGATATCCCCGAATCATATTTTAGTAATTCATATAGTAGCATCATTGTTGTTCTAAAACCAAACATTACGCCAAGTCCGTTAACTAGCGGCTCAGTAGCGATTTCATCAGTTAGTTTCACAAATAGGGGGATTTCTTTATGATACAATAAATGGTTCTAAGACAAATAATAAACATAATTATGTCACTTGAAATTCATATAAATTTCTCCTTATGTTCTCAAAGCATGGATCCTTCAAAATTAGTATAGAAGTGTGTCCATTGTAGTTACGGACTGGCTTATTATTCAACAAATCTCACAAAAAGTCAATCAATGGCTTAAGTACAACAATAATATCACATATATGAGTAATCATAACTAAAACAACTTCAAACCATCAATTATATATGTATCACTATCATTTATCCGCTATCATACCCATTCGTATAGATTTTATACCAAACTTTGTACTCATCAATATATAATGGGGGATTCTTGTAAAATAATCAAATTAAAGTTATAAACATCATAAATTCACCAAAAGATTCAAGTATAATCAACCTAAATGCTCATGCACAAGCCAATTTCGAAATTAAGTTAAAAACCCCCCCACTTTAATTTGAATAGAATGATGCAATACATAATAACTTAAAAAAATGTTTGAGTACTAGTGTTCCCACCTTTATAGAGTTAACCCCTCTAAGATTTGTCCCAGAATCGAGCCAAAAAAGCACCAATTTCGAAAACCCCCAATTAAGCTCAAGATCCCTAACAATGGTGGAACCAAGGGAAAGAAAAAGATGATTTGATGATGATTGGGGATGATAAACTTGTATTATGATGAAGCATGGTGAATGATCCTTCCAAATCTCACCAAAATTGAGTTTTCCACTCTCTCTAGCTCTTAAAATGGTGGGGGATGAATGAGGATGAAAGGGGGAAGAAAGAAGCATAAATATCTAGTCCAAAACCTTAAAAAAATCTGCTGCCTCCTCTTTGATCAATCAGAGCATCCTCTGATCGATCAGAGGCTCCATTACCAGAAGCTTTGTTCGTAATTTGGTCATAACTTTTCTCTCAGAACTCCGATTGGGGTGATCTTTATATCAACGAAAAGGTAGTTAAAAGATCTTAAACTTCACAAAAGGAAGTTTCTCCAAATTATTGATGGATTAATTTCAAAAATGCATAAAAGACAGCAGTCTGCAACAATGTTATCGATAAGACCAGATTTTATAATTGGCTCACTTCGCATGCCATTTTGACCAATGAGAAGCATGAATTGGTTTCCGGTCAAAACACGAAAGTTGTAGAATGGATCAAAACCTAGAGATGGACATAAACAGGAACTCATTTGGACTTATATGAGAAAGTTATAGCCTATCAAAGTTGACCAAAAACTCATTTCGGCGAGAGTTCGATTTTTCACCATTAGCCCCCGATTTCAACCGCGGCTTCCTGAAATGCGTTCTAACCATGCAAGCATACTTAGTATCATTAAAATGACTTGTTGGAAGTGTGGGATCAACCACCAAGGTTTCGAAGCAAAATTTGACACCTTAAACGAAGGTTTAGCCTTAAACAGTCTTAAGAGGATATGGCACGAAAACAAAATACGAGATGTTACATGGCCAAACAATAACCTTCCTTTGGGCCGATTATTATTTACATAAATAACAAACACGCACATCTTAATATTCTAAAACAACAAATTTACGCGATAGTTGTTACTTTGGCAACTTATCGTTTCAATTCATCTATTTTAAAATATCAGATGATTTGTGCTTCACATCTTTATGATCTTGTAAGCTTAAATCGCCCCTATCAATAAGATTTGCAAAGCACAAAGTTTATTTTTTTTCCCCCTTGACGCGTACTGCAATTTTGGATTTATTCCTGCAAGTGTATTTATTATTCTGCCAAATAATAATATTCCTTTGGGCCGATTATTAATTGCATAAATAATAACAACACAAATATCGAAAAAACAAACATTGTCTATTATTTGGCCAAACAATAATCTTCATTTGGGTTGATTATTGATTGCATAAATAATAAATAACAATATCTTAAATAAATAAATTTATTGCAAATAATAAACTAAAGGAATATGCATATACTACACATAACATATATAAAATTAAACTTAAAAAAAATCATATGCATACATATATATATATATATATAAGGTCACATCAAAATATATATATGTGTGTGTACGCATAACATAACTTATGAGAATCATATAGCTTTTTTTTAACATGTATAAACAAAGTAACACATATATATTTATATCGTAGCCTTAAAAAACAATAAACATATATCCAACAATTACCATATATGTATGTACTTATAAACATAAATATGTAAATAAATATTATATATAATCCCAAAGAACAATGGCCTGGATCCATTAAACCAAATATATATAAACAAATCTTTAATATATATAAATAAAACAAACATGGTCTAGTCACATCAATCCAAAACTTACATATATATATATATATATTAGACCAGAAAAGGTACAAACAGGCTTTATATATATAAGTTTAGATTGTCCTTTATTATATATATATATATATATTAATCAATCAAACACGCACATATATAATAGTACATTCCATTTTAATTTTTTACTGTCGTCACATCACATCACATCAAGGTAGGCCTCTGCTTTTTTAAAAAAAATACTTAACAAACTGTATATGCGACAAAGCCAAATTATCACACCCAAAAGCTTTTAATCTATATATATATATATATTAATAAAACCCTTATTATATATAACAATCAATCTGATGAGCACATAGATCATAATCAATCTTTTATTATATATAACAATCAATCTGATGAGAACATAGATCATAATCAATCAGAATATATATATGAAATTTTTAATAATTCAACATGAAGTTCCTCTTATACCACTTGTTAGAATTTTTACACTTAAGTCATCATGTCAAACCATCAAAATCTAAATTAAAATAATGAAACTGTGTACCTGAATTCATGATAAATAAATGCGGAATACGATGATCAATCATAATAACAGCACGGATTGAGCGGGTACGTAATCTTCCTCAAACCAAATCGCCATAATATCTTGATGGAAATTTTTGGTTCTCTTCCAAATGAGGATAGGGGAGCCTTATTTTGATTTGATATATTAGAGACCATAACCCTAATATCTTCTTTATATATAGTCTAATTAGAGTTCCCATAAAACCCTAACAAGCCCATATAAGATATCTACACATTTGGCCCACATTTATTTGAGTAATCTATGAGTTTAACTAAAAATTAATTAGACTACCAGAAATTAACCCATTAATTTACATAGCAACTATAATTGAAATATTATAATATGTTGTCCACATAAATTAGAAAATATAAATTTTCTAACAGGAACATGATGATTCTAGTGAGGCTGTTAATCAGGTGGGGGTTAATGATTGGGATAAGATTTTTTGGAAACAAAGATTTAAAATTAAGTGGCTGAAGCAAAGGGATAAGAATACAGGTGGCGTTCACTTACCACTTAATTTGCCACTTAAATCTGAAAACTTAAAATTTTCAGATTTAGGTGATTTAAAAAGTTGTTCAGTTGCCCAAAAAATTAAGTGGCCACTTAATTTTTACCACTTAAAACTTAAAATTTTCATCCAAAATTTTAAGTGGCAACTTTGTCACTTAAATCTGAAACTTAATTTTAAAGAGTGTAACAAGTCCATTTTACCCTCCTTCATTAAACAAAATTACACACCCATCATAGGTTAACATCTCCACTTCCGCCACCTAAGTCCAGTAATGAAGGCAATTGATGAGTGCTGTTGTTAATCAACTGTTGAGTGCTTTTTTTGCTTTTATTGTTGTGTTTTATTCATTTGTGCTTTTCTTTTTTACTCTATTTATCAACAATTGATTTGTCTATGATATATTTTGTTGCTTAAAACCGTTGCTTTTGCTAGTAGAGGTACATGTTTTTTGTGTTCATTGTTTGTGTTAATTCATATTTCACTGTGTATTGGGATTTGTGGTCACGTGAGTTTTGATGATTAACTAGTTAAGAGTTTACGGTTTCTTTTCTTTTATTTAATTATGGGTATAAAAGGTTCTTCTTTCTTTTCTTTTATTATGAGTTTTGATGAAAAGGTTCTTGCCAACGGATTTTTTTATTTGACACTTACACTTTAATTAGGTTCTTGGGGGATTATGTATTTTTAATCACTCTTTTCTTTTCAGTTTTCAGTTTTTTTACTAAAAGCCACCTAAGTTTTTCATGTTATTACTAATCAAAAAAGGAGGAAAATGAAAGTTCATATAATTCTTAATAAGGAAGGGTTTTGGTTGATTGATTTTGACGCAATAGCTGTTAGTGGTGTTAGGTTCTTTTAACAACAATTTTCTACAAAAGGTGGTAATTATTTAAGAAAAAATTAGGAATTGTATTGCCTAGGTTGATTTTACGGTTTTTATCAAAAATAATTTGAAGTTTGACAAGCGGAATTAAAACCCTAGGTCTAATCAATTTTACTGTCGAAACATGTATTGTGTGTGTTGTCTAACAATTATATCGAGCAATCACACAACACCAAAAATTTACAAGGTATCCCTATTTGTGTAGGACTAATCATTGGGACTAACCGACAATGCTTCACTATGATCAAAACGGAATTACAAATTTAATAACTTACAAAAATTGCTTCCTCACAATTTACACAATAATCCCATCAATTCCTTGAACGTAAAATCCAACCGTAGCTGGCTTGACGTAGTGCTTCCATCTTTTTCAGCTTACCCATCACCTTCTTTTACGCACTTGATCACAATCCTTCACTCCCCATCTGTGATTTCCCTTATCGCGCATTAGCTATTTCGCTCGCCCCGTCTCCAATCGTAACCGAAGACACTCCCAAAGGACCGTGAACATTTGGAATTCTAGTTCTTAAAATTGAAGATCAATAGGATCTCTTATGGCATGTAAACAAAACCTATGTATTATCTCAAAACTCTCAAAAATAGATTCTAACGTTTGGATATTTTTTTGCCTCAAAAAACTTTCTAGAATCATGTATTTTTAACCCTAAACAATGGTTATATTTATAAAAAAATATTGAGTCAAAGTCTTTTTTAGAATATGTTAAAAATATTTTTTTGCGATAAAAATTATTTTTTTGCGATAAAAAAACGTGCTCAAAAATTAAACCTAACAATTATGATTTTAAACTTGTTCAGAAATGCATTCCTAATTGTATCAATGAAGAGATGCATGAATCAGTCTTTTATCATCATGCCAATGGAAGATGAGGTTTTAGTATGATTATGAATATGGATTATGTAAGTGCCTCTGGTCTTGATGGATTTGGAGGCAATTTTTATAAAACTTGCTGGTCCATCATCAAGTCAGATTTCTATGCTGCAATTAAGGAATTCTTTTATGGGGGAACTTTACCTAAAATGTGGATTAGTTCTATTACTGTGACAATACCTAAAGTGGACACGCCTAGAACTTTTGGGGATCTCAGACTTATAAGTTTGTGCAATTTTAATGTTAAAGAGTTGTCTAAGGTGCTCACTGTTAGATTAGCTCCAATATTACCTCATTTGATTTCGAATGAACAGAACAGCTTTACCAAGGGTAGGAGTATTACAGATAACATTTTAATTACTAGCTCATGATTTGATGTCAAAAATTGATCCTAAGGTGAGGGGCGGGAATGTTGCATTGAAGCTTGATTTGGCTAAAGGTTATGACCGGATTTCGTGGTTGTTTATTACTAAAGTGCTTAAGCAGTTTGGTTTTGAAAAAAGAGTTATTGACATGATGTGGAGGTTAGTATATAATTGCTAGTACTTATTGTTGCTAAATAGAAAATCATATGGTTTTTAGAGATCTTCGAGAGGGGGGTCCACTATATCCTAGTTTGTTCATTATAGCTTCAGAGGTTCTTAGTAGAGGGCTCAAAATGTTGGTGAAGGACAAGCATATGGGGCATTCTTCTGTTCCTTTGCGAGGCGTACCGTTTACTCATTTAGCATTTGCTGACGATGTTTTGATCTTTGCTAATGCATCTAGTAGGTCTTTAAGGAATTTGATGATTTTTCTAAAGCAGTATGAGGTGGAATCTAGGCATTTGATAAATGAGCAGAAAAGTTGTTTCTTAGTGGGAGATAGTATGCCTAGCAACATAGTACAAACTGTGGCGGCCATTATTGGTTTTGTTAGGAAGACATTTACTATCAAGTATCTCGATTGCAACTTATTTGTTGGTAGTAAAAAAGCTTAATATTTTGTGGATTTTCTTGCTAAAGTGGAGAACAAATTAGCTGGGTAGAAAGGGAAGCTTTTTTCTGCAAGCTGGAATATTAGCTTTCACAAAATATGTGCTTCAAAGTGTTTCTAATTCATGTGTTTGCAGCATTTATTCATCCCAAAGCGATAATTCATAAATTAAAAGCAATTATAGGCAATTTATTTTGGTGTGAGGGAGAGGGGGGCTTTAAATACCATTGGGTGAAGTGGAAAGAGTGTTGTGTTCCTACTAGTGAGGGCTGATTAGGAATAAGAAGCTTCAGTGATGTGTGTTCAACATTTGAGGTCAAGAATTGGATGAATTTTTGAGCTTCTAATTCGTTGTGGGCCCAACATTGAGAAGTAAATATGCTAATAAAGTACATCCATCTAATTGTCGTCATACAGGTAATGTTTCTTCCACGTGGAGAAAGATGTTGAGGGTCAAAGCTGAGGCCGATAAGTGGATTCGATGGGTTATTGGAGAGGGGTGTATTAATTTGGAAGGATAGACGGCGTGGGAATTTGCTTCTTGCGGATTTATGTAATGTTCCTGATCATTTACTTTATGTTTCAGTTAAAAAGGGTATTGGATCTAATGAAGTTATGGAATTTTGTAGATAGCATGTGCAAAAGGGAATCGTACAGAAAATTGAAGAAGTGGCTCATCATTTGTCTGATGAAAACAATCAATGCATATGGTCCTTCTCACCAAATGATATTTTTATCTCTCAAATCAGCTTGGGATATATGTAAGGAGAAGCTTGCCTTGCAAGGGATCAATAGAGGTATGTGGTCTCACTTGATTCCAAATAAGTGGTCGATTACTTTATGGAGGGTTTTTAGAGGTTGTGTTTCTTTTGATGATGTTCTTCAGCACATAGGGTATCCGCTAGCTTCTAAGTGGTGGTGTTGTGATGATGTCGGTGTATAATCAATTAGTCATGTGTTTGTCACTTCTCCTTGTTATAATATGATTAAGATTTGCTAACTATCAAAGTTGACTTATGTATATATTAGAGATTTGCTAGCTATATGTCAGGGATTTGCTAGTTGACTTGTATAGATTTTTATATTCACATTTTCCATTTTATTTCCCTTATTCATACTTGTTCACATCCCTATATATATAGGGCTTGTAATATTAACACTATCAATCAATAATACAATTTATCTTTTTCTCTAATTTTAACATGGTATCAAAGCGTTAGGTTGTTGAACTCACCAACGATCTCCTCACCGGACTCCATTTCACTGCCGCCAGTGACATTTTCGTCCCCTCTGTTTCCCTCACCCACCGTCATCCACCACTTACTCCTTCACCTCATCACCACCGTTCAAATCACCATGCCTTAAATCATCATCATCCTTATTTTCACTTGCCTTAATCCCTGCCATCACTGTTGCTGCTATCATCCTCGTAGGATTAAACCTCCTCACGATCTCCCTCTTCTCCTTCCTCAACCATCGTCGCCGCCTCCTCACGAGGACACACGATATCCCTCTTCTCCTCCTTCAATCACTGTCGCCGCCTCCTCACGAGGTCGTCGATACCGGCAACGACTCATCTAGAGTTGGGCTTGTAATCGAAAAAGAAAGGATAGGAGATTTCTTGAGAGAAAGGAGAGCGAGTTGTTGAGAGAGCAAGAGAAAATTTTTGAAGTTTTGTATCTGTTTTGTTGAGTGATTAAAAAAAATAAAGAAAAAAGAAAATAAAAGAAACAAACAAACAAACACAAAACAAAACAAAACATATATATATATATATATATATATCCATTAACCCCAACACTTTCACTTTTTCATTTACCCAACAATTTTCCCCACCTCACTTTTCCATTACCCCAATACTTTTCCCCACCTCATTTCCCTAATACTTTTCCCCACTTCATTTTTTCATTTACCCAATACTTTTCCCCACTTCACTTTTATAAAGATTATATATTTTCTTTCTTTTTTCCACCGCACTTTTACCCATCTCCAAAAGAAAAAAAAAAAAAAAAAAGAAAAGAAAAAAAAAGAAAAAGAGAAACCCAGATTAATTCATATTGATATTTATCCATCTTGATCCCAATATTTATCATTATTTCTATATTAACCCCATTTTTTATTTTTATCCATATTGACCCCAGCCTTGTTCATTATTTTCATATTTTCCCTCATATTTTACTAATTATTTCCATATTCACACCAGAAGTCTCTGTTATTTTTATATCAACCCCTGACCTTCCAATTCATCCCAAATCAAATCCAAATCTTTTGACTACCTGTATAATCATCCTCTATTTTGTTAAAACAAGCTTTCATATTTCAGTTACAAATAGATCGACCTTCACCCAATTGCACCTATTGCCATAGATCAAACCATGATCTTCTGAATTGTCGCCAAAGAACATGCAAGTATGGCCACAAGAAGGGACCCGGTCATTGTCAAGATGATTGTGGCATGAATCCTCACAGATGCACTCAACAACATATACCACCATCTCAGACAACCAATTTAGGAAACTTTGCTGCCTCTGTCTCTCGAGATGAGCTTTCTATGCTTCTTACACAGGTTTTATCCTCATCTAATTTTACTATGTCAGTAACTTTAGGTAATTCTTGGTTCTTTGACTCTGGCTGCTGCAATCATATGACCGTTGATTTTACTATATTCATAGACAAAACTTCTATCTCACACTCATCTCCCATTAACACTGCTGATGGTTCTCATTTAAATGTCAACCATATAAGATCAGTATCAACCTCAACCCTATCCCTCCCTGCAATTCATGTCCCAAAATTAACAATTAATCTTATGTCTGTTGGCCAATTATGTGAGCTTGGATTCAATGTAATATTCTCCTCTTCTGGTTATCGTGTGCAGGATCCACAGACGGGGCAAGTTATTGGGATAGGCTGTAAGGTTGGACGAATGTTTGATCCATCTCCGTATCCCTCCGACTTCTAAGATTGCATCGAACCCTTCTACTCTATCAGGTTCTACTGTGGCTTCCACTTCTCCCTCCAGTTCTTCATTTTCACTATGGCATTCCCGCTTAGGACATGTGTCTGTTGACCGACTTCGATCCTTAATGTCAACTGGTCAGTTGGGATCCATTAAGTCTGAAATCATTTCTTGTTTGCCTTGTCAACTAATAAAGCAACCAGCATTACCATTTTTCAAAAGTACATCTATTTCCTCTGCTCCCTTTGATCTTATTCATTCTGATGTTTGGGGCCCTTCTCCTCATAACACTATGGGTGGTTCCAAATATTTTGTTCTCTTTATTGATGACTACACTCGTTTTACCTGGATATATCTTATGAAAGCTCACTCAGAATTATCCCAAATTTACTACAACTTTTCCCAAATGATTCAAACTCAATTCTCACACTCTATTAAAGTTTTTCGTGCTGATAATGCTATGGAATATAAATAAACAAATTTTCTTAAATTCCTTCGTGAACAAGGAATCATTTCTCAGTATTCATGTCCAGGTACATCTCAACAGAATGGTCGTGCTGAACATAAACACAGACACGTCCTTGACATTGTTCGCACTCTTCTTATTTCAAGTGGATGCCCTGAGCGTTTTTGGGGGGAAGCAGCACTTATGGCTGTTTATATAATTAACCGCATTCCGGTATCCAGACTTCAAAACCAATCACCTTATGCAAGGTTATATGGAATTACTCCTGCCTATAGCCTCTTGAAGGTGTTTGGATGTGCTTGCTTTGTGTTGCTTCAACCACATGAACATTCTAAACTCGAACCACGGACTCGCCTTTGCTGTTTCTTAGGGTATGGGATCGAACACAAAGGGTATAGATGTTGGGATCCTCTGTCAAAACGCCTTCGTATTTCTTGCCATGTCATCTTCTAGGAGCACAAAATGTTCTCATCTCTTTCCAAATTTCACATTTTTGAGGATTCTCCTCTCCATTTCTTCACTAGTTCCTCATTCGATCCTTCATCGTCATCAAGTAATTCAGATATTTCATCTTCTAATCTCCATATCCCTGTCTCCTCTAATGCATCCACCACTGATTCTTATACATCACATGATCCACCACCATTCCAAACTTCATCTTCAAATGAGCTTCCAACAACGGATCATCCCACTGATGTTATTACGCTTGTTAATCATGTCACTCAAACAACTGTTCCACCACCTATACGGCAATCCACCAGGCTAAGAGAGCTCCCCCATCACCTTCGTGATTATCACTGCTACTCCACTACATTCTCTCATCATGAACCTTCCTCTTATAAAGAAGCTCGTACTAATCCATTGTGGCAACAAGCTATGTCTGACGAATTACAGGCCTTGAAAAAAGCTCAAACTTGGGAATTAGTCACTCTTCCCCCAGGAAAGACAGCAGTTGGATGTAAATGGGTTTACAAAATCAAGACTAAATATGATGGGTCTATTAATCGATATAAACCTCGACTTGTCGCAAAAGGGTTTAATCAAGAATATGGCATCAATTATGAGGAAACATTTGCTCCTGTTGCTCGTTTAACCTCTATCAAAAGTTTTCTTGTTGTTGCCGCAACAAGAAAATGAGAACTTTTTCAAATGGATGTCAAAAATGCTTTCTTAAATGGTGATCTTTCTAAAGAAGTATACATGAAACCTCCTCCGGGGTATCCACATTCCACAGCTCAAGTTTGTAAGCTTCACCGAGGTTTATATGATCTTAAACAAGCACCTTGTTCCTGATTTGAAAAGTTCAACTCTACTATTCAGAAACTAGGTTTCAATTCTAGTACGTATGACTATGGACTCTTCATTCGAAAAAGGGCTGAAGGCATCACTCTCCTGATTCTTTATGTGGATGACATGATTATCACTGAAAATGATACCACTGGTATTTTCGATCTGAAACAATCTCTCAGTGATCATTTTGAAATGAAGGATTTAGGCCGACTGACTTATTTTTTGGGTCTCGAGTTTCTCTCTGATTCTGCAGGTTATTATCTTTTTCAAGCGAAATATGCTTCTGATATCATTACTCGTGCCGGTCTCACAGACTGCAAAACAGCTATAACTCCACTAGAAGCAAATCCCAGGCTTACTCCTCTTGACAGAACACTTCTCGATGATGCTACTTTGTACGACAAATTTTTGGGAGTTTGGTTTATCTCACCGTCACTCGTCCAGACATTGCATATGTTGTTCACATTGTCAGTCAGTTTATGTCAGCCCCTCGATCCACTCATTATGCAGCCGTTCTTCGCATCCTTCGATACATCAAAGGGACTATGTTTCATGGTCTCCATTTTTCATCCACATCTTCTCTTCAGATCCAAGCATACTCTGATTCTGATTGGGCTGGTGATCCAACTGATCGTCATTCTACTACGGGTTATTGCATTTTCTTGGGAGAATCGCTTATATCTTGGCGCAACAAAAAATAATCACTTGTTTCTCGCTCGAGTATAAAAGCAGAATACCGTGCTCTTGCTGATACCACTCAGGAACTCATCTGGCTACTTTGGCTTCTCTCCAACATAGGAGTTCCCCACCATCTTCCAACTACCATTGGATGTGACAATCAAAGTGCTATTGAAATTGCTTATAATGATGTCTTTCATGAACGGACCAAACATATCGAGATTGATTGCCACTTTATTCGTCAACATGTAGCAAGTAATTCCATACGTCTCATCTTTATATCTTCCATTGATCAACCAGCTGACATATTCATTAAAATCCATTTGCCTGGCCGATTTCATGATTTGCGTTCCAAACTCAAGATGGTTTCTCATTTGCCACCTTAAGTTTGACGGGGGATGTTAGAATATGATTAAGATTTGCTAACTATCAAAGTTGACCTATGTATATATTAGAGATTTGCTAGCTATATGTCAGGGATTTGCTAGTTGACTTGTATAGATTTTTATATTCACATTTTCCATTTTATTTCCCTTGTTCATACTTGTTCACATCCCTATATATATAGGGTTCCTTGTAATATTAACACTACCAATCAATAATACAATTTATCTCTTTCTCTAATTTTAACACTCCTAAAGCCAAAGCCTTGTGGCATTATTTTGAAAGTAAGATGGGAATATCTAGTAATCTGGATTAGCTGAAATTGAAAGTGAACGATTGGTGGCTTGCTAAAATATGATCTCCATGTTATAAGACTTTATCATCTTTCATTCCAGCTTGCATAGTGTGGGAGTTGTGGATATGCAAAAATAAAGGTAAGTTCAAGGGATAGAAGACAGCGGTGGAGTACACGATGAAGAATATGAATTCTGCTATTGCTGGTGTATATAACCAAGCAATATAATGAACAAGGTTCATAGTCAAGATGTAATATTGCAGAGAGTGTGGGGGGTTAATGTAATACGTCCAAAGTAGTGTACACAAAGTGGTTGTAACAAATTGGAAGAAGCCATTGATTGGCATGTTTAAATTGAATGCATATGGGTGTGCTAGAAGGAACCCGGGGCCCTAGTGGTGGATAGCGGCTGAGCCAGAAATAAATTTCAGGTGGGGCTAAATTTTTTTTTAAGCCAAATTAAACTCAATAATTATGTTTCTAGGCTAAATTTTTACTAAAATACTTCTCTATTCTATTTGGATATTTTGGAAAAGTTAAAAATGATATACTAAAATTAATTATATATTTTGAAATATTTTTATCAACTCAATATTCAACCTACTATAACCAACAAACACATATATTAATCTAAATATTTATTTATCAAATAACAATCTAATAAGCAAATTAACCTCAATAATCAAATTTAATATCAATATTTAACAATTTAATAAGCAAATCAACCTCAATAATCAAATTTAATATCAATATTTAACAATCTAAGACGCAAATCAACATTAATAAATAATAACCAACAAACAAATATATTAACAATTTAAAAGGCAAATCAACATTAAAACACCTAATTCTTAACATTCAAAATTTTAAAACAAAATGTATAAGATTATAAAAAAAATCAAACCTAAAATACCGAAACAAATGAAAAATGAAGATGGAAAGAGGAGCTAATACTCTGGTTGCTACTGCCAAAATAAAATAGAGACTATGTTTCCAAAAAAAAAAACATGAACGGCAATGAAGAACGGCTGCCTGAAGAAGAAAGTGGAGAAAGTGAACTACCTCGTCGTTTAGGTTATAACATATAACTTAATATATATTACAAACTTACATCTTCAAGTTATACCATTAATTACACAAACCCCCACCCCGAAATTTACGCGCGCAACTCACCAAATTTGCTTACTTAACTTATATTACAACACCTACCCCTGAACTTATAAGCTTAATCGCACGCAACACCCTCGCCCAAAATTATACAATGGCCCCTAAACTTTCCCTTCACATGCATGGACAACCTTTTCAGAAAGTTGGCTCTTTCCCTTCCCACGCATCTCTGCCCGTGGAGGTGCATAGCTTAGATCGGTGAATGATAGCAGAAATTTTTAGTATGCAGACAAATATGGTTGCCGAGGCTAGAGCGGTACTGGCAGGATTACTGAAATGTTGGGCATAAGGGTATTGGCTTGTTGATGTTGAAGCTGACTCTGTGGTTCTCATTCAAGTTTGAGGGGCACAATTATCTCTCAAGGGAGTAAGCAGATATGAAGTTAGAGAGATGAAGCAGCTACTGAGTGTCATGGACTATTGTTTAATGCACAAATTCAGAGAGAGCAGTAAAGGAGCTGATTATATATCTTGCTAACTGGGGATGTTCGCATCAGAAGAATTGTACATTTGAGGATGTAAGTAATACACTTTGTGCAAGTTATACGCATATCGAAAATGGTAATTTTGTAACTGGCAATTGAGTTGTGATTAATAAAATTTGAGTGGCTGTTGCCACTTTGATTGAAAAAACAAAGAAAATATAAGATAGTAAGCAAAATTCTTACTTCTTACGTGCTTTTGACAAATGGCATTTTATAAATGCCCTATTCTTCATTTTTCAATTCCATGTAAATCTTTTCATTTTCTTATCTTCATGTCTCTTTATTTCCCACTATATATTTTATTAATTGTAGGAAATTTTTTAATCAATGACATTAGCACCCTACAATTTGCGTTCTAAAATTTTCTCGTGTTAAAAAAATGTTCCAAAAGATTCATAAAATTTCAATAAAAATAATTTTGGAGTGCTATTATTTTTGTGAAGTGCTAATGTCATTACCCTTTTATTTGTATCACTAATACGATTCTTCATATTAGTCTTTCTGCTTTATAAATGTTATAAATAAAATTGTAACAATTTATTTAGAAATTTTTAGGTTTACTCAGTTTTTATAGAATTATCATTTTATAAAATGGATATTTTACTACTCAAATTAATGGGCCTCTTTGGATTTAGCCTATTCTACTCCCCCTCTTTCTGCTCTAACCCATCTCTTTCTGTAAATTATAAAGTAGCCCAATCGGCTGGATAATAAGTAATAACAATTTATATCTTTATTTTTATTTTATAATTACTTGAATAAATTTTCTCAGCTTTTAGGTATTACCCTTTCTTGTGTTGAATTAAAAAAAATACCTTGTATTTTTGGTATAATGCCACAAAAATAGGTCGTTATTTACAAAGGCATAATGAGATATAAATTACACATACATACTTCAGTATAACCGAGCAAAAAATGATGTCTATATTTTATTTGAATACGAGGTAAGTTTGTCAAGCAGTTATAATTCATGTGTTACTTGGCATATGAAAACACTACTAATATTTTTGTAAGTAAACATAAATATTGTAAATACAGATACTTGGATATAACCGGGCACAAAATCATTAAAATAGACAAATTTCATTTTGAATATAAGATAAGTTTGTCAAGCAAATATAATTGTGTTTATTTCACCGGTTCAATAAATATTATTTGTATAAAAAATGAATAAAGTTTACGTCACTTAATTTTTCTAATTCTCCCCCGTGTCAGATTAAGAGTTTACAATTTCTTTAGATTAAAGGTCAACTTCGGATTATATGCAAACCAATGTCCAAATTTATTCACCCGCCTAATGTGAGAATTTCCATTACCCTAAGGGTCAGACCGATTAATTGATTTTAATTGATAGAATAAAACTGTTGGTCTTTTATCTTTTTTAATGCATCACGCAACTAGGTAAGAAAGTTAAACTCTCGTGTGGCGGTTGTAATGCATGTACTAAAAGGAGAAATGAGGGTGGTGCTGTACTTTTAAGGGCGAGTTACATCGTGATGGAATTCATTTTTATTTTTTTTTAAGAAAATACTAATTTCAACGTAATTAATCGTCAAGGATACAATTTATTTGAGACTTGGAGGTTTTGACCTTGATTATTTCCCTAAAAATAAATAAGACTATCAATTTGAGACATCCAAAAAAAAAAGAGTCAATTTGAGATAAATTGGGACGGTCAATTTGAGACTAAGGGGAGTATCAGGAAGGAATAAGATAAGATTTCCCAAAATGAAATGTATATGTTGCACATTAATATAATCTCTAGAGATGGGTTTTCACAATTCATACTTCAAAATAATAACAAATTTCTCACTTAACAATATGCCAAATAACACATAATAAATGTGGCAAAATGCAATTGACAAACTCAACTGTCAGAACAGAAAAGGCCGACTCTCACAAACCCTAAAACAAAGGACTAAACTTTACAAATACAAACACCCAAACCGAATTTTCACTCCAACCAATTCAATCCTCTCGGGGAAATAAAGCGTATACGTACCTTATGAACAGCTCAAAGCTATGTCATAATTCCTTTTTAATCCATCTACATTTGTTGAATATGAATTTTTTTTTTTCCTAGCATCTGATCTCATAAGAACCGGCTTTGGTAATGTAACGGACCCACTCAACTGTATTGTACCCGCTTTTCTCCCATACCTGCATAGAACCCAATAAAAGTGTGAATCTACAGTTCTTTATACTACTCCTGTCCCATGTTGAGATGCATGCTTTTCCATTTTGGGACGCACCAAATTAACACCAGCATTTGGAAAATCGGTGTTACATTTCTAGTAGTAAAAAGTTATTTTTGCTATATACTATCTCCGTCTCAAATTCAAAAAGTAACAATAGTTTCAACCTAATCAATGGTTAAAAATTTATTGCCTCTAATTTCAGGACTACCACCCAAACAGATTCTAAAATTCCAGATCCTAAAATACAAGGACAGCATGGTCCAAAACTACAAATAACCATGTATTGGGTTATTCAGATGTTGCTTTCAGATTCATACTTAAGATTTAGACAACAAAAACAGCACAAAATAAGTTTTAACCTTCACCATTGATTACCTAACATTAGTGTTTTCTTAGAAAAAATTATTGTATTCCTAATGTGAGCCTGAGGGAACATTTATAGAATATCAATTGTACATCATTCAGATAAGCAAATATACCTTGAGAAAACGGACACGTAGTCCAGACGCCGTGAACATTGGAACCTGCAAGAACAAAAATGTTAATTGTTCACCTCATACAAGAAATGCTTTGTAGTATGGTCATAAATACGCAAAAGAAGGTGTGGACTCCAAGGGTTCATTTACTTCGAGTTTTTGGAAAGGAATTGGCATTTTTAGATTCCAGGAAAGCTCCTTTCTGGCACTTGAAATTCCTTCCCAATATTTGGCTAAGATAGGAACTCTCTTTTCCTTACATTGAGAATAACCAGCTCAAAATTAACTTATCTAAACTCAGATCTCATGTTTTGATATATTGCTAAAATTACCTTATTAAAATGCAAAAGGAAATGCTTGGTTATTTGTTAAAAATAGGGGTAAATTTTTTGTTGGGAAAATGTACTGGAATCCTCTTAGTCCAACCCCCCCCCCCCTCCCCCAGGCGGCCGAAACACACCCAAAAAAATAAATGGAATACGGAATTGATGCAAGTTCTCCTTTCCCAGGAATCCTGGATTCCAATGAGTGAGGTATGTTTATGATATCTAAAGAACTGGTCAACAGAAAACATTCAAGAAAATTTGTTAAAAGCAGCGTTTGATAAGCAAATAAAACAAGGCACCTGAAATTCCATCTGAATAGGTGGGCGAGTCCAAGACTTCTTCTCTGCAATTGTGGAAATTAGCTCTACTTCAGCACTCAAGGTTGGTTCAGTTTGTCCCGGAAATTTTCTTATCCTGCATTTTCCCAAAGAATGTCCAACATTAACAAAAGTTAAAGAGGGGATGGAGAGAATGACCAGGTCAGTCACTAATAGATGCTCTCTTCTTAATTACAAAATGCTGCTATTACATTCTTTTAATAGGCTATTCGCCATTACAGATACAGACCACTTTCAAGATGTCAGGGATTTATGAATTCAAAAACTTAATTGTTCATATTACTGCGTGGGCAATAACCCTATTGAACTTTTCACAAGCTTGTAGTGTATTCCAACCCACCATTATGCACCCGAGCATCATCGTTCTTTGATAGATAGATTCTTTATCCTGGGATTCCTCTTTTCTCTCCCTTTGCATGATACATAGAGGCTGAAAAGGTTATTCTTCTGCTAAGCTCTCTCACTTCTTCTCACCCTTCCCTGTGGAGTCAGATAGTATGTCTTTGTCTAAATGGTTGCGCACTTGTGTTCTAGTAATCCTTCTTCAAAGTCCTCATTCAGGCTCCTTAACTCCTCTATTTCCACTGGCCAACTCTTTCTGGAAATCTAAAGCTCTATGTAGGACTCATTTGGTTCGAGTTTTAGGAAAGGAACTGGCATTTTAGATTGCAGGAAAGCTCCTCTCTTGGCATTTAAAATTCCTTGCCAATGCTTGGTTAATTCTAGTACTCTCCTTTCCTTGTATTATTAATACTGGAATTCGTGGCACACTCAATGCGCATGCAATATTATCCCTAGTAATTTGTTAGATTTAGAACATGTGGTTGTATTTGCGTAAGTGATAATAACATGATATCTTCATATTTAAAGTCATGTGTTCAAGAACTAACGTCAACATTTTTTAACAAAATAGCTCACAATTTACAAAATTGCCCTTCAAAGAACAAAAGGGAAGAGCATATGGAGACTTAAATAATTAGATAGAAACACCAAAAGGGTAGCTCACACTTAATATGTAGTATAGATAAAAATTATTTAATTGAAATGTTACCATATATATCATTGAATATTACTTTACTGTTATGCGAAAGGAAAATGTTTAGTTATTTGTTAAAAAAGGGAGTAATTTTGTCCCAAAAAAAAAGGATTCCTAGGAATCCTCTTAGCTTTCCACCCTATTGAATATGGAGATGGAGGTAGGGAATCCTCCTTTTCGAGGAATCCTAGATTCTTTTCCAAAATTCCAACCAAATGTTGGAAACTTGGAATATTTAATGAACGGTAATTTAGGCTTCCAAGAACTATCCAAAGAAGGAACCAAACGAAACTTAAAGTATGGGGCATTTGATTGGTCCTTGATTCTGCACAAACATAAAACTAATGATCCTGGGATTGCCACCATTTTTTTGCATCATGTGTCCATCATAGATAAACGAGGGGTGCAGAGTGGTTTTGTGTGTGGTTTTTTTTTTGTGTGTGTGGGTTGTGGTTGGGGGGGGGGGGGGGTTACAAACAAGTATCTCCCTCCCTACTCTACTTGCTACGAAGCCCTCTATGAATCTCCCTCCCACTCTCACCAAAATACAAGCTGGATGCTTCCATCAGGATAACGAATGAAAAAAAAAAAAAGAAACCTGCTTGTCTATGGCCTCAGAACTATAAATAACAGATGAAGAATTGGAGTTCCATTCACCCATATAGAAACTCTTTAACTCTAGAGATGTAAAGCTCTATCCAATTCTTTCCCCAATTCTGCTAATTACACTAAGAAGAAAATGACAATCGACATAATCATAAGTCTTTAGAATATGCATTTTGATCATAAGCCTGATAATAAACTCTTAAAACAGATGCGAAACATCCTCACTTATTAACACATCAAAAATATTCTCCCTTCTTAACATGGACAAAGTGCTTCAATCTCTAAGCGCGTGCCTAACTCTGGTTGATGCCTGAGTTAGGTGATGAGCGATGGTTGATTAATCCCCACCCAACCCAAAGAGATTCAATCACAGATATACCTCTGACCTTCTAGATACTAGAACTTGAGGCACACTTGATGTGTGTGCATTATAATACCTAGTAATTTCTTACATTATGTAGATTTTTAAGACACATCAAACACACGTGATGCCATTTGTGGTGATATCATGTGTTCCTCATATTTGAGGACATGAGTTCAAAATTCAAATCCTAGTTCAAGCACTATTTTTATTTTTTAAAGCATGTAGGATATTCGTCATCTCACGTGCATATCAAAAGTCCTCACTTTATATATAGTAAGAGATTAAAATTACAACAAGGACACCTATGCAATACAAATGAGAAGCAACTACAAAAATGAAAGTGATGCTTGAAGGTAAAATATGAGGAATAGACATGTTCGAATACTCACTTCCAGACCAAGCAGTCAATGGAGGCATTGTATTTTGCTCGACCTGATGTCACTTGGAAACTTGTTTTTGCTGTTTGTTTTGGAACTGGAATCTTGATCACAACTCCAAGGGCAAACATTTTGGCACCAAAGACGCTCTTTACCTGGAAAAGGAATGAATTTTAGGAGGCATAGGGCACGATAATCAACATTGGAGAAGCTTCTACACCAACTTGCCAGCAAACGAACATGTATGCTTCAAAATGTTAAAAACAAACCTTAACATTTACTTCCATGCGAGTCCGGCCCAATTCCTTGATAGTGGGCAATACTCGGAATGGAAGATTCACACCCTCAGTAATACGGTACCTGTGGTGAAGACATATTTGAACACAAAGTTGGCACCATATATTAGATGCGCACACAAACTAGAAAAAGGGTACTAATCCAACACCATTAAGACTTAGACATTACCCCCATTTTTATGTAATTCTTTAAGAAAACAGGGGGGTAAGTCTAATTTCACATTATGAAAAGGTGCAAAGTCAAGCACTTAAATTTATGATAGCTAATACCATACTACTACATGTACTGCTGTAAAAGGAAAAACTAATATATACACTGAAAATGGAGCACTGAGGTTATAATAGCCTTTGAGTGCCCACCCACATGTAATGCATCAAAGTTGCATTTGACATATTAAAGTTTTAAAATGATGCTTTAAAATAAGAAAATTAACCATTGGAACACAAATTCCATACATCTGCGTGGTGATTTAAGAACAAGAACATCTAATCCAATTATGAAGCCTTAGATAAGAGCATTCCAACCATGCTTTAGAAAGGACTATTCGGAGATGATCGAAGAATTATGTATGGGAAGACAGATTTAAAGAAAAAGATTGCCCTTAAATAAGAAGCGCTGAAGTGTAAAGCATTGTGCCTTCCTTTATTGAGAGACGTCAAGAGGGAGAAGAAAGGAAGAAGAGAAAGCAATAAATTTACAATGACCTTTCTTCCACTACAAAACAAAGGGGCATATGTCTACATCAATAATACTACTCGATGACAATTGATAACTAAAAAAAATGACACATTAACTGTACATCTCCAGCATGTACAAACAGAAGTTCAAAATAATGGGACCCAGATACTTTTTAACAGCAGTATCTGCACTACTTCTAATTCGGAAAAGCTGTGTCATTACAAGACGGTGATGATGACAGATATATCTCTGGTTACAGATATTCCCAATTCACAAAAAGTATCTTTTATTTAATTTCCAATTTTCATGACAGGAAATAGTGAAGAAAGTAGACATTGTAACTTCATCTCTATTACACTATTGTGTATGCTGCACTATCATCACTATGGGGCTGCAGAAAGGGTTACTCTTTACTACTCTCCAAATGAGAGCTATTCAACAACCAAAAAGCATGAGTGACAGTGGATAAAACCTCTATGGCTTTAGTAATATGCCCTTATACAAAATGAGAAATTAAGTGAATATACATATACTAAAACATGTGGCACACTCGGTGCGCGTACAATATTGTACCTACTAATTCTTAATACTTAAAACTATTTTAAGAATCTTTCAAAGCTGTGTGATCGTGTTTGATCAAGTGGATAAGTTGCATGTTGTCAAAGCAAAAGGTTACAAGTTCAAATCTTCTTAAATTATTATTCTTTTAATCCTTTTTCTAAATTAAGGCGGACAATTTTGTATTTCATGTACGTACTAGAAGTGTTCCTCTCACTTAATACATAAGTAGTCTAAATAATGTTAACTACTTTATTATTGAAGTAAAACTTGTCATACTATGCACAAAAAGCTAAAAGTAGATTAAGAAAAGAAAAGGAATAGTCAGCTTACTTCATCAATTCAAATTCACCATCAGGTGGCACAAAGCTGACAGTCTTTTCTGAGTTAAATCTTGTCAAATTTACACATTGATGGAAAGTAACATCATCGAGTTCAATAGTTTTCCCGCTGCATGAGATAGAATAGTTGAAAACTAAGTTAATAAAGCAAACACAAGGAACCTATTATGGAGAAGCTCGGATAACCATCATGTGACGAGCAAAAATAATTGAGACAAATATGATGGAATAAAATGCAACACTCAACATTGTGCATAAACAATTGAAGGAATAAAGCCTTGTGTGTTTCTGATAACTCAAATTCAAAGGATCCAAAATATAAGTATTAACTAATACTAAATTAAAAATATGTATTCATTTACACAGAAACTCTTTTTCCTACAATGTACATGGACAATTCAAATAACACGAAGAAATTATCAATCTAAAAATTCATAACAAGTAACTTACAAGGTAACAAGGCTTATCAATATGAAAATAACAAAATACACTATTTGCCATAACTAAGTGGGCCATATCTGATCTTTACTAGCAGCAATGAAGCATTTTATTATGAAAATCATCTTCAGTGGGATTCCCGTATATAATAAATTGTTGTTTTACTTGGAAGAAACAAAGTGAAGAACAAGCAGAAGCAGAAGCCAGGTGCTGTCGAATGTTTACTAGTTTTGAGGCAAACAAGGTATGTAGGGATGACAAAATGGCCCAACCCAACCCTAATTAGGCGGATTCAGGCTTGTCAAAGTAAAAAACACCTAAGATTTGCATAAAAGAAAACCCATTGGAACCCCCCACCCCCCCCCCCCCCAGGCCCGAATATATCATTATTCCTTTAAATAACCTTATAATACCATATAATTACAATGGGGAGCGGTGGGTTCAGGTTTTTCACAGAAAAATTTGCCTTGGGTCAGGGTTGGATTTGGCCAAACCCAGAACCATGCCATCCTTAAAGATATGAACATGTTACAGAACAAATTTTAAGAAATAACTTCAAAGCAGAATCATTTATTGTAAAAACAAACCAAATAATTAAAGAGGAATACAAGTTTATAATGGAAATAAGATTCTTTCTGAGAACCTGTAAGACATGCATGGACAAATGAACACAGGCACTTTCAAAGAAAAAAAGCTACCTCTTGGTAGGACGAGACTTAATCTGTGACTCTTTCTCGAGGCCAATTTTGTCATTTAACCCCAACTTCAAATCAGGCATCCCAGAAAGGAAGCACTTCATGAGAATCTTACCAGTTACATCACAGCGCAGTACACTACCTATAATCACCAAATTGTATATTAATTACAAGAATACACATAAATCAAGCAAGATATTTCAAAAACTATTATGTACCTTTTGAAGACATAAGAAGATTAACACTTTCTACAATATCCAGAAACACCTGTTGACGAACAAACATTATAATTGAGAAGAATTGCAATATCTGCACCAAGTGATATAGGTAAGGGCAAAGAGAAAAGGGCAACCTCATTCTTTTTATAGACAAGGCCCTCCCTACGCCATCCTACAGCGCCAGTGACTTGTAAAGTTGCATTGGGGACAGGTTTATCTGTAGGCTTTTTAATGGTACAAAGAAAAAAAAGAAGTCAGAAAAGAAAGTTCAATACAAGATCAAAAAAAATATATCAGTCTTTCTTCTCTTAAACAAGTAAGATTTTTTAATTTTTTTTGGCAGGAGGGGTGTGGAGCAGGGGGTAAGAGAAGGGAAAATTACACATCTAACCTTAGATGAAAATGGTGAGCGTACACCTTCTTGAGTTATGTAAAGCTTCAAAATTTCTGGCGAAAGGTTTTGAGGATAACCAAAATCCATGATCTCTGCAATTAAATTGGAATTATCAAGGATTCAGCAAAATGCAGGTTAACTTGTTCCCTGATGTTAGATTTCAACTTTCCAAGCTTGAAAAGGCAAAGAATCTTGACCCCAAAAGGAAAAAAAATACAAATGAACAATGGCACAACATTTAGAAGCAACAGAAGGGAGTGAACAAAACCTCTATATATATATATGAGAGAGAGAGAGGGGGATTCCAAAACATACTTTGCGTAGGATCAATGGAAACAGGATAAAAAATGCTATAATAAGGTTTCAAAGCCACTATAATCTGTATTGAAGGAATGGAAATGCATCTAAAAAGGAACATACTTCAACTGCTTAATCAGACCAAATATTAACCATAAGTTTACACGAAAATGTGGTGAATACGTTCATTTGGAGTTTAATCGAAGAGGTTCCTCCCTTGGCTGAGATCAAGCTCACTAGGCATCAAAGAATAATGCAAAGCAAAATGAAGCATTGATAAGCTATAACAGTTTAAATGAGACCAAGCTGGCCTGGAAGTCATTATAGCTAGACATTCAGATTAATAAGCGTATAAAAATGCACTATCTTGAGAACCTTACACAAACTTTCAAGTGTTAATTTTGGGTACTCAATGCCAAGCCAAAACCTTGTTTCTTGTGTAAGTTGCAATAAGACAATAAAGCGTTATTTCCCAAACCATGTAGCTGTTTACATCATATTCAATATTAGCGGCAATGGTGTTTCGTCAGCCCTCTTCAACAGTTATTCAACCCTACGTCGACAGATTCCTCAGTCAATGTTTTTTAATTCCCATTAACTGGAAGTGTGATAGGGGAAGGAGAACTCAATTGACTTGGCAGAGATATTTCGGGCCCGTTTGGTTGTCCCTCAAATTGTGAATTAGACAATTTCCAATTAGGAAATTTATGATTTTTATGCTTATTTTTGTTTTGTAGTGAAAATTGAACAACTGTAAATATCATAAATCAAGTTGATTCATGGAAACTCCAATTAAATCATTTCAAGTAAAACTTGAAATTGCAGACGTCCTTAATAGATTGGTTGTGAGAGCGAGAGAGACGGGTATTATTGATGGGTTCGAGATAGGGAGAGATAAAATTAAGTTGTCTCATTTGCAATTTGCCGATGACACCATATTCTTTCTATCAAATGATGTGAATAAACTGAAAATTTTAATTACCATTTTGGATATCTTTGGGTTAGCTTTGGGGCTTCACATTAACGTTTTCAAAAGTACGCTAGTGGGTATCAATTTGAAGGAGGATGATATGGTGTCACTATCGAGAGTGTCGGGATGCGAGATGGGTTCGTGGCCTATGTCCTACCTTGGGATGCCGTTAGGAGATAATCCTACTCGAGTAGGATTTTGGAATCCGGTTATTGAAAAGATTTCCAAAAGATTAGAGGGTTGTTTAAAAGGGTGCTTGTCGAAGGGAGGGCGGTTAACTTTAATTCAATCTGTGTTAGAAAGCATCCCCATTTATTATTTCTCTCTTTAAAATGCCGATTTCGGTGTGCAACACCATTGAAAAAATGATGAGGAATTTTTTTTGGGAAGGTACGGTGAGAGTGTTGGTGATCATTTAGTAAGATGGGACAATGTTTCCAAGAGTAAGGAAAAGGGTGGGTTGGGTATTGGTAACATTGCATTTAAGAATGCGGCTTTGTTAGGAAATGGCTTTGGAGATTTCCCAATGAACAAAATTTGTTTTGGTGCGTAATTATCAAGAGCAAGTATGGCGTTCACGTTAATGGATGGGATACAAATTTGGTTACTAGAAGCACTCATAGAAACCCGTGGAAAGCTATCTCTTCCGGTAGTGAAAAATTTAAATCTTTCATTCGACTTAAGGTGGGAATGGGTAACTCCATAAGATTTTGGGAAGACATTTGGGTCGGGGATTCTTCTCTTGCCTCTCTCTATCCTCGGTTGTACAGCATTTCTTGAAATATAAATAATTCAATTGCATCAGTTATTCGTTGGCATCATCAGGATTCTTTCTCATGGGATTTAGAATTTCGCATAAATCTATATGAGAGGGAAATTGGGGAATTCCCGGAATTGTTGGGTTTGATTTATCACCTCCGAAAGTGAAAATTTTTGCTTGGTTGGCCTCTTGGAAGAGAGTAAACACATGTGACATTCTCCAAATAAGAAGGCCTTATTTAGCGATTTCCCCTTCTTGGTGTATTCTGTGCAAACAGAAAGGAGAGAGCATTGATCACATTCTTTTACACTGTAATTTCACTGGATATATGTGGAACAAGGTGGGCGAGGTATTTGGTTCAATTGGTGCCAAACCTAGTTCTTGGCATGATTTCTTGAGCATGGAATGGCAGTTTGTAGGGAACAAAAAGAAGCCCAAATAGATGTTGTCTAGCATTAGCATGGTGCATTTGGCAAGAGAGAAACACGAGGGTTTTTGAAGACAAATCCAATGAAGCCGCTGAAATTTGGCTTAAAATCAAGCTGTTATCATCTATTTGGGCTAGCTCTTCTAGTTTATTTGTCAACCTTTCTATTTCTGTTATTTGTTCGAATTGGGGTGCAGCTATCCAGTGATGGAGATGTGCTTGGAGCTGTTTTGCTGTTTTTTTTTCTTCTTGTTTTCCCTCAGTTAGCTTGAGGTTATAAGGGGTTTGGTGGACTGCTGGTTCACCAAGATTGTTCTCATCTTTGTAATGCTTTCATTATTTTATTTTAATAAAGCATTTGGTTTCGGATCAAAAAAAAAAGTAAAACTTGAAATTGCCTAACTAGAGAACTACGGAATTCAGTCCAACTCTATACTTCGAGGAGATCTAGTGTCTACACTTGATGCCTCTACACAAAATTTTAAACAACGTAGAGGAATTTAAAATATGAATTTACTCATTAGCATTCTAAAAATTCCCACCTAGATGCTAGGCAGTGGTCTGCCGCTTAGCTAGCTAGGCAGCAACCTCATCTGTCGGGTTTGCAATTCGGCAAGACGAAGGCATTTTTTTCACTCCCTTTTGTTTTAAAAATGTAAAATATTCATTTCACAAACTCTTAATGACTTTTTCAGAAGTAAAGTTAGAATCTGGCAATATTATATTTTTAAAATATAAATAAAAAGTTCAGCCACCTAGCATAGAAGACTAGTCCCAGCATAGGTGCTCTGGGTGCTAGGCACTCTATGGCGGCCCTAGGTTCTCCCAGCGGCTTTTAGAAACCTTGATCATTAGAGCACCTCCGATGGTTGTGTATAATTTGTGTGTAAAATCCTACATGTAAAGAGGTTTTACACCAGAATTATACACATTCATTTTTGGAACACATTTAAAACCATGCGTAAATTTTGAATGGACCAATTATATACAAACAAATATGATGTATATCACTATATGTAATATTCAATAGTTCTTTACAAAAAAAATTCATAATTTTACTGTCGCAATGGATCTTGTTCTGTAGCTCTTGATCAATACATTTTAAATATATAAATTTTATAAAAATTCAACTTTTAGATTCAAAGTTATATTATTTCGCACTATCACTAACAGCCCTTTCCTCTGCTGGGGACTTCCCCGAAATGAAAACTGGTGGCATCACCATATGCTCCACTTTTGTTGCCGTGGTTTATATCCCAGAGTACTCCTATGGCCGATCTGTCACCCAACCTACTTCAACAACCTAAAGGCTTGGCCCTGTCCCATTTGGAGAATGTCCCCTTATGGCAGCGCTTAGTTATTCTCTCAGTTCAGATAAGATTCGAACTGCCACTTCTCTGAAAGCATGGTTTAAAGTTTTATTAAAAAGTTGAGGGGCGAGAAAGATGATGCGGCTGTGTGAAATAGGAGTGTATTATACAAATTCATTTTAGACATTGATGGGTCGTCAAGATGGTTTAAACAACCATTGGAACAATAAAAATTTTACTCACTGTATATTTTATGCATCGCTTATGTGCCAATGCATATACACAACCATTGAAGATGCTCTTGACACTCAAAATACTCATTTAAGTATTCTGAGCACTCCATGAATTAGAATTGAATTTATAAATAAATGCACAAATTTTCAATCCATTAATCGAAAGTGAACTAATTTTAAAACTCAGACAATTTAGACAACCGAACAGGTCCTAAATAAACACATCTTCCACAAAGAAATCAGAGATACATGAATTATCTAAAAACCCAGAGTAGTTGGGACAAAGCTTTTCAAGCTGAATTGGACTACATGTATCACAAGATCTGAAATCCTGACGATCATTCTTGCCTGGTGATGGCATTGGTGAGTTGAGGCGAGGCTAGGTAGTACTTGACATGTGACGAAGAAAGAACCTGGTATGAGGCTCACTTATTGATTTATTGTGTTTGTCAACTTGTTCTGATGACTACTGTGTTCTTGAGTAAATAAAAATTTATTAAGACCTTTATATTCTTGTGTACAGAGTACTTCCCCATACATTTATTTTCTCCACAAGTGCTCAGAGTGAAATTGCCTTTTGAGAGCACATAGAAGATTTGTGAGAAAATTGGATAGTATTTGTAGTTGCGCTATTAGTATGGTTTTTAAGATATTGTAATTTATTTTGGACAGTATAAACTGTCCGATTGTACTTTGGACATAATAAATTTTGATGTGTTATTCATAATATTATTTATCGTTTCTCACCCCCGAAGGTTTAAAAATCAGTGTGTGACATAGTATTCATTTAAGATGCGGTTTGACTATCTGAGAATTTCAAAAGGTCAACTTTTGTTATCTATAAATATTATTGTAATGAACTACAGAAGGGGGCTTGTTTTTAATCCAAAATTATTCTCTATTGCTGGGATTTTCCCAATTATCAGCCTTTTTAGGCTTTTTTCGCTGTGTTATCTAAAATCGCAGCACCCTCTCACTGTATCCTTGTGCATTGGAATACTTCGTACACGATCTAACTTTAACATAAACACAAACACATACACACCAAGAAAGAGTTTGTGATAAAATAACACGTATAAAGATATCCATTTGCAATCAGATGTAGATATCAAAAGTAAAATGAAACACAAAAGTGCATACAATATAACAGACGATAGTTGCCACTTGTAAACTAAATTTCCCACCAAAGATAATAACTTAATGTGGCTTACCATCCAACAGCTCGTAGATCAAAACAAAATTATTCCGAATAGCATCCTCATCAAAAGCGCCACCAAAATAAGATTTGAATAAGGCAACTGCCTGCAGACAAAATCGATAGACAAAGTCTTAGTCAATTTTAAGGTTATTGAAGAGCACTGAAGCAGAAGTATTATACCACCACAACACTAAGAAATTTAAAGCAAACAAGGTTCCACCCCCAGGCAATATGGATTATGGAAGAACTAAATAGATACACTGCTGTAAAGGAATTTTTTTCCCTATTATAAACAGAAAAAATATGGCATCACAAAAAATCAGCTGAACAATCCAGCTACCTAAAGTGTGAAATTCTCTAAAACAGTATCTTCTCGGTCACTAAAAAGGTCCACAATCCACACTAATGACTTGTTTTGACTCAGAGATTCAGGTTGTCAACTCTCTCACTAATTGCTTATTAGATGCTGGAATTCCCCTAGTGGTAGTCTTTGCGGTGGCTGAGTCTGGTTCTAGAAGTTTCTACATTAGATCTTGAATTCCAGTATGATGGATGGTTCCTTCCAGGCTTCTCCAGGGATCCGTCTCCTTAAGCAGATTCTAGTATATAATTCCAATACTAATCAACAGGAAAAAAAAAAAGAAGCAGAAACATTTTCTGGAGAGAGGAATCTTGATAATCTTGTACGAACTTATTTGACATGTTTTTTTTTTCTTTTCTCTGTCTTTTTTGACAAAAAATTATTCACAATTCACTGCAGGGAAAATATATGAATATGTATAAGTTAAAGCAAGATGTCCTCAAAAATGCTAAAATCACAGTTCAAATTCAAATGTATGACCCAAATCCATTAAAACAAAAGCCTATGCAGCAAGAAGATGCTGAATACCTCAACAACAAACTTGAAGGCACAGGCTACATTAGCATTGCTGCTGACAACAATCACAATGTAGACATTGCTAATTCTCATGTAAAAGAAAGAGCAACCACCAATCTGCCGCACAGGACATGTACCGAGTTCTTTTGTTTGCATTATGTGCACTCGGAAGGCATCCACCATATTTCCCCTGATTGGATCAAAACAATGTAAATGTTACATAAAATGAAATTCCTATCAAGTACAATCTAGCAATTAGTACCGCGAGATGAAAGGAAGTAATTTGTGTGGCAGTAACAATAATACAAGAATGGAATTTATAATAAAAATAGCTAGTATACCATAAAGAAAAACGTTTTTGAGCTCAAATACCATAAACAATATGATGCAGAACAAAGCCTTAGATAAAAGGAATTACAGCAGACTGAGTGTTTTATTGGAGAGTATGACATAATAAGAAAGGCTGCTTCTAAATGTTTTAAAGTGAGTCACTAAGGTTTACGAGAATTTCCACTACAAGTCTAGAAGAATTTATGGAATATCATCGTTTAAAGATAGCAAAAACTGCAAAGAATTTCGTTCACCTAATCCATTGAAATGTCTCTACATAAACTCACTTATCATACAATATAACAGAATGAATTTTGAAAAAGTCTCTCTTGCACAAACCTAAGTGGTGGTTCAGATTCACCCGTTTAAACCAATGGTTCAGATCATTTCTCATATTTTGGGTTCCTGCTCAAATATTTCAAGACTCAATCTAGATAAATTTTTGCCTCGGTTACATCATCAGTCTCATGGGTAACCACAGTCCCATCCACACACACTGCACTACCAACAACCAATCCAGTCACTTCTCACGCTCTATCATAACCATTCTCAGACCCTCACCTCTCACACCTTCGATCTCACTCACTGTCCCTCAGAACCATTTGCACTCCATCTCTACTCTCTATACATTGTCGCCAACTGCCATATATCATCAACTTCTCTGTGATATGATTCTCTAACTCCTCTCTCCTCTGTTGCTGACAATAAATGGGCCTTCTGGTTTGCTTTTAGTTTTGGCTTTGCATTTAAGGGGATGGTACAGTTGTTGCCTGTTGGTAATGACACTGGCACAGTTAAGTATGGTGAAATGCAGTGACAGTGGAGGATGGTGCCGATGCTAATCGGAGGTGGGTGTTTTGGAGGGGGTACAGTGGTGTTGGGGATATCTTTTTTAACACAGATTAATTGATCAGGCTCTGGATGCGGTAGGTGGATCGAAGCAATGTCATATGTAACATGGGTTGCTTAGGCACATGGTACGTACATATGTACATGGTACGTTACTTTAGTTTATATGGAGCTCGATAGGTGTAGGCATTGTTGTTTTGCATTATGGCACTTTATCTTATGGGAAATGCTTTGGTACTATTGATTAGTAAATTTTCATGAATATATGGACTCCACCACTAAGGAGAGCTTCGCTAAACGGCATATAACGTATAACCTGTATAGCATTCTGACGGGAATATAGGAACAACTACTTTTTTTGCAGAAAATTTTATTTATATATTTTCTCTTTATTAAAAAAGAAATTGTACTAGCTTCATTATTAATATCAAATTAGCAAAATGCAAAAACCTAAAGATGGGAACACTAAATTTGAGGGTCCAATGTATAACTCACCATGGTAGGGGTCATGCAACCCCGAATCACAGAACATTGCAGGTGTAAGAGATCCCAGTAACCATGGTGGGTGAGAGTTGGGAGTGGGAGTAAGAGTGGGAAGATCAAGGACGGGGTGTTTTGGTCTTAAACCTTACAGAGCTATTTACATCCAGACAAATGCTTGTTCATGCAATTCTAACTAAGAAATTTTTCCCATGTTTACATATCTATGACCGCATTGGACATGAGATTTGTAGTAGTAAAAATCACAATATATACTAATGGACATGTTTTTTTGGCATGCATGGCTTCACAAGACAGGTCTTTATATTTTTACTTCTATGATTTCTTTTGCCAGTTTTCAACTTTGACAATCCCTGATACTTGGAGCCTTCCAAATTGTTAAAGATGGTTGTCCTCCTTTTACCTCGGAACCAATGCAAATAGAGTTTCTTATTCATAATGGGATAATTATTTTCTAAGAATAACAACATGAAGCACGCTAATCATGGAGTTCAATACTTCTACTAAATTCCAGTGTTTTACTCTTTTTCCCATCGACGACAGAATGTGGCCCTTTACATTCCTTTTCTGGACAACATGTTTTTCTTATTCACCCTTCTTTTCATTGGTAGATGAAATTCATGAAGTCAGGATACATAATAATGGCCATAATCTCTGACTTCAATCACATTAGACAAGCTAAGTTGAACGTCTCTAGAAAACTAGAAGCAGAAGCTAGTACCATAGTATAATCTGTTCTAGGGGTGTGTTGTTGGCTGTGGTTTTTGGCCTGTTATATTCCTTTTCTTTTCTTTTTTGGGTTATATGCTTTGTTGGTGGACTCCTTGTCCCCTCTCTACTTGTACTTTTAATTTATATTATTAATGAAATCTTGTTTCGTATCAAAAAAAAAAAAGCTAGTGCCATAGGAATATAGGATCACTTAGAAGTAAATATGTATATGGATACTTGTTAAGAAAACACAAAAATAGTACATATTTGCACCTCAAAACTAACAAGCTGGTTAGCATACCATCAATGCCACACTACCATACAAAGTTATCCTTCCTAAGGTAGTATAAACAATTCCAGGCACAAACATCATCTAAAATAGATTCAATGCTTAAGCAATTTTTACCCATTTATTTCATTCTTTTCTCTCCTTTTCTATGTTTGAGGGCCCATTTGGTCATCCCTCAAATTGTAAATTAGACAACTTACAGTGAGACAATTTACAATTTCTACATTTACTTGTATTTGACTGTGTGAAAATTGAAAAATTGTAAATATGAGTTGATTCATGAAAACTCAATTTACATCATTTCAAGTAAAACTTGAAATCTGCTAATTCTAGAACTAGGGAATTCAGTCCAACTCTGTACTTAGAGAAGATCCGGTGTTTAAACTTAATGTTGATGCCTCTAGACAAAATTTCAAATGACAAGGAGGAATTTTGAACATGTTCTAATTCGAACATTACGATTCCTCAGTTGTCTTCCAAACACTCCATGAATAAAAATTGAATTATTTATAAATGTACAAATTTACAATTCATTAATTAGGCAATTTACACAACCAAATGGCCCCTCAATAAATTAGCAGTATGCACCTATTATGAACAGAAATGCACTAATATTGTTCGCTAAAGAATAATGAATTTCTCCCAAGCTCAAAACCTTCTACCTCCAACAACAAAAATTTACACATACATATATAACTCTCTCTATATAGGTTAAAGGAGAACTTACCCAACGTCATCGCGATAGAGGCGATTAATGAGGACATCACCGCGGAGATTCAGAAAGTAGATAGCCGAAGCAGCCACCGGCATCTCTCCGATCCAGTGGATTCCAAGTTCAGATTAGCAATCAGCCAGTCAGTCAAAAGCAGATTTCAACAACCTAGTTATGAAATCAGATCGAATCAGATCAGATCTAGGGCTTATTCAAATGAGATAGGGGGTTATATGCCGATTCAACATAAGTTTCTTCGAGAAATGAATGAAACATATAATTGAACTGCTGTTGATACTATAACCTATGCGAGAGGTATTTTTAGAGAAAGAGACTTTTCACGAGTCAGCGAAATTTGCTCGCTCTTGTAGTCTTTGTATATTCGCTGTAAAACTCCGACGGCACGTGTGTGTTTGATATGCCACTTGGGCAGCCAATTTTGTTGTTATGGACTTCACTTAATAATTAATATTCTATCGATATAATAATAATAATAATAAACAATAATAAAAACTAAAAACTATTTTTGTTTTGAAGGCTGTAACAAAAAATATCATTACTCAAGAAAAATTATATTATCCTTCAAGCTCACAACCAACTAGATAGGCAGATCTTCTAACCAAATCATATAATTCAAAATTCGCCCAGCAAACTTAGCTAAAGAATGAGCTACATTATTAGTTTATCTCTTGACAAAAGAGAATTTAACACTATTATACCATTGGGCCTTTTTACGAATATCTGCCATAAACACATCCGCAAATACTAAGTAATTTTCACACAATTTAATAACGTTGATGACGCTTAAATTGTCTTCTTCCAAAACAATGCTCGTGAACCCGACATCCAAAGCAAAGGTTAACGTAGCTCTTGTTACCATAAATTATGTTACTTTTGTCTATTTTGCTCTACTACTAACCATGCTCGTTCTTACAAAAAAATCCGCCTATATTGTTTTGAATTACCAACCTAATTCCCATAAATTCCTGATCCTTGGTCCAAGCAGCGTCAAAATTGACCTTAAACATTTCAATGGAAGTGGCACCCTTTTCATCGGCAAGGCGCCAAACTTGGCTATATGCGCTTCATTAGCAAATTTACACTCATGAAGCACTCACTCAATCATGTCTAAAATACCACCTACGTACCACGTTGATCCCATATGCAACACAAAATTGTGTTCATACCATAAACACCATGCCACAGTCATTGCCATGTCCCTCACTTTGTCCACGCATTCCCGTAATGTCATAAGCCATTGCCTCCCATCATTACCCATCCAACCCTTCATGCCATTAAATATGCATGAAGTAACCCAAACTTTTTTAACAAAATTGCAGTCCTGAAATGCATGTAAAGTCGTTTCAGTATCTAAGCCACACAAAAAACAAATGGGAGAAAATATGATCTTCTTTTTGTATAAGTTTAATTTGGTGGGAAGCGAATTTGACCAAATTCTCCATAAAAAATGCTTTATTTTAATCGAGACGAGCCGCTTCCATATATGGCGAGCCCATGAATTAGTAGCTTCAGATGTTTCACCCCCTCTATGCTCATCACTTTCCAAATTACTCTGCAACCTAGCAACATGATATCCGTTTTTCGTAATGTACCAGCCAAATCTATCATAGTGCCAAATCAATTTGTCCTTCACCCCCATAGATGAAGTCGGTGTTGGTCAGAAATCAATCTTATATGGGGGTGAATAGGGTTTATGAAACTAAATGCGGAATTAAAAAAATTTTGAAAAATATTTAAGTAATAAACTTTAACTATATATGAATCAAGGAAATAAGCAAAGCAATCAATCAATCCCAGTAGTAATTAACAAAAATAGTGCAAGTAAATAAGGAGTTAGAGTTAGAAAGATTGAACCAATAAAGCCAACGACGTCTTGTTCTTGTAATTCGATTATTTAGACCATACGTCCGCGCCCTAGTAGTGACCCCGAGAAGTTCCACTAAAAACTTATTTTTTTAGGGTGAAAATCAAAGCTTTACAAGTATAATCCTACTCACTACATACAACAAATGTTGTTCCTCTTACAACACTCAACTCAAGTGTGATTCTTCTCACCATACTCAACACAAGAAAAATCCTTCTTGCTAAATTATGAGATTGACCTCTCACAAATTGTTGAATACAATTGATTTGGTGATGAATACCAAGATACAACAACTCTCAAGTATATTTGAAGATTACAAATGAAACTTACACTAAAGTTATCAAGTTTGATCAAGATTTATAGCTCAATGAAAAATGTTTAATCAGAACAAAAGCTTGAATACTTAAGTATGATAAATAGATGAAAAATAAGTTTGTATATGTGTTCAAGCTTGCCAAAATGTGTCTTAGATGTCCAATATATAATCCCAAAGAAGATATACCCATTTGAGAAAGTTGGAACAAGTTTGGTGCCAAAAATGGTAAAAAATTAGAAGTCCAACATCTATATTATGGGATATCAGTCGACTGAGTAGTCAAATGAATATTAAATATAAATTGCCTAAAGTTCATATCTGTCAGAATGGTGTTTGCTTTAAGACATCATTTGTCCTAATACGTAATATGACAAATAAGATCATATTAGGACTTCCATTTATATACGTATTACATCCATTTACTACCTCTACTAAATGATTAATAAGTTATCATTTAGGTCAGGAAGTGACATTTAGTTTTATTACTGAACCTAAAGAAAGAGATTTAAAAATTATTAAAGAACAATCAATCTCTAAGTCATTAAATGTAATTAATAGCAAAAGTAATCATCTAAAATTTTTAAAAGATGAAATTAAATATAAAAAGATTGATGAACAGTTAAAAATGACAAACTTCAAAATAAAATTAAAGAATTTACAGGCATGCTAGTTAAAGAAGTCTGTTCTGACTTACCTCATGCTTTTTGGCAGAGAAAAAGGCATATAGTTAGGTTACATTATGCTAAGGAATTTCAAGAACATTTAATTCTTACTAAGGCAAGACCTACGAGTCATGAACAAATGGAATATTGTAAACAAGAAATTAATGATCTAATTAACAAAAGGATCATAAGAAAAAGTAAACCCCCTTGGTATGCCCAGCCTTCTATGTTAATAAGAATGCTGAAATAGAAAGAGGCACACCAAGATTAATCATTAATAACAAACCATTAAACAAAGTTCTTGAATGGATAAGTGTAGACACCCCGATCTATGACCCTCGCAAGAACCCTAACGACTATCGAGAAGTACAGTTTTTGTAGTCCGGGCCCCACCCGAATACCTGAAACTGCCCCGAAGGGTTTTGTTAGCCAAACAAACCTGTTTCTAAGGGGGATTATCGAGCGACAAACCAGTATGTCGCGTGACAATCTCTGTTATATTGCACGACAAGTACCCCGAACACAGACTAACCACTTTCTGACAAATCAATTTGTCAGAAAAGTCATTTCAGCCGTTTGTCGCACGACATTGTCCCAAATGTCGCGCGACACTTGCCTTTTCTGGAGAAATGTCACGCGACAATCCCTCCCCGTCACTATAAATAAGCCAACACCCCAAGGGTTTCAAGGGGAGCAACTTGAGATTTAAGAATTCTGAGTTTTCTATCTGATTTTCTGGTATTCTATCAAGTATATTCTACGATCGTCTTATTTTTGAAGAATTATCGAATCTATTCTTGACACTCGGCATGTCGCACTTCTAGAATCAAATTCTCGAAAATATTTGAAGAATAAAAAGATTATTATCGCAGGAGATCTCTCTATCGTATTATATTTTCTTTCTTATTATTATTCTCATCGGGAAAGTAAAGAAAGTCTCTTCTAGTATTTTAAAATTAGATATATGTGTACTTGTTTTATTTCAGTTGTTCTGTTCACATTTTATTTGAATAAACTTATTACCAAGTTATAAAATAGTCTACTGTATTTCAAAACAAGAACCCTGAGAAAAATCATTTACAAAAACAGAAAAGTAAGAACATTATCTCCCGGATAAAACTAGATTTTCAAAACCCGGATCGATGAAACTTACTTAGGAATAAAATTCAGGTATGTCTCGTATTTCCTATAGACTGCGACATATCTGATAAAACTCTCTTCAAAGAGTTCTAACTCCATATTAAATTCGATCTAAAAAGTGGATTTTGGCAAATCCAAATACATGAGGAAGATAGGTATAAGACAACTTTTATCACTTCCTTTGGTCATTTCAAATGGGATGTAATATTATTTGGCCTTAAGAATTCCCCTAGTGAATTCCAGAATATTATGAATGATATTCTAAACCCATTTAGTCATTTTTCCATAGTTTATATAGATGATGTACTTATCTTCTCTAAGTCAATCGAAAAACATTAGAAACATTTGAATTCGTTCTTCAAAACAATCAAAGTTAATACATTAGTTCTATCACTCACTAAATGTTGTCTATTCTAAACTAAGATTGGATTCTTAGGTCACAACATTCAGTATAGTCAAGTCCAACGAATAGATAGAGCAATTCAATTTGCTGATAAATTCCCAGATGAGATCCTAGATAAAAACCAACTTCAAAGGTTCTTAGGACCCTTAATTATATTAGTGACTTTTATAAAGATCTCTAAAAATAATGCAACCCATTATTTGAACGATTGCAAAGTAACCCTCCTCCTTGGACAGCAGTTCATACTTCAATTGTCCAATATATCAAAAAACATGTTAAGACATTGCCTTGTCCTGGCATTTTTAATCCATTTGCTTTCAATATTGTTAAAACATATGCCTCAGAAAATGGGTTCGGAGGAATTCTTAAACAAAAGTTAACTCATACTTCTCCAGAACAGATCGTTCGTTTCCATTCTGGCGCATGGGATAGTACTATAGTAATTATTCTACTATCAAAAAATAAATTTTATCATTAGTACTTATTATTAATAAATTCTAAAGTGATTTATTAAATAAAAGATTTTTGATAAGAATTAATTGCAAGTCAGCTAAGTACATTTTAGAAAAAGATATTGAAAATATTGCCTCTAAATAAATTTTTGCTAGATGCCTCTGATACCAAAAGGGGAAGAAATCAGGAAGTAATATGAAAATGTTAATAGAGTGCGCAAATAATAACTTAAAACTTAACTTAAATTATTAATAAAAAAATTAAAAAATAAAACTGAATACAAAATAACTTGCAAATTAACTTGACTGAATGCTTGTAGAAATAACTTGAAAGTAAATTACAATTTGTTTACTGAATACAAGAAAAGACTCAAGATTTAGAAAATTCTTTGAAATAGCAGGTCTCACATTTATGAGACATGCCTTCCTTCTTCTCATCTCTTCTCTTTTATATATAAAATGGAGAAAGGAATGCATAGGAGTGCATGAATCACAAGCCAAAGTAATCAATTACTTTGGAGAAAGTAAGTGGTGCTACTGTGCCTCCATTTGTTGCAACAGTACTTCCACTTGTCTTTTACTTTTAACTTTTACTTTAATTTGTCTTTTGGATGCTCCTTGTCACGCATATGTCTCGAACAAGATGCTTCTGACGAGGTGGATGAAATACCATTATTTATTTCACTAAAATACAAAGACCATTTAATAAATAAAATGTTAGCTTTTCTTAGATATTTGGTGTATCTAAGTATTGATTGAAAACACTTTATTTATATGGGCTTTGTGCATCCTGAAATAATTAGGTATTATGCTGACTTGTCCTAACATTGTCTTCATTGGGGGCTTCATTATTAACTGATCCTTGGGCTGACCTTGGAGAGTGCTCATCATCTGAAAACTTATTACTAAGTTTTTGAGCAAGTAGCCATTTTAATTGGGATTTTGAACATCTTTCAATGTCGAAGGTGTCCAATTCATAACTATGGCTAGCATGTGGTGGTTTTTCTGGGTAACTATAAGTTATAGGATATTTTTATGGTTCAAATTTCATTTTTAACTTTTGTTGTTTGGGTTCACTTTTGGTTTTACTGGTTGGATAAGGGTCAGTGAGGGGTTTTAGAGGAATTTCCTGGATAGGGATAATTTTTGGGTTGATTAGAGGAATTTTTTTTTGAACTTGGTTTATGATATGGTTGTAATCAAATTTATCCCACCATTTTACGAAGATTTGGCGAGTAACCATATAAAATTGGCTTTGGTGTTTTACTAGAGCTTAGAAGGTGCCAGAGGTCTCGATCTACTGTTCAATAACTGGGTTTTTCATTAGCTGGTACTACCATTTAACTATCCAAGGGACTTTATATTTACTGGTGAAGAGTAGAAATACAAGCATGCATGCACCTTCTATATTTGGATTGACTTTTTCAAAGTAATGAACCTGGTCTTGGAGAGGTTTTGGGAGAATTTCCATTGTGACTCTGAATGTATCCCACCATCTAATAAACCAGGCTAGAAATGACCATTTGAACTGTGGTCAAATTGTATGAACCATGAGTGACTAAAATTTTTATTTTGATAAAAGAGGATTTTTAACCATGCTTCTATATAATAATGGTAACAATAGAATTATTCACTATCGGGTAACTGGACATGTTCTGCTGGATGTTTTCCCCATTCTTCCATTAAAATAATTTTCTTAATATATAAGAATGGTATATTATTTTGGAGGGGTCATCTCTTTCATAAATAAGTTTAATAAAAATTGACTTGGTGCTTACTAGGATTTTGTTATAGAATCTGAGTGACTTGTAGGAGGCTTGAGGTATATAATGCCATCCTGGGGGAAAAAATTGGAGGGCTAAAAGTAATGGGTCATCTTGATCTTCTATGTGGGGTTCTACATATAAAAGATTTTGGACATTTTTTGGGGTATATGGGCTTGACTTGTAAAATGTTTGTGGTTTAGTGTTTACTAGGGTTGCTTTGGTTTCAATGGCATATGGGTCATTGGGTTGTGGTTTTACTGGAAATGGCTTGACTATAAGGTTTGGGGATTTGGCTCAAAATTGTGTATTGGTTAACTATCGATGTAGAGGCTAATTATAAAAGAGTTATAGCTCCTCGAGTAGATTTACTAGAGTGACTAGGTGGACTTGAAGGCCCACAAATATCAAAAGGGGGGATACGAGTCTACACTCTGTTGGTTTACTTCTGCGACCATTTTCGCGGCCTTTACCGCTAGTACTCATCTGTTTGTACCTGTTTGCAAAAATTCTCTTGTGAGAAAATCTGGAATAGAATTTTCACTTACTTTGATGTATTCAATATCAAAATCGAAAATACTTAAAAGTGATTTGAACTTTAGGCAATTTATACTTAATATTAATTTGACTACCATTTGCTGAACTTAATCTCTCACTAGTTTTTTCATAATAGGTAGTTGGAACGAGTCTTTTTTGGATGCAATTTAAGTATGATATACTATTTATTAATGCATGTAGTTCAATAACAAATGTTTTATTTATAACTAAAGTGATATTAACATACCATTTTTATATTGTTATTATAGGTCAGAAAATACCCTAGAGGGGGTGAATAGGGTTTTTAAAACTAAATCGGATTTTTAAAATCGTTTTAAGAGTATTTAATGTCTATATCAATCAAGCAAGCAAGATACCAAGGTAGTTCTAATCACAATGAAGAAATAGTAATATATAATAGAGCAAGAGATAGAAAGATTGAACTGATAGAATCGAAGACTTTTTGTTCACACAGTTCGGCTCATTAGCCCCTACTTCCGCGCTCGGTTAGTTCTCCGAGAATTTTCACTAATACCGATCTTCTTCCAGGTGAAGATTAAACCTCTACAAGAGTTACACTCTACAAATGTTGTAATCTCACAACACTCAACACAAGAACAACCTCTTGCTATTTTAAGAGATGAACCTCCCTTAATATTTGATGAATAAGAATTTGGTGACTAACACCAATGTACAATTGCTCACAAGTGTGTAAGGAATACAATTTAAGCTCACACTAGGAGATATCAAATTTGATAAACAATTTATAGCTCAAAATAATGAAGATTGATCAAAAGCAATGTTCTTAAATCTTTGAGAATTAAATATAGATGAAGAGAATAGTGTAAGAATGATTCAAGAGTGTTTATATATGTCTTAGATAGTGTATATATAGTCTAGGACAACATATGACCGTTTGGAGGGAGTTAGTAGAAGTTTGGTGCCAAAAATGGTAAAAAATAAGAAATCCAACGGCTAGTTTTTGGACCATCAGTCGACTGATGAGCACTGTCTGGCATGCTAAAAATGCAATTTTTACACTTTTGCAAATAAGCTCCAAAATCAATTTTAATGCTTGAAAAATGTCAAATATAGGTTCCTAAGACACTTATTTTTGTTAGAGCTCCAAATAAGATCATTTAGAATTTAATATGAATTAAATCCAAAATCGATTTTTACCAAAAGGGTGTTTTAAAAAGATCTTGAAGAAAACTTTGATTTGATCAATCTAATTGTATAAAAACAAGGTGTATGAGATATATTGAGAATCAAACAAGAACCTTTACAAACAAGAACCTTTACAAAGAAGATATAAGCACTCACTCAAATATAAAATAACGAGTTTTCGAGGGCTTTGTTTGTATCTTCGTTTCTTTTCTTCCTTGGGTCATTGATTTTTATAGAAATGCCATTGATAGTGCATTGATCAAGTAGTTGTGTGAGGTGTGAGACATTGATAATAGAAATCTTTGTAGGTGAATAATTTTGGTTCCGACTTTTCGGTTTAGTCCACGTGTGATCAATTTATTGTGGCTATAACTCAAAACATCAACTTAGTTAAATTACACATGATTAACGTTATTGTTATTATCAAAACAAGATTTGTGACTTTTAGGTCAACAGTTATGTCTTTTAATACTTTTAATGAATTTCTTTGTTCATTAATCATATTTTATAATTCAATATCACTATCTGAACAATTATTTTTAGATGTTTCACAATCTTCATCAAAAGAATTATAAGTCATAAGTTTTGACTTATTATTAAGTTTAGCAATTTTAGCTAACATTTCTTGTTTTAACTCAGGAATCTCTTGTTTAAGTTTTGAAATTTCTTTTTTTAGTTTATTAACTTCTAGGTTTAATTCTGGTAAAGTAATTTCTCTAATTGGATTTTTAAATCTCTCTAAAGTTTTATTCAAACTAAAAACTGGTTTTTCTTTATTTTTAATTATTTTGTTTTGTTTTGTTTCTTTTATTAATAAATCTTTTAACTATTTCATATATTGTGTTTTTAATTGTGGGTCTGAGATTTTACTTATTAAATTAACTAATAGGGTTTTTTCTTCATCATTTTTTGTTAATACATTTAATTTTTTATTACAGCAGGCTTCCATGCAATTGTTTGCACATACTAGGCTTACTTTGGGAGATTGACTACTTTCATTATCAGATTGACTACTAGAATTACTTGAAGAGTGAGAAGGAATATCAGATCCCGAATATTCATTACTACTAGATTTGTTCTCAATTCTCATCAATTCTAGAATATGTTCTGTATCTTCATTATATATGTTTAATTGAGTAAGTTTTTCTTTAACTCTACATTTATTTTTGTAATGCCCTTTCTTACCACAATTGTGACAGATTACATTACTTTTGTCGTATTTTTTATTATTTTTGAATTTATTTTTCTTTTTACTAGGTGACTGCTTTTTGTAATGATTATCTTGAGCATTACCTTTTCTTTTTTGTTTATATGGTTTATATTTTTTATGGTAATTATATTTTTTACTATGTTTAGTTTTTCTTCTTGAAGGGGCAATGGGAGGTAGTTCATATTGCTCACAAAATGTTCCTAGTTCATATTTTGCTTTGTTTTTATCTTTATTTGCTTGTTTACTAATCTTAAAATCTATACACATTTTAAGACCTATTTTCTAAATTTGACTTATTATATCTCCGTATGTTAGGTTATTATAATCTATGAAACCTAAGTCTTTACTTAATTCTTCTCGAATCTTATGAGTAAATAAACTAGGTAAACCATTTACAATTTTTTTTCCAAAATGGTTTATTGCTATCATCTCTCATCATAACTCTAGAACTAAATACATCTTTATACCATCTAAAGTCACTTAAGGTGGGGCAAGTAAGGTTACTTAATTGATCATGAATTCTTTTGGTAATATTACTAGGTGTTCCTATAAAATGTTTTACTATAGTAAATAATAATGTGTTAACACCATCAAGAGGGCCAAAACCAGCTTCTTCATCAAAGATGGGTTTGCCTTCATCATCTGTTTGGACGGCATGAATTATGGATTCTCTAGTATCTTTTGTGAAGTGTTTTTCCCACCAAGATCTAAGAATTCCAGTAAATCCCGAAGCTAATAATTCAACAATTTTATATTGTGTTAAATCGTTGAAAGTTGTTAAATAACTATTAGCTACCATTGATATATGGTTTGTTTATTTAATAATTCTTGTTCACTAAGTCCATCTATGTTTCATTCATACATTTTATTGGATGAAACAGAAAACTGATTATTCAAATTTATTTCTTCAAATTGTACATTTGGAGGAGTTGGCTTTGAATACCAATCTTTTTGTTAAACTAGTAGGGTTTGGCTTTTTAAAGGTTAACTTGTTAAATTGATTTTCAATTTCTTGAATAGTGGAATCACTATCTTTCTCACTTTGGGTAGTATTTCTGTCTATGACGGCGATTGCTTTATTGTCACTAGTTTTTGCTTTAGTGTTCAATTTATTTAATAATTTATCTAAAGCTTTTACTATAACTTGATCTTTATTAGGTAATCCTAATCCATATTTTTGTTCTGGCAAGTTTAGTAGGGTCTTTCAATTCTATCTTTAATAATTTGACTTTTATTTTCAATTTTATATTCTATTTTATCTAATTGTTTACCTATTGTTGCTAAATATTGGTTGGTGAAATTATTTTGTTCAACTATTTTCTCTTCATCATTATTAGCATCAGATATTTTAAATGGGCTGGCAACAACTGGTGTGTTTTTAACTTGTATAGTAATTATTTTTAATGGGGGATGACTAGATGATACTCTTGACTTGTCTTCTTTGACCCATTGTGTTTTGGTTATTACATTGCATTTTCTATGGTATTTTTCATACCATAAAAAGAATTTAATAATAATTTTAAATTATAACATAAACTTTTCCCACTTGCTCATTATTTTTTCTCTTTCTTTTTCCAAGTGGTTGGCTCTAAATTGATGTCTTTTATTTCTATTTTCTTTAGAATTGAAGTCATCGGTCAATGTATCCCAATCAATTTCAAATTCTTTTTTAATTACTCTAAGTTTATGGTCAATTATTCTGGTTTCAAAATCTGATTATGTGGGTGACTCATTTTCTTCAGATTCATTGACTGATTCAATATTAGTATAACAAGGGTGACTAACTTGTCCTTCATTTTTTACTCATTTAATTTAATTTCTGTTAGAGATGTCTTACTAAGTAGTTCAGTATTTTTTCTAGAAATTGTATCTATTCTATAAGGTATTGATGAGCTAGATATTCCTTCTAATATTAATGGTGGTTTTCTAAATCTTGACTCATCGAAACTAATCCTAACTGTGCCATCTAAATATTGCTTTATATTTGCTGTGAACGTGGAACAATTAACCTAGTTCCAAACTCACAATTAAACCCGAGAAATCCCTTTCGGTAATTTCTACGAACACTTGGCGGGCGGAATCCGACAAGCAATAAGATCGTTGTACAAACCAAGAAATAGCAACACAATAACAAGCAACAATGGATAGAAGATAAAGAGCAATGACAAACAAGTGCAAATCTAAGAGAAAGAACACACCGAGAGTTTTGTGGAACCCTTTGGGTCTTCCACCAAGAGGTAGCTCCTTTATTGATAAACCAAGAATTACAACCAATTCTCTCTCAATAATACTAGCTCTAGATCAATGGAACAAACCTCCAAAGATCACCTCTCACCTTAGCTAAACCCAAGCTAAGCTCTCTCTTCACTCTTACAAAGCACTCTTACAACTCTTTCAAGTCTCTCTTTTTTACAAATAGAAAATAACCATCCTATTTATATAAAGTGAAAAATAAGAGTAAAAAGTTTTTACCCGCCCAGGTGCAAAACACGTTTTGCACCCATTCTCGAGTACACTGACTTGGTGCAAAACATGTTTTGCACCTCCGCCGAGTACACTGTCTGGTGCAAAAGACCTTTTGCACCCAATCCACGGGTAAACTGCCTGGTGCAAAACACTTTTTGCACCCAATACGCATGCACTGTTTTGGTGCAAAAACTGTTTTGCACCATACCTGCTTGCATTGATTACAAGCCAAACACAACAATCTCCACCTTGGTGAGTAATCCCAAGCCAACCTCGATTGCTTCACCTCGGGATAAGAACCGTGCATCCCCTTAGAGATTATCCCGACACCTCCAAGGTCACACCCTCCTCCTTCAACATGAAATGAGATTAAGAAGCTTTAGGCAATGCTTAAACTTCTCCGCGGTTACCAGTTTTGTGAGCATATCGGCCGCATTCTCATCCGTATTCACCTTTTCTAGGACGACTTCCCCGGAATTAACCCAATCCCGAACTCGGTGATACCGCACATCTATGTGCTTCGTGCGAGCATGATACACTTGATTCTTTGCCAAGTAAAGCGCACTTTGACTATCACACCGTAGCAAAATACTCTCATGCTTCAAACACAACTCGCTCACTAAGCCTTTCAACCATACCGCCTCCTTCGACGCCTCCGTGAGTGCCATATACTCTGCCTCTGTGGTAGACAAAGCGCTTGTTGCTTGTAACATAGATCTCCACGAAACCGGCCCACTTGCCAAAGTGAACACATAACCTGTGGTTGACCTTCTTTTATCAAGGTCCCCCGCATAATCGGAGTCTACGAATCCCGCAACACTATCAGCCCCATCTTTTCGCTCAAACACTATACCCAAGGACTTGGTACCCTGTAGATATCGAAGAACCCATTTAATCGCATTCCAATGCTCTTTACCCGAATTCGACATATACCTACTAACCATTCCAACCGCGTGAGCTAGATCCGGCCTTGTACACACCATGGCATACATTAGACAACCAACCGCGCAAGCATACGGTGTTGTCGACATCTCGGTACACTCATCAAGAGAGGAAGGACATTGCTTTGCGGACAAAGCAAAATGAGGAGCTAACGGAGTAGAAACCAGTTTTGCACTCGACATATTGAATTTCTTAATGACATGAGAAATATATTTCTTTTGCGAAAGCCACAACTTGCCAACCTTTCTATCTCTCCGAATCTCCATACCAAGGATCTTTTGTGCGGCCCCAAGATCCTTCATGTCAAATTCCCGGCCCAATTGCACCTTGAGCTCCTTCACCTTTGACATATCTCGACACGCTATAAGCATATCATCCACATAAAGCATCAACAAGATAAATGAGCCATCATCAAAGTTTCGAACATAGGCACAATGATCACCATCACACCGACGATAACCAATCCGCAACATAAATGAATCAAACCGTAGGTACCATTGCCTTGGCGACTGCTTTAGTCCATACAATGACTTCTTGAGCCGACAAACAAATTTTTCCTTACCTACTTCCTTGAACCCTTCCGGTTGCGCCATGTAAATCGTCTCCTTCAAATCACCATGAAGAAAAGCCGTTTTTACATCCATTTGCTCAAGCTCCAAATCAAATTGAGCTACCATAGCAAGCAAAACCCGTATCGAAGTGTGTCTCACAACCGGGGAAAAAATCTCATCATAATCAACCCCTTCCTTTTGAGAAAACCCCTTCGCTACTAACCGTGCCTTGAATTTCGGTACTTCATCTTTGTTGATTGCTTCTTTCTTCCTAAATACCCATTTAGAACCGATAATACTCCGGTCCTTAGGCCTAGGAACCAAATCCCAAACGGAATTCATTCGTAAAGCCTCCATCTCCTCTACCAAAGCACCCATCCAACTATCCTTGTCTTCGACACTAATGGCTTCTTTATAACTAGTTGGATCACCCTCACTTGTAATAAGGGCATAGTTGACCTCGTCTTCCCAACCAAACCTTGAGGGTGGTTTGATTTCTCGTCGTGGTCTATCCCGTGCTATCGATGGTTCCGGCTCCACCTCACCCGGTCTTTCCTCGGATTCCTCTTCCTCTAGCTCCACCTCAACCGCGTCGTCATTCGGTTGAATTTCATAAGAATCATCTCTACTACCGCTTGAAGATGCTCCACCACTTTCGGTAACCGACGGACTTGGAACTAGAATTGGAATCTTGACCGTATTAACCCCACCGTTATCATTGATCTCTTGGTATTCCCGTTCCTTAAGCATAGCCCCCTCATCAAATGTCACATCCCGGCTAAACAAAAGCTTTCTTGCTACCGGATCCCAAAGCTTGAACCCTTTCACCTCTCCCCCAAAACCGAGAAAGATACACCGGTGAGCCTTCGGGTCATTCTTTGATCTCTCGTCGCTAGGAATATGAGCATATACCGGGCACCCGAACACTCTTAACTTAGAGTAGTCCACTTCTCGCCCCGACCATACTTCTTCCGGACATTTTAAACCAAGATTCACATTCGGTGACCTATTGACCAAGTATACGGCATGATCAACACAAGCCGCCCAAAATTGTTTTCGGCAAACCCACATGAATCCTCATACTTCTCGCCCTATCCATAATGGTACGGTTCATTCTTTCCGCAACTCCATTTTGTTGTGGAGTTTTCTTCACGGTAAAGTGCCTTTTGATGCCGGCATTCTTGCAAAACTTTACGAATTCTCCATCCTTATACTCCCCTCCGTTGTCACTTCTCAAATACTTTACTTTCCGACCCGTTTGATTTTCCACCATAGCCTTCCACTCCTTGAATTTTCCGAAAACCTCGGATTTTTCCCTCAAGTAGTAGACCTAAACTCGACGTGAAAAATCATCAACAAAAGTCATAAAATATTTGAAACCGCCCAAAGAAACTACCTCTAAAGGGCCACACACATCGGAGTGAATATAATCAAGCATACCTCGGCTTTTGTGTTCCGCGGTATCAAATCGAACTCTAGTTTGCTTGCCCATCACACAATACTTGCAGAAATCGAGCTTGCACCCATGGACCCCCTTCAATAATTTTCGTCAATGAAGCTCCTCCATGCCCCGTTGGCTCATGTGGCCAAGCCTCATGTGCCATAACAAAAGCTCATCACCTTCCGCTTCCGTGGAAACCGCTGCTCCACCAACCACCGTGGTTCCTTTCAACCTATAAAGGTTGTTCGATGACTTTGTGCCGCGCAAAATCACCATTGACCTCTTCTTCACCTTCATAGCCCCGTCTTCGGCTTGAATCACACACCCTTTTGAGTCGAGCGTGCCTAAGCAGATCAAATTCTTCTTGAGAGCGGGTACGTGTCTAACATCACTTAGCGTGTGGGTCACGCCATCCCACATCTTTATTTTCACCGTGCCAATACCAACAACTTTGCATGTAGCATCGTTGCCCATGAAGATTTCCCCTCCATTGCATTCCGTATAGTCAACGAACCAATTACGATTCGGGCACATGTGATAGGAGCATCCGGAATCAAGAATCCACCCATTACTTTGATCCGCTAAAAAACAAGTAAGAACATCGGTGTTAACCTCTTGGTCCACCTCTTGGGTCGCAACTCCCGCAACCTCCTTTGGTGCGTCCGCCCTCTTACCTTTTAGCTCCGGGCAATTCTTCTTGATGTGGCCTACCTTGTGACACTTAAAGCACTCCCAATTACTTCGATCTCGTGATTGAGACCGACCCGTGCCTCTATTCTTGGCACCCCGTGACCTTGACCGCCCACTTCGTTCACCACCACCACTCTTGGCAACCAAGCCCTCACTTGATGAAGAGCTTGCCCCGCTACCTCCCTTTTTCATGGCCACGTGCCATTGGAGGTCCTTGACAACCTTATTAAACTTGAGCGTTGTCTTGCCAAATATCAACGTGGTAACGAAGTGATCATAGGAGTCCGGCAATGAAGCAAGCAACAATAAGGCGCGGTCCTCCTCATTAAATACAACATCAATTCTCTCAAGGTCATGCACTATTGCCTTGAAGACATTGATGTGCTTGTTCAAATCTTGCCCCTCCTTCATTTCCAACTTGAAAAGTTGCTTCTTGAGGTTCAACTTGTTGGACATAGACTTCCCTATGTACATCTCCTTCATCCTAGTCCACATATCCTTTGCATTCTTCTCTGACATCAAGTTTCTCAACACTTCGTTGGTCACATGCATCTCTATAGCGGACATAGCTTTCTTATCAATCTCATTCCATTGGTCTTCGGACATATCTTGCGGCTTTTTCTCAAGTCCAATCAATGCAACTTGCAAATTCGATTGGACGAGTACCCCCCGTATCCGCCTTTGCCAAATACCGAAATTGATAACCTCGTCATAAGGCTTTATCTTAACTTCCATAGTGCTCCCAACACCTACAATGGTAGAAGAACTAGCTTGTGTTGCAACTACTCCGGTTTGAGTCCCTTCGGCCATTTATCGAACACTTGGCGCACAAACCTTGCACCCAATAGCCAAACCTTGATACCAAACACTAGGCACCAACCAAATCCTCTGATACCACTTGCTGTGAACGTGGAACAATTAACCTAGTTCCAAACTCACAATTAAACCCGAGAAATCCCTTTCGGTAATTTCTACGAACACTTGGCGGGCGAAATCCGACAAACAATAGGATCGTTGTACAAACCAAGAAATAGCAACACAATAATAAGCAACAATGGATAGAAGATAAAGAGCAATGACAAACAAGTGCAAATCTAAGAGAAAGAACACACCGAGAGTTTTGTGGAACCCTTTGGGTCTTCCACCAAGAGGTAGCTCCTTTATTGATAAACCAAGAATTACAACCAATTCTCTCTCAATAATACTAGCTCTAGATCAATGGAACAAACCTCCAAAGATCACCTCTCACCTTAGCTAAACCCAAGCTAAGCTCTCTCTTCACTCTTACAAAGCACTCTTACAACTCTTTCAAGTCTCTCTTTTTTACAAATAGAAAATAATCATCCTATTTATACAAAGTGAAAAATAAGAGTAAAAAGTTTTTACCCGCCCAGGTGCAAAACACGTTTTGCACCCATTCTCGAGTACACTGATTTGGTGCAAAACATGTTTTGCACCTCCGCCGAGTACACTGTCTGGTGCAAAAGACCTTTTGCACCCAATCCACGGGTAAACTGCCTGGTGCAAAACACTTTTTGCACCCAATACGCATGCACTGTTTTGGTGCAAAAACTGTTTTGCACCATACCTGCTTGCATTGATTACAAGCCAAACACAACAATATTTTCTAAGTTCATGATATTACTTGTGATTGGTCTTTGTGGGATTTCATTGTCTAAAATCCATTGACTAGGTAGACTAACATATTTCCATAAAATGGTTTTTGGAACTTGAATATTAGCATCATTAGTACTGCTTTGGATTAAAACAGTTTTGTCTTTTGGACTTTTACTAAGTGCTTTAACATTTAAATTTGTTTTCATTGTTTTATAATAAATTATATATATTAAAGCAAGAGCTTGAGATCATTCAATCATTTGAGTGATTTCTCCCGTAGTTTTAATATTTAGAATTAATGCTTTTAATAAATGAGGATCACTTAAACTAAAAGTGAAATCCGAAAAACAATTAAAATGGACTGGACTATTATGTAAACTTGACTCAATTATGCCTAAAATGCTAGGTAATAATTTAAATATTTGGCATCTCTTAGACACAATAAAATTGATGAATTAATTCCTTTAATTGGTAAACGCTTAACTGCAACTTGTATTAAACCAATATGGATGATATTATATCCATTTTGCCTATGATTTTTAATAACTTCAGTGGTTAACAGACTACAATTTTCATGTTCCTTATTAATAGCGTAATTTTTTTTATAGTTTTAGCATTATAATATGACTTAAAATTTTCTAAGAAGGTTGACTTATAAATTTCTCTAGGAGAGACTCTGGGGATATTCCAATCTCCAAATTCTTGACTAACATTTTCATAAATATGTTCTTCTTGATTAACTATATATGGGATTGAGGACAATGATGACCTTGAGCTAACTGAAGAATAAGATCTAAAAAGTCAACTCATTTTTAACTCTGTGTATTCTTGTTCTTACTATCTCCTTTTAATATGTTCTATAGGTGCATACCTTCTTACCTTAAACAGACGCATACCTAGTTGTATTAACCCTTGCTTACAACTGCTTTCACCTGAATACTTACACCGGCTTTGGTTAACTGACAAAGGTGTTCTACAGTAAGTTGGGTGACTTAAGAACGGAGTCTTGAAAATAAATAAGAATTTCGAATAAGCAGATGAAAATGAAATCGACTGAATAAATCAAATTGTTCAATAATCACCAATAACCTCTGATACCAAAAGGGGAAGAAATCGGGAAACAATATGAAAATTTTAATAGAGTGCGCAGATAATAACTTAAAACTTAAATTATTAATAACAAAATTACAAAATAAAACTGAATATAAAATAACTTACAAATTAACTTGACTGAATGCTTGTAGAAATAACTTGAAAGTAAATTACAATTTGTCTACTGAATACAAAAAAAGACTCAAGATTTAGAAAATTCTTTGAAATAGTAGGTATGAGACCTACCTTCTTTCTTCTCATCTCATCTCTTTTATATATAAAATGGAGAAAGGAATGCATAGGAGTGCATGATTCACGGGCCAAAGTAATCAATTACTTTGGAGAAAGTAAGTGGTACTACAGTGCCTCCATTTGTTGCAATAGTATTTCCACTTGTCTTTTACTTTTAACTTTTACTTTAATTCGTCCTTTGGATGCTCCTTGTCTCGAATTTGTCTCGAACAAGATGCTTCTGACGAGGTGGATGAAATATCATTATTTATTTCACTAAAATAAAAAGACCATTTAATAAATAAAGTGTTAGCTTTTCTTAGATATTTGGTGTGATGGCCATCAGTCGACTGATGAGCACTGTCTATTAGGCCAAAATTTCAATTTTTGGACTTTTATAATTTTGCTCCAAATTCAATTCTAATGCTTTGGGGATGTTCAAAAGATTTTCCTAAAACAACTATTTTCACAAAAGCTTAAAATATGCTCATTTGAATTTAATATGAATTTATTTGAAAACCGAATTTTGTAGAATGATGTTTTCAAAGGCTTTTCAATTCAAACTTGTTTTACATCAATCTTTCAATGCTATATGAATATGTATGAGCTATGTAATTTATCAAAGAAAAAACTTTACAATAGTCTTAAGTACTCATTCAAAATATAATTTAACGAGTTTTCGAGTGCTTAGATTGTTTCTTCGATTCTTCACTTGCATCATTTGCCTTGAAGCTTTTCATATATTACTTTGATCTTGATCTTTAATGGATTGTATATCAATACTACTTGATCAAAGATGTTGAGTGAAGCAAGCCAATGTGATTTGAATACTTATAGAGGAATGATCTTGGTTTGGATTAATCGATTTTGGTCCACGTATGATGATTATTGAAATATGGCTATAATTACTTTAACACACATGTTAAATTACACATGATTGATTTATTATTATTATCAAAATAAGATTAAGACCTTCTAGGTCTACAGTCGGCATGTGAGTAATGATTTTCGCATTAATTGGCAAAAAAATAGATTTAATAAATTCATAATTCCACTGACATGATGGTAGCATCAAGTCCGAAACTCGCAAATGGAGATAGTTATCATCCACACATGGGGACATAGGGCGAGGAATCCAACGATCCTTCCAAATAGTTATCAATTGTCCATTCCCTATATACCACTCGGTGCTATACTCTAAAATTCTCTGCACGTCGCAAATGTTCTTCCAAATGAACGAGGCCTCATCTGGCCTAAGCGGATTAGGAAAATATTTGGTCTTCAACACCTTAGCCATCAATGAACTAGGATTTGAGAAAAGCCACCAATTTTGTTTGGCCAGAAGCGCAAGGTTGAAAGCTTTAAAATCTCTAAACCCCAACCTGCCTTATTTCTTTGAGGAACAAAGCTGTCTTCAATTATCCACTTTATTCTGTTAGAATTAGCATCATTGTTCCACCAAAAATTAGAGATGAGAGATGTAAAATCATCACAAGTCACGTGGTAGTCCTGGTTATGTTCTAATACCATTTGTAACAACCCGGTCCAGAGCCTAACAAGATATTGTCTGCTTTGGCACACAGCCACACGATTTTGTTCTTGGCAGTTGCACACATAGCGACCCCCAAAAGACCTTTTACTAGTTAGGAACCAAATGGGTACTTATGAACCAATAATCTACTTATTATACTACCGATGTGGGATATTTTGGGTCATTACATTCTCTATTATAAGTAAACAAATTTTTTTTGTTTTCCCTATAGCCTTCACTAAACCAAGATATTTATCATGTCAACCAGCTTAAAAAAACCCCTAATATAATGTTTACAACATCCTTATCCTCAGCCTTTGTATTTTTACTAAAGACATCACACTTTTATTGAGATTAATTTGTAACAACCCGGAAGCATCTTTATAATCATTCAAAATGTAACTCGCCTCATAAGATTGGCTTGAGATTGCATCCCTAAAAATGACACTATCATTAACGAAAAATAAATGAAACACACGAGGACCCCCTCTACTTGCATTGTAATACCCCGTAATATAATAGGTGTAAATTAGACACATATTTCTTGGTTGAGTATGGACTAAATTATAAAGTTGCAAAAGTTCAGGGTTAAAATAATAAAGTTATGAAACTTCAGGGTTAATTTTCGTAATTAAACATAAAGTTAGATTTTTTTCCTTTTAAGCCTAACCGACTCCACTATCTGTATTCCTTTGATTTTCCATTTTCGTTGCCGAGCGACAAAGAGAAATTAAAGAAAATAGGTACGAAAATTTCGTCTTAGCAATTGGTCATCAAAACTCCGCCGAATCGAGTCGAGCCTTAAGGAAAAGTTGTTCTATACGTTGAGGGCTACGCAACGGTATAAGAATTTTAGAGTTGTGCTAGTCAGGGTTTGGGTATCAACTCAAATTTTATTATTTGGGGCCAAATATTCCGAGGTAGGGGTTTAATTAATTTTAAAAGCTGATAATATAATTTTATTATATATAAATCATCATATTTTAATTGTCTTTCTTTTAAGAATTATTATATGATGATGATGATGATGTTTTGTGATTTATAAAGCTATGTGTATGTTATTTGAAGCAAGATATGCCATTATACATGATACATTTGTATTATCTGATATACATGAGATATCCCTTGGATGTATAAATATTTTATATTTATAAAATTAATTAATGAATTATATACATCAAGGGACATGTATAGAGATTTGTTGTGGTTATATGGCATAAGTTGTTCCAAATATTCATTTATTAGCATTATTTATTAGCATGTTATGCATACTGTGCATCGTCATTGTGTCAACCGAATTCTTGGAGACTTTTTGGCAAGTTCGGATTATTCTTTTGGCCTATCATGTGGGCATATATCTTGTATTTACGGTGCCAAAAGCTTCTTATATCTGCTGAATTATTCTGAGATGTGATATGGTTCTGTGATGGGTTTAATATGATTGTTATTGTGGTCCTTCGATGATGAAGGGAATATGTATTGACTAGTGCTTGCCGATGTGAAAATAAGTAGCGCTCGGTGCCCTTGGGTTGAAAATTCCTAAACTCCCGGGGGACAGCAATGAGGTCGGCTGTCTAGAGCCCGCGGTGAGTAACCCGGAAATCTAGGCCTCGGCAAAGCACTAGTGATTCTGTGATATGATATGGATGGACACGTGGTCCAATTATATTATGATATGATGATGATCTTTGATGGGCTGAATGATATTATATTGTGATTATGTTCGACTTATTCTCTAGGGCGGTCAGGCCCGTTCTTCTTCTTATGATTATGATTTGGCCCAGCTTCGGTATCTCTTGGGGGCGGTCAGGCCCATTGTTATTATCATTATATTGATTTGGTTTGGCCTCGGTATTCTTTCGGTATAATGATTGACACAAGGGAGGTAACCTGCATATGCACATGCATGCATTGTTTTATTGGTTGAGCCATGATTTATGATTAAATAGTTAATTACGTTTTAAACGTAATATTGCCTATTATATTCCCCCCATACTGAGCTGTGAGCTCACCCCTTTTTATGTAAACAAATTCAGGTATTCAGGAGACGGATACGGCAGATGAAGCAACTGGGTCGGGAACGAAATAGAGGATCTCTGATACCGACTCATTTTTGTTGTATAGGTGTGTACATGGCAAGCCACGGCTAGCCTGAGTTATTGTTTACTCTGTAATACATATTAACATAGTGTGTATGTCTTTTGGATTTTATGTCTAGGTATAGATGTATATTGCACCCATGTTTTATATTATCGCCCGTAACATGAGTATCAGGGTTGTTTATTCCAGGTTATGTGATTTTCTTGGATTTATTGTTTTATTTTTTTTATTTCAAACCTACTTTAGCTCGTCTAAGGTGGGTTAGTAACGCTCCAGGTCTTAATTACAGGTGTTATATTACTAATTAAGGCGGGGGTGTTACACGCACTAATTCCCAAAATAACTCCATCCTACAATACTCTTGAAACAAATAAGATTGGCGCTCATCACAAATTAAGAATAAATATTGGGATAGTGGATCTCCTTGGTGTAGACACCCCGATCCGTGACCCCCGCAAGAACCCTAACGACCTACGAGACTACTATTTTTTGGAGTCTAGGACACACCCGAGCACCCGAAACTACTCCGGGGGGGTTTGTTGCGCGACAAACCTATTTTTATGAAGGATTGTCGCACGACATATCACATTGTCGCGCGACAATCATTGGAATGTCGCGCGACAATCCCACTATGTCGCGCGACAATCCCTCTCTGCACCCGACCAACCACTTTCTGACACATCACAGTGTCATGACCCATCACTTCAGCCGTTTGTCGCACGACATACAGGAATGTCGCGCGACAAACAGATATGTCGCGCGACACTTGCCTTTTTTGGGGAAATGTCGCGCGACAATCTTCCCCGAGCAGTATAAATAGGCCAACACCCCCAAGGGTTCAAGGCAGCAATTGGAATCTGAGAATTTGGAGCTTTAGATTTGATTTTTATCAAGCACTTTTCTACTATTATCTTATTTCTGAAGAATTATCGAATCTATCCTCGACACTCGACGTGTCCCGTCTCCGGAATCGATTTCTCGGAAATATCTGAAGAAAGAGAAGATTATTATCGCCAGAGATCCCTCTGCCGTATTATATTTTCTTTCTTATTATTATTCTCGTCGGGAAGGTAAAGAAAGTCCCTTATAGTATTTAAAATTAGATATCTGTGTACTTGTTTTACTTCTGTTATTCTGTCCACGTTTTATTTGAATAAACTTATTGTCAAGTTACAAATAGTCTATCGTTTTCGACACAAAAGACCCTGATAAAACCATTTTCAAAACCAGAAGAATAAGTACGTTATCGTCCGGATAAAATTCTGTTTTCAAAACCCGGACTGATAAGACTTATTTAGGAATTAAAAATCAACATATCCTGTCTTCTCTATAGACTGCGATGTGTCTGATAATTCTCCTCTCAAGAGTCATGATTCCATATTAAATTAGTCCCGATATTAGATCCGAACTTTCACAAAAGTAAACACAACACGAGAAAACCGTCATTATCTGAGGAAATAATACGGGACACTCTTTCAAAATAAAAGGTTTTGTCATGTGTATTTACATCTTTTCAAATAAATAAAATATCGGATCTCGGAACACAAAGGTTTTCATCCCTTTCCCGTCTTCCTCCAGAAATTAGGGTTTTCATTTGAAAAGTAGTAGACTGTCAGTAAAAGCATCCAAGTTTTTCAACATAGAATAAACATATAAGTCCACTAGAGACCGAAAGGGCGGAATGGGTGCTTAACACCTTCCCAAACCGTAATATAGTTCCCGAACCCTATAGAAACCTGGTTTCGCAGACAAACGTGTAAAGAAAGGCTTGTCTATAGCCTTTCCCCTTACACAACCTTTTTGTCCGTTTTCTCGTAAAACGTACTGGTGACTCTGAACGAACCCCTTTGCATCTAGAATAGACGTAGGGACACACGATATGAATCATCAAACAACTCCAAGCAAATGGAACGACGGGATCCTTTCCGACGTTTCAGACCACCACGAACGGGGACGAGACCCGGGGGGGTCGCATTTGCGGATTCTCACAGTGCGACTCTGCTGGGGACACTAGAGAACTAGACTCTTATATATGGACTTTTTGTTTATTTGAATACTTGTTTTTTTCTACTTTCCCTACTTATGTTAATTGATTGAGAAGAAACATTTTTTTTAGAAAAAGGGAATTTTTCAAAAATACGTAATCAAGATAATGATATTTGTAAACCCAACCTTTTTCGCACGCACTATCACAAATCATGCATTGGTTCTACGAGTGTGAATTTACCCCAAACCCTCGGAAGTATTATAAGTGAGTAGGGAGTTGGCTTGCTTGGGCCAACATAAACCGAAAGCATTTACTTCCACTCTCCTTGGCCAAGTACGCCCCCGAGGTATATCGAGTGACGAGAACACTCACGTACCCGGGAAGTATATCAAAAGGCTCTTGCACGTACCCGTCCCTGGGGTATATCGCAAGGTCTTGCCAAAAAGGAGGGAGCCTGAAGCCTTAACCGTTCGTACACCTGCGCTGCATATAAGATCGAGTCAAGATAAAACACTTGTCAAACAGCCATAGGGGATGTACCACCTTACGGCTTACTTTTGGACGCCCTTTTAAATCCGAGGCTCTTCTCGGCAATTTTTAGTGGTTCTTTTGGCAAAAATCGAGTCGCATCACAGTCTTCCTTCATCTTCGCCACGTGGTTTCGTCTACAGTCGTGAAGCAACAAACAGACTGGAAGGTTAGGCCGGCCGTGATCACACCGGAAGACTAGTAAGACCAAGCACACCTGAAATGGCCGATGAACGTGAGAATCGAAAGACAGATCAGAGCCTAGCCGAGGCATCATCAGCTCAGCCAACCCTAGCCGAAATGCACCGTTTACTCATGACCGTCAGCAGGGATCTGGCAAACCTCACGAACGAGCAACAGGGTACCCAAATCCGAATAGAAGAATTATCAGCCGAACGAACTGCACCACCGGGGTTTGATCGACTACCACCGAATCGAGATCCGAACCAAGGACAATCTTCACAAGTACTCCCCCCAGTTCAAGGAACCAATCCACCCCAAACGGGCCCTATCGTAGTTGGTCCCGTTCAAACCGACCCCAACAATCAGAACCAATGGGCCCCGGATTCAGGCCCCACTTACCAACAGCAGGAGCCACCCATAGTCTGGCCGCAACCCCAAGTACAACCCGATTTTGACCCCCAATACCAACCATGGCCACAAGTTCCCGCAAAACCCATTCCACCACCGGCCCCAGCAGCCCTCCCCAATGAATACCCAGATATCAACCGACTTCGGGCAGTATATGCAGAATCGGTAATAGCACGGGAACAGCCCGACGAGGTGTCAAGAGAGAATGAGGAAATGAAGAAGCTGAAAGAGCAGATGAGAGTCCTATAGAAGGGGGTGTCCCTAATAAAAGGTGCAGACGAGATCACGGATATGAATGCCTTCTCCCTCTACCCAGAAGCGAGATTACCCCAGGGATTCAAACTCCCTTCCATCACCAAGTTCACTGGAACCACGCCCCCTAAAACTCACCTACAGTCCTACATCAGATCCATGCAAGTGTCCGGTTGTGGAGAGCCGGAATTAGCACAAGCCTTTCACATGACTCTCACGGGAGCCGCCCTGAGATGGTTCTTTGGTCTAGAAAGGCATCACACGCAGACTTGGGGAGATATCGTCAAAGAATTTATGACCAAATACGGGTCCAACGAGGATTTGGAAATTACCCGTAAACACCTGGAAATGGCCAAACAGGGCGAGAAAGAAAGCTTCAGCGACTTTGTCACCTGCTGGAGGGAGATGGCCTCCCAAATGTCCAAACGACCCGATGAAGAAGAACAGCTGGAAATCATTCAGAAGAATTTCACTCCAGCCGTACTGAGTTGCATGGGAAAGCATGTATTCCCACACTTCAGGGCCCTGTTGAGTATGGGGTCACAAGTAGAGGAAGAATTGGCCAAGAAAGTTGAAACCGATACCAAGAAAGCCGCATACACCGGGAGAAAGACAGCCACTACAGCCGTGAATCAAATAAGCTCATACCCCTATCAACAGAACCCCTTTCAACAACCACAACAGCCACCTCCGATGAGTTGGCCCGCACAAGAAGGCCCTTCGAACACCGAGGACAAGAAAAGGAGAAACTTCTGCACCCTCCCCACTACACTGGTAAAAAGTCTGGAGCTGCTCCAAAAGGCCAGACTAATCACTCCACTCAACCTGCGCCCCCCACCAAACCCTATTCCAAATACCTGGAGAATGAATGAGAATTGTGCGTATCATCAAGCTGCAGGACACGACACGGAGCGTTGTTTGGCCCTTCGTCATCGTATTCAAGACCTCATTGAAGCCGGAACCATCCCCGCACCCGGCGGGCCCAATGTTACTAACAATCCACTTCCTAACCATGCTCCACCTGTAGGGATTAATGCCTTGACCACTGATGAAGAAGGCTTCGATTCCGTGGGGCTCATTCGAGATGACCCAACCTACAGGGCACCCATTGTACTGCCAGCAAAGGCTCAAGTTACCCCAGGCCTCAATCCAATAATCGACCAATGGATGGCCAAAATGAACTTCCTACCCGGGCAGGGTTTAGGAAAAACAAATCAGGGGATCTCACAACCACTCACAATCAAAACCAATCCCGGAAAATCTGGGATAGGATGGACCCAGAATAAGAAGAAACAATCATGGAAATCCCAAAACCCCCCCAGGGAGACAATCTGTATGACAGAAACCTCCCCCGGGACTTTCAGTTGGTCGACAGAGCCAGAGTCGTCAGAAGCTTCGGAAGGATCAGACCCAACATCCCTTTGGATACAACAGATTACCCGCTCGGGAAAGGTATACCAGCCACCACCGATGGATGCCGAGAAATCACCACCTCCTAAGGAAGTAGGAGAAGACCGAGTACTGGAACAGTTGAAGAAAACCCAGGCACACATCACCATTTGGGGCCTCTTGGTTGCCTCCAAACCTCACAAGACCGCCTTCATTAAACTCCTAGATGAGGCTGTCATATCGCCAAACTCCACGCCCGAACAGCTGCCAAATATGATCGGGTCACTCACAGTCCAAAGAAGTCTGTCATTTTCAGATGAAGACTTGTCTCCATTGGGGAGAAAACACAGCCTGGCTCTCCACATCACCGTCCGAACCCGAGGGAAGATCTTGCCACAAGTCCTCATCGACAATGGGTCGACCATAAATGTTTGCCCCCTGAAGACTGCCAGATGCTTGGGTATCTTGGATTCAGAACTTTCACCATCCGCCGTAACCGTCAGGGCCTATGATAATACCAGGAGGGCCGTTCTGGGTTCTCTGAAGCTTGATCTCATGGTCGGTCCCGGAATCTTCCCGGGCGATTTTCAAATCATAGACATCCCCTCCAGTTTTAATCTACTGTTAGGAAGGGCATGGCTACACGACATAGGAGCACTCCCCTCCTCCTTACACCAGAAGATCAAGATACCGTTTGAAGGGAACGTAATCACCATCCAAGGAGACCCTGAAAGGACCTTGGCAGATCTGGAATTTCCGATTTTGGGCATCGGGAGTCAGAGTATACAGTTGGGAGGCTTTTCTTACGAGCCTCAAGTACAAACTCTCAGCACCCAGGTAATCGAATATCTTCCCCCTGACAATATCCCCGGTCTCAGCATCAAGATCACGAATATGCTGAGAATGATGAAATACTTGCCTGGAGCCGGTCTGGGGATGGGACAGCCAGGACTACTTCAAGCCTTGGAACCAGTAACAAGGTACGAAAGGGAAGGTTTGGGGTACCAACACACTAAAGAGGACGATCAACAAAAAAGAGTCCGAGGGCATCAGTATCCGAGTTTCAGCTCTCTGAACGGATTCTTTATCAAAGAAGGAGAGGACTTCCCCTTTTACGGCTTCCAGGAGCCTTGGAGAAACAACAACGGAGAGAACCTTCCTGGATGGAAAATCTTCTATGAAGAGGACCTCTATATCAAGGAAAACACCGTACACAGCTTCTCTACCAAGTTGACAATCGGGTCGAAGGAAGAAAGTGAAGACAGGAAAGGCGAAGAGGAAGAAATGATCGGAGATCTCTTCGACATCATGGCTCTGGGGGATGATGAGCCAAGAGACGACCCTGTACACTTGATATACGCTGATCCAGACTACTAAAGGGGAGGGGAAAAGAGCGAAATTGTAAGGGTGAGAGATAAGAGTGAGGGTAAGGATAGGAGGGAGTCTCTCTTAAATGAACTTTTTAAACTTGTACCTGTAAATACTATTATCAATGAAGAGAACTCTGTTTTTCGTTACCCTGTTATTTTTAATTCTGTAATTGCTTATATGGAATTGGAAAGATTGAACGAACACCCTGAACGGGAGGAGCAGCATATACAAAGCGAGGAAGGAGACACTCTTGTGATTAACCTCGGAACAGAGGAGGAAAGAAGAGAGGTCCGCATTGGGGCAAGCCTAAGTGAGACAGAAAGAGAAGAATTCACACAAACTCTGAAAGAGTATGTGGATGTCTTCGCCTGGTCTTATGCAGATATGCCAGGTTTGAACAGCCAGATAGTCATGCACGAGATACACACCAAGCCAGAATTTAGGCCCGTCAAGCAGAAGCTGAGGAAACTTACGCCAGAATGGTCCTTAAAAGTGAAAGAAGAGGTGATGAAACAATTAAGTGTGGGTTTCTTGCGGGTAATCGAATACCCTTCGTGGTTAGCCAACATCGTGCCTGTTCCAAAAGCTAATGGGAAAGTCCGCATGTGTGTGGATTACCGGGATCTCAATAAAGCTTGTCCAAAAGACGATTTTCCCTTGCCTAACATCGATTTGATAGTAGATAATACTGCCAACCACGCCCTGAAGTCATTTGTGGATGGTTTTGCCGGATATAACCAGATCAAGATGCACCCAGATCACCAAGAGAAAACAGCATTCATCACACCGTGGGGAACATACTGCTACACCGTTATACCATTTGGGCTAAAGAACGCCGGGGCAACGTATCAGAGGGCAGCTACGGCTATCTTTCACGACATGATTCACAAAGAAGTAGAGGTGTATGTAGACGACATGATAATCAAGTCAAAAGAGAGGAAAGGCCACGTACCAGCCTTGCGAACCTTCTTTGATCGGCTCCACCAATATCAGATGAGACTCAACCCGCAGAAATGTGTGTTCGGGGTAACCAAAGGAAAACTCCTGGGATATGTCGTCAGTAAGAAGGGAATCGAGGTGGACCCCGCTAAAGTTCAAGCTATCCAAGACATGCCTAAACCTCGTACCGAGAAAGAAGTCCGAGGATTTTTGGGTAATCTGCAGTACATCAGTAGGTTCATCTCTCAGCTCACTCAGACCTGCGAGCCCATCTTCAAACTCCTGAGGAAATCTTCACCAGGAGAGTGGGACGGCCAGTGCCAAGAAGCTTTTGATAGAATCAAAGAATACCTCTCCAAACCCCCAGTGTTAGCCCCGCCCCAGACCGGACTGCCACTAATCTTATACCTAACCGTCACTGATTCGGCTGCGGGAGCAATGCTAGCCCAGCACCTGACCGATACCCGGAAGGAGCAGGCCATCTATTTCCTCAGCAAAAAGCTGTCCCCGTTTGAGATAAACTACACACCATTGGAGAAATCGTGTACCGCTCTCGTCTGGGTAACACAGAAACTACGGCACTATATGCTAGTTTTCCCAGTCATCCTGGCATCACGGATCGATCCATTGAAATACCTCTTCGAGAAACCGGCTCTCTCGAACCGAATGGCAAAATGGTTGTTTCTACTCTCCGAATTCGACATCACCTACATGACCCAAAAGGCAGTCAAAGGCAAGATCATAGCTGATTACCTGGCCCACAATCCGATATTAGGAGACATGCTAGAAGAAGCCGAGTTCCCGGACGAAACCATCATGAACGTCGAGATCGATGAAGACTGGAAGTTGTACTTTGACGGGGCCGCCAATCGAAACAGAAACGGGATAAGCATCCTGTTAGTTTCTCCGGACCAAACTCACTCCCCGGTATCATATCGTCTGGACTTTTTTTGCACCAACAACATGGCCGAATATGAAGCATGCATACTCGGGTTAGAGATCGCTCTTCAAAAGGGTATAAAGAGAATACAGGTATACGGAGATTCAGCACTAGTGGTCCACCAAGTTCTGAAAGAATGGAAGATCAGAGATGAGAAATTAGTCCCTTACCTCGCCCGACTAGAGGATGTCGCAGGAAAGTTCGAGCGTGTGGAGTTTTACTATATCCCCAGGTCCCAGAATAGTTTTGCTGACGCATTGGCAACCCTGGCATCTATGATCGATATTCCGGAGGGGATGGAAGAAATAACCCTCACGGTACAAAAGAAATCAGGACCAGCGCACTGCATGACCCTTGAGGTAGAAACTGAAAAAAACGGTGACTCGACCGTTTGGTTTTATGACATCTGGAACCTCCTGAAGAACCACCAGTATCCCGAGGAAACAGACAAGAGAACGCGGGTCACCCTCAGAAGACTAGCATCAGGATTCATACTCTGTGCCGGAAGATTATATAAAAGGAACTACGACGGGACTCATCTTCAATGTCTCACCGAAGAAGAATCGGTTAGAATGATGGATCAGATACATGGGGGCGATTGCGGACCTCATATAAGCGGGCATACACTTGCCCGCAAGATCATCAGGCAAGGGTATTTCTGGTCTACCCTACAAACCGACTGTGCTGACCATGTACGCCGTTGTCACAAATGCCAAATCTATGCTAAATCCCAGAAGCTTCCTCCAAAAGAGTTGTACAACATGACTGCTCCCTGGCCTTTCGCAACTTGGGGAATCGACGTCATAGGGAAAATCTCGCCCAAAGCCAGCAACGGCCATTAATTCATACTAGTAGCCATCGACTACTTCACCAAATGGGTGGAAGCCGAGTCTTACCAGACCCTGGATGCCAGGAAAGTTGCCCGATTCATCAAAAGGAACATTGTCTGCCGATATAGGGTCCCACACGAGATCATCTCAGATAACGGCACCCACTTCGAAGGAGATGCTAATACAGTCATGGAGGAATACGGTATCACCCGACACAAATCTTCGCCATATAGACCACAAACCAATGGGGCAGTTGAAGCCGCCAACAAGAATTTGAAGAATATCCTAAGCAAGATGACCGACACCTGCCGGGACTGGCCGGAGAAATTACCATATGCATTGTGGGGATACCGCACCACCGAGAGGGTCTCCACCGGGGCAACCCCATTCTCGCTGACATACGGGATGGAAGCAGTCCTCCCTGTCGAGTTAGAGGTCCCTTCCCTCAGAGTAATGCTAGAGAATCAAGTCAATGAACTGGAGTGGGTCCAGGCACGGTATAACGAGCTAGCCCTATTGGATGAGAAAAGATTGAAAGCAGCATACCACCATCAAGGGTATCAGAAGAGAATCGCTCGAGCATTTAACCAGAAAGTGAAGACTCGGGGTATCAATGAAAATGACATCGTGTTGAAAGAAATTCGAGAGCCAGCCAGAGATCCGAGGGGTAAGTTCGGGCAGAAGTGGACAGGGCCATATATCGTCAAAGAAATCGATACAGGGGGCGCCGCTATACTCACTGACTTAGACGGGCAGTTACTACATTCACCAGTCAACATGAACCGACTAAAGAAGTATTATCAATAGGCACAACATATATAAGAACTACGTAAACCTGAGCCCCAACTCGAATATTGTATTTTGGAAAAATAAAAAAGGGGGAACGTAGGCAACCTGAGAAGTGAATTCAGGCCCGGTTTAAACTTTGTAAATAAATTTATTTCCCGCAAGCAGTCCCTCATATATTATTAAAAGTTGGTTCAGAACACCGAATGTTACAAAGGAGACATAACAAATACGAAAGAAACTAATCCCTAGGGGTTGGCCACACTAGGTCCTCAATAGCCAAATCGATCCGAGCTTCGTCCAAGATCTGATATGCAAAGACAATGTTATCATCAGTAGCCTCCGTATCCATGAACCGGAACCACTCCATTTGAAAGGGGTCGTCGATCAGTTCTCCTTCCAGAGATTGCCAGCAAGAGCGGATGATATCAGCCCGGAGGGGCCGGGTAATACCAAAACGGGCATAGTTGAACTGACGAGTCAGTCGAGCACGCCACATCCTCTCTACCGATAAAGAAACATGTGGGGTCACAAATTTAGACTCAGAAGAGAAGTTGTTCAGACCAAGGGGAACCTCCTGAGGAATGTTAAACTACCGAAAAAGACGCCCAGGGAGATAAAAGGAAGTGAACCAGAGCCCGCGGAGCCAAACGTAGTTCTGACCCCCAGTGCTAAGTACCATCGTCCTCAGCTTCCACCAAGGAATGTTCCACCGGATAGCCCGAAAGTTCTCTGAAAACCATACCGTCCAATCAGAGGAAGACATGGTCAAAGCACCAAAGAGAGGCCGATGGAAGAAATGAGTCGGATTGTCGAGCCGAGCTCCATTGAAACCCACCGATCGAAAGCGCTCTAGCAGCCACATGTATAACAGACGCGGACTCCCCCGGAAAAAGGGCGAGGCCCCCCGTTGAACATCATCAAGACCATTCAGGGTCTCTGCAAGAATGATCGGCACTATAGACTCCCCATTTCTAGCCTGGTAAATCAGACTCAGGATAGTCGGATCAACACGGGAAGAACCCGTCACCAGCAGCATATCAGAAACCAGGCAAATCAGGGCCGCTGCAGTACGCCCCACGCCGTAAGAGGCCCTATCTTCATAACGATGAAAGAACCTCACCATTTTATGGAGGTCAAGAAAACCATCGGCAATGAAACCATCACAGGCCGCCTGGGGAATGGCTAACAGAGCAATTAGCATGTCACGGGGACCGATTTCTTTTATGGGAACTGCCATCGGGAGACAAACGTCATAACGTAACAGCTAGGAGAACTCCTCATAGGTCGGGCAGAGCTCATCTAGTCCAAAGCGGAAGAGATGGTCCGCAGGACTCCAGAAATACAAGGCACCTAATAGAAAGGAAAAATCGACGGGACGATGGCACCAACCCGCTAAAGGACTGAAGGCACCAAAGTTCAGACCATTTTCGGAAGATATCAAAGCATCTCGAGCATTGACATAAGAAAAATCAGATTTTGTGCGATAAGAAGACATTTTTTTGGAAGGTGTGGGGATGAAGGAAGGAAGATGGATGTATTTATAGCAAAAAAGAGGGACCTGTACCTGTTTGTCGCGCGACAAACCCATATCCAGGAGGGATTGTCGCGCGACAAACTCCTTTGGGGTCACCCTAATTTTGTTCTTTCTACACATAGCAGTCATGATTGCCAAAAGAATCATTTTTGGATGCTTTCTTGTTCTCACTTTGCTCTTTGTTTACAGGAAAAATATCACTACACTACAAGGTATGGCTTCTAAATCACTGACTCTTATATATATATATATCTTTCACACACAGAGAATAAAAGTATAATCAAACGCAGATAAAGATATTTTATAAATCCTATAAAAAAACAGTTTTTAAATATCTGTCTAAACATGTCTAAAAATAAATACATATCTGTCCAAAACTAACACTAAATGCAGAAAGGGAAAACTAATCTACTCGGGCGTGTTTTGACACGCTCCCACTATCGCCCGAGCCCTCCTCGGGAGTAAGATCAACAACTGGGACGCCAGGAACGGGAGGAGCTGCTGCCTGGGAAGGACCCGTAGACTGAACCGGTGCCGTCGGACGGATCACCGAAGATCGGGATCGCCTAGAAGTCCGACTGCTATTCTGCCTAGACTCCGACCGAACATGAGAGGAGGTCAGGGGGTCGTCCGGCCGTAAGGAGACGTCAATAGCCCTCTGATAATCGCGCATGTAGGCCGGAGGGTCTCGACCGACGTACTGGAGCAGGTTCCAGCTGTAAAGATACTGGGCGTGCCAAGCCCGTAGGTCTACCACCTGTACACTCACCCGCTGTAAAAAGACATAAGATAAAAGAATCAGCACAGTCAAGATAGATAGATATGGATGTAAAGGTATCAAGAGGAGTTGAAGAAAGTACCTCGTCATCAGGGCGACCACCCAGATAGTCAAAAGTATCCTCAGGAAGGGGGTACTCCGGGACAGGATATCGACGTAATCCAGCGCCAACGTAAGAGATGTCCCTGGGGAGTGGGGGTAGATCTACCCACGGAATAGACGTCCCCGTCGGAACACCAGCAGAAGTGGACCCACCCTTCTCGCGGATCGGGAACAAGGGAGGCCGGGATGAAGAACCCCCGAAACCTGGAGATCGGGCAGGAGGACCCATGACAGTCGCCAGAAGAGGAGTCAACGTGGCGTAGGTACGGACCCCCGGAGGATCCACTATGGCCGTCGCCCTCAAAGGAGGTACCCCACTAGAAGGAGTAGCCACCGCAGCTGGAGGAGTCCGCCCGAACTGCTCATAGTCTGCCCCAAGGTCCGCAGGCTCCCAGGACCTCTCAGACAATCCCGCTCTCCCCTCAGCAGCCTCAGCAGCATCAAAAAGGACCCCTGGAGACACAGAAGGGCCGGTGGGAAACTCGAAACCCTCAGTGCGCTGCTCCCTCACAGGTGTCGCCTGAGGCGACGGCTCCGGAACCGCTGTCGCGTCACCACCCTCGCCCTCTGGCCGACCACCGCCCTCGGCCGCAGCAGGAACATCCCTCTCTCCCTCAGGATCCTCGTCCTCAGAATCCGGAATGTTGTCCCTCTGATTGGGGACAGGTGGCAAGTGACCCGGAACCGCCCTAGCTAAATGGGTCTGTCCCCGTATGTAGTTGGGATCACCTCCCAATGCCCGGTACCTCTCATAGAAGACCCGTCCCCGAGTCCCCTTCGGCTCCCTCATCAGATAACGGGCAGCAAAAACGGGGTAGTCTCCCTCCTCGACGAACGTCTGGAAGCCGAGTCCGTCGACCAAGGCCTGCACCGTCACCGGATCGATCTCGCCCGTCCGCCTCATCAGAACAGGAGGGAATAATGGAACACGAGGCCACTGGGACGGCGTGTGCTGGCGAATGACCCTCTCGCCCAAGTAGAAGAGAAGGCCGTACTCATCCCGGATAAGCCGCCTAGTCCTCGAGGCGGTCAGGGCGCGGCCATACCCATAATGGGGACTCAGATCACCCCAAGGGGCCCACTCAACCTGAAAAGAAAACAAGTTTTTTATTTCTCAATAATTTATATATTCTATCTAAACTATCAAAGAGCAAGAGAACTAAAATATTTACCTGCTCCTCCAACAGGTCGTGAACGGCAGCAGCTCCGGTCTCCCGAGTCCGGTATACATAGGGAGCCCGGTAGTTTCCCGCGATGAATCGGCGGAGAAAAGGAAACTGGTCCTCGTTCTCAACGAGGAGATCCACCTGGGCACGACCCAGGCGGGTATAAGCAACAAACCAGCTCTGAAAAGGAAGGATAAAAGAAATCAGCAATGATCAACAGGTAATATGTAAAGAACTGAAGCAAGGACAAAAGGACTAAAGTATGTACCTCCCACAGCAGAGAAAAGCCCTTGAGATTCAGGGCTAAATGGCGAGAGACCTGGTCCATGGCATCATAGAGGACCGCAAGAATGAAGCCTCCCCAGTCATAGTCAAACATGAGGCTGAAGTCCTGAAGATAGGGCAACCACCAAAGATGAGCCGTGTCCCCACCACGAGCCTCGAATAAATCATGGAGTGACAACAGAAGAAGGACGCGGGCATACTGGCGCACCTCCTGACGGGTCATAGGAACCCCTGAAGCAACTAGCCGAGCTCTCTCTGTGGCTAGCCGCGTAACCAAGACACCCCGAGGAATCGTATCGCCGGAACTCCGCCGCTCCGGGAACCATCCAAGCGCACTAACGATACCCTCTGCCGTCAGACGCAAAGGGACATCGATCTGAATGGGGACCCCCCCGAAGGAATCCCAGTCAGAGCAAAAAGATCGAGGGGTGTCATCGTCATCTCACCCCAGCTCCAATGGAAGGTATGAGTAGTATCCCACCAATGACAAGCCAGTGCTGACACCAAAACTGCCGCCCTAGAAACCCGCTCTGGGAGGGCGTCGAAGAGGGAGCCAAAAGGAGTCGCAAGAATCAACTCCTGGACAGGGGCCGGTGCCCGTCGCCACTCCGAAGATATAGTGTTGGGAGAACCCCAACCCCGGCCAACCCACTGCAGACAAGAGAACGAATAGGGGGTTATAGGGGTAAATTATGTAAATTTCCAAAACCTGAGGGTACTTTGGTGTAATTATGAGAGTTATAGGGCTATAGGGGTAAATTATGTAATTTTCCAAAACCTGAGGGTACTTTGGTGTAATTATGAGAGTTATAGGGCTATAGGGGTAAATTATGTAATTTTCCAAAACCTAAGGGTACTTTGGTGTAATTATGAGAATTATAGGGCTATAGGGGTAAATTATGTAATTTTCCAAAACCTGAGGGTACTTTGGTGTAATTATGAGAGTTATAGGGCTATAGGGGTAAATTATGTAATTTTCCAAAACCTGAGGGTACTTTGGTGTAATTATGAGAGTTATAGGGCTATAGGGGTAAATTATGTAAATTTCCAAAACCTGAGGGTACTTTGGTGTAATTATGAGAGTTATAGGGCTATAGGGGTAAATTATGTAATTTTCCAAAACCTGAGGGTACTTTGGTGTAATTATGATGGTTATAGGGCTATAGGGGTAAATTATGTAATTTTCCAAAACCTGAGGGTACTTTGGTGTAATTATGAGAGTTATAGGGCTATAGGGGTAAATTATGTAATTTTCCAAAACCTGAGGGTACTTTGGTGTAATTATGATGGTTATAGGGCTATAGGGGTAAAATATGTAATTTTCCAAACTTGAGGGTACTTTGGTGTAATTATGATAGTTATAGGGCTATAGGGGTAAATTATGTAATTTTCCAAACCTGAGGGTACTTTGGTGTAATTATGATAGTTATAGGGCTATAGGGGTAAATTATGTAATTTTCCAAACCTGAGGGTACTTTGGTGTAATTATGATAGTTATAGGGCTATAGGGGTAAATTATGTAATTTTCCAAACCTGAGGGTACTTTGGTGTAATTATGAGAGTTATAGGGTTATAGGGGTAGATTATGTATTTTTCCTAAAAACTAAGAGGTATCACAGGTAAAAGTATGTGTTCGCTAAAATCGGGCGTTATTCCTAGGCAGACATGCATACTAACATTATCTAAAACGAATACAGGAAACGACAAGAAGCAGAACAGATAAATGCACGAAAGAAGACATACCAGAGATCGATGACGAATCTCGTGAGAGACAGGCTCCATCAAAAGCCACGGGACATCCGGGACCGGAGCAGCTCGGATAGCATCCCGATAGACCACCGCCCGACCGCGGTCTATCCCATCCTCATCATACCAGTCCAAGTCCGCCCAGTCGTCGTGATGAGGGCTGCAGCGGAGAACGCCCTGAGCGTCAGTAAAGGTGACCTCCTCCTGGTCACCCTCCAATCGATCGAGATGAGCAGGGTCCATCGGTATAGGTAGAATCTATGTGAAAAGGTCGCAAAAGTCAAAAACACGGCAGAGCTTCCGCGCTTGGGAGAGAAGAAAAGAAGAGAGAAGGAGAGCTAGAGAGAGAAAGAGAAGGGAGAGAATGAGGTGGAATGAGCTCAGCAGGAGGCTTATATAGTGGGGCAGTTTGTCTCGCGACAAAGAGCCATTTCACCGAGATGTCGCGCGACAAACCACCATTCCCCCTAATTTTTTGACCTTTTTCTCATTTTTTACCTCCTGCAGGAGGACTTTCGAGGGGCAGTTTTCGAAAAGATTGCTAAAACCGCACACCCATGATAAAGATTTCAACGAGCAAACTTCCAAATCATCTCCCCGAAAAATGCGAGAGCGGAATGCCACAATTAAAAGTAGTCTCTGATCTCACAGAAGGACCGAGACCATCAATTAAGAAAAAGCAGAATAGCGAGATAAGACGGGAATAGAAAAAATTGAAAGAGTAGAAAAGAGGAGAAACCCGCATGAGCGCCCAAAGCAAGCGAGAGAAACAGAAATGTAGAGTGACAGGGAGAGCCACACCAAAAGTGATAGCTAGGCCAAAAACGGCTCAGGGCTTCGTTTTAGGGTGAGTAAGGCTCCTGATCACGACAAAGGGATGAAAAGACTCCTGGTCAAAAACAGAGAGGGCCAGGAAAAGTCTTTCCCAAAAAGAGGGAGAAATAAGGGCATCGAAAGACAGAAAACGATGTTAGGCCCACCAAAAAGAGAAACTGAGAAAAGAACAGAGATCAGAGATTGGACTTTTAGACAAATTTTCTTTTCAGCACGATACAGAAGAGATGGTTTGGAAAATCCTCGAATCATCACGCTGCGGAAAGCAAAAGAAAATCGAAAACTGCCTTCTGAGAAAAGTACCCTCACTTGAGGAAAACATGAGAACAAAATTCAAGAAAGATATAGGAAAGCGGACATTCGGATAAGATTAGACCTCGAGGAGCTCTTTTCACCCTCACAAAAACTTCTCTCTCTCACTCTAGCAGTCTAAAGAGAGACAAATTAAATTTTAACAAAAATCACAAGCACAAGCCCTCTTCAAAGGCAAAATCACAAGCCCTCTCCAGAGGCAAAAGTTACTCATGAAAGTCCTCCCAGAGGCATTTTTTCCTTCTTCTTACAGATCTAGAAGCCCTCCCAGAGAGGCACAACGGTAGTCCTCCCACCTGAGGCGAAGCCCTCCCAGAGAGGCACAAACGGTAGTCCTCCCACCTGAGGCGAAGCCCTCCCAGAGAGGCACAAACGGTAGTCCTCCCACCTGAGGCGAAGCCCTCCCAGAGAGGCACAACGGTAGTCCTCCCATCTGAGGCGCAATGGTAGTCCTCCCACCTGAGGCGCAAAAAAGATCAATGGTAGTCCTCCCATCTGAGGCAAGTGGAGCAAGTCAAAACCCTCGAGAGAGGCAATGAGGTAACAAAAGCCCTCTCCGGAGGCAAAACCAAACACGAAGCCCTCTCCGGAGGCACTCACAAGCACTTTTTACATAAACACTTCTTTAGAGTTCATGCGGAAGCCATGGATCATGGTCTCTTCCAGCCGCCTCAATTCCTTGCAAGCAAGGAGCTTGAGTCGAGAGGGTCTGTAGACACCCCGATCCGTGACCCCCGCAAGAACCCTAACGACCTACGAGACTACTATTTTTTGGAGTCTAGGACACACCCGAGCACCCGAAACTACTCCGGGGGGGTTTGTTGCACGACAAACCTATTTTTATGAAGGATTGTCGCACGGCATATCACATTGTCGCGCGACAATCATTGGAATGTCGCGCGACAATCCCACTATGTCGCGTGACAATCCCTCTCTGCACCCGACCAACTACTTTCTGACACATCACAGTGTCAGGACCCATCACTTCAGCCGTTTGTCGCACGACATACAGGAATGTCGCGCGACAAACAGATATGTCGCGCGACACTTGCCTTTTTTGGGGAAATGTCACGCGACAATCTTCCCCGAGCAGTATAAATAGGCCAACACCCCCAAGGGTTCAAGGCAGCAATTGGAATCTGAGAATTTGGAGCTTTAGATTTGATTTTTATCAAGCACTTTTCTACTATTATCTTATTTCTGAAGAATTATCGAATCTATCCTCGACACTTGACGTGTCCCGTCTCCGGAATCGATTTCTCGGAAATATCTGAAGAAAGAGAAGATTATTATCGCCAGAGATCCCTCTGCCGTATTATATTTTCTTTCTTATTATTATTCTCGTCGGGAAGGTAAAGAAAGTCCCTTATAGTATTTAAAATTAGATATCTGTGTACTTGTTTTACTTCTGTTATTCTGTCCACGTTTTATTTGAATAAACTTATTGTCAAGTTACAAATAGTCTATCGTTTTCGACACAAAAGACCCTGATAAAACCATTTTCAAAACCAGAAGAATAAGTACGTTATCGTCCGGATAAAATTCTGTTTTCAAAACCCGGACTGATAAGACTTATTTAGGAATTAAAAATCAACATATCCTGTCTTCTCTATAGACTGCGATGTGTCTGATAATTCTCCTCTCAAGAGTCATGATTCCATATTAAATTAGTCCCGATATTAGATCCAAACTTTCACAAAAGTAAACACAACACGAGAAAACCGTCATTATCTGAGGAAATAATACGGGACACTCTTTCAAAATAAAAGGTTTTGTCATGTGTATTTACATCTTTTCAAATAAATAAAACATCGGATCTCGGAACACAAAGGTTTTCATCCCTTTCCCGTCTTCCCCCAGAAATTAGGGTTTTCATTTGAAAAGTAGTAGACTGTCAGTAAAAGCATCCAAGTTTTTCAACATAGAATAAACATATAAGTCTATTAGAGACCGAAAGGGCGGAATGGGTGCTTAACACCTTCCCAAACCGTAATATAGTTCCCGAACCCTATAGAAACCTGGTTTCGCAGACAAACGTGTAAAGAAAGGCTTGTCTATAGCCTTTCCCCTTACACAACCTTTTTGTCCGTTTTCTCGTAAAACGTACTGGTGACTCTGAACGAACCCCTTTGCATCTAGAATAGACGTAGGGACACACGATATGAATCATCAAACAACTCCAAGCAAATGGAACGACGGGATCCTTTCCGACGTTTCAGACCACCACGAACGGGGACGAGACCCGGGGGGGTTGCATTTGCGGATTCTCACACTTGGCATAAGGCTCAACTAGGTTGAAAAAAACCTAAACGGTTGGCCGTTAATAATAGTGGAAAAAGAGGTAAAAGTAACACAAGCATGTTCACCTCAATGAACTTTAAATTAAACCTTATTTTCTCCGTCAATTTCCACTCAACCCCATCATAAGCTTTACTCATATCCATTTTAAGTGCAAAATGGCATTTTTACTCGTTTTTTTCTTTTTTAAATAATTATTACTTTCAAAAGTAGTAATAACATTATTTGTAATGAGGCATCCATGAACAAAGACAGTTTGGTACTCAGATATAATATATAGCTGGTAAAATATTCTTTAGCCGATTCACTACCATCTTAGAAGCAATTTTATACATAACATTAGATAAAATTATATGCTGATAATGAGTCATATTTTGTTAATTCTTGAATTTTTGGGATGAGGGCAATATTAGTGTGATTAAACCCCTAAAGGATTACTCACTCATTAAGAAAACTCAACACAGTAAAAATGACATCTCGCCCAACAATACCCCTGTATTTTAGGTAAAATAAAAACTTATGTAGCTGAAATTTGACATATTTTTTTAATACATGATACTGTCTTTGACACAAATTACAACTTAGTTATTTATTCCCATATATTAATGGGTTTCATTTTTAAATTATGCAATTATTAATGCCTCGGATATGAATTACAATAGATAAAATTAATAAGAATATATATATATATATATATATTTAATCTAGCAATGATAAAATAATTGATTTAACGAATTGTTAATTTATTCTAATTTTAGTATGGTAGGTTTGAAAATGCCTTTAAATCGAGACGAGAATTTGGTTTTCAAGTAAAATATATAATAATTCATGTCGAATTTAACTTGCATGGAATCTCATTTGGTCAACTTTAATATAATAATTTTTTACCTTTAAATATTCTTACAATACGATATAGCTGCATTGAGCTAGGCTGGTTTGGTCAAATCGTACAAGAAAGTTAGAATAGTTTGAATTTTTCAATGCAAAATTTGTCTTGGGTTAGGTTGAACAGTTACCCACCAAACAATGTATTTCCAAAACAAAAACTAATTGGATGCCAACGAATATGTAAATATATCTTTTTCGCTATGACATTAACAAAAATTCATAGACAAGTTAAAATAAGTATTTTCAATAGAATTATCCAAGTTATTGGCTAAAGATTACATAAAAAAAATTAGTACTAAAAACAATATATATTGTATGATCTTAATCAAAAACTAATTTACAAAATAATAAATGCTAAAATGGTTAAAAGTCCAAAAAAGAAATTAGAGGGAATTGAAGTGCCACATATTATATTCGAAAATTGAATTAGAAAGAAAAAAATCATCTCCAATATAAATATGGATAACAACAACTATGATGGTGACTCATTAATCACTACGTCTAGAAGGTTTTGAAGTTTAAAATTTGTGTATATAAGATCGATGTGCAAAAGAAATATGAAGAGAGAAAAATATGAAAGATGTTTTTAAGCATAGTGGGGGTATTTGGGAACTTTAGGCCTTGTTTGATGGATGTTTTGAGTTGAGTTTTTGAATTTTTTTGTTAGGAAGTGTGAAAGTAGGTTAAAAAGTGAATTTGGTTTTTGTTGGAGTTTTTTTTTCAACCAATTCAAGAAAACTAATGAAAAAAAACTTAAAAGATAGTCACAATAGATCTTATTTTATACATATGAGTAGGTTTAAATATTTTTTTTCATCTAACTCCAATTTTTGGATTTAAAATTATGGTGTTTTAAAAGTTTTAGGGTTAATGATACAATAAACCTTAAAATTTGGGTCAGATTCTATTTGTGCACTCATAGTTTCAAAAGTTGCAAGCAGAATCCTATAGTATATTAAGTGATATGATTTAAACCTTCCGCCTAACCTCGATAGTTTTTGTGGACAGAATGTTGACTCCATATACTACGTGGATCTGGCTAGAAAATCACTTATTTTATTCGACATTTAGGCCTTTGAACATCTAGTAAAGAGAAAAGTAGAGAGAGAAACTGAAAAGTAAGTTAAAAAAGAGAAGGAAATCGATAAAAAAGGTTTCAATCTTGCAAAAAGAACTGAATTGAACGATGAATTAATGTTAAATACACTGATGTTTCAGCTTCAAAATATCATAAATAAACTAACTTAATAATAGCTTTGAAGAAAGAAATAAGAAAACACTCAAAGTTCAATCTTCAGGTGCAGCGCAAAAGCTTTAAAGAAAGTCATGGTAATCTCTGCCTCTCTGTTAATCGATTCTAAATTGTGCATACCTTAAAATATGAGATAGATGACCCTTTATATAGTACACAAGTGTCTATAGTCGTAGCTTGAATAATTCTTAAAGAAACGGGCCGAAAAGAGCTAAAAAATTAAAAATGAGCCAAAAAAATAGGTGGGGATCAATCCTAGCAAGTGGGGATCTATCCCCGTGCATAATTTTTTGGTGGTTTCTTTTTTTGGTCATAACTTTTTGTTCCGAACTTTGATTGATGCACTGTTTTCGCCTACGCGTAGGTAATTCAATTATCTACAACTTTTATTTTCAGAGATTTCTTTAAATTCTCAATGGATAAAAACTTTGATTAGTTATAACTTCGGGCATTTTATGGTAGTTCTCGGTTTTGCTCAGAAACTTCCGGAATTAATTCAATTGAGCTTTTTTCCTCTTGGAATCATTTTTGGACACTTGCACTCACTTCATTCATACTTGGGGGTTTGCTATTCTATTCTTGCTAGTACTTTGGGGTAGTTTGCAGAGTTTTTTTCGCTTCGAGTCTCGGAATGGATTTTGACTTCTTCTTGGGGCCTTCTTCTTACACTTTTTCGCATTCAACCTCCTTTCTTGCATCTAACCTCAGTTGCTTAGCTACTTTAAGCCTGCTAAATGACTTCGTAACACAAAAATATAATGTAGTGCCTTCTTTTGATGCTTAAATTGAATTTACATACAATTTTCAGTTTTAAACAGTAACTATAAGCTAATTGAGTCTTGTTTAAGGGATTAAAAATGCAATTTCTGGGCTCAATCATCTATCCCCTCAAAACCCATCAAACTTAAACTTTCTTGCTCTGCTTTTTCCTATTCTCCCACTTTCTCTCTCAGGAAGAGGAACTCCCAATTTCCCTCTATAATCGCTTTCATTGTTACTCAAGAAGAAGACAACACCATTGTTCTTGAAGAGCAAAAACAAGAAAAGGAGGAATTCACATGGGAAAATCCCAGAATTTGAAGGTAAAGAAGAGGGGACCGCAGAGGCGATAGGTGATGCCGAAGAGAGCTTCGGCGAAGGGGGAAAAGCTGCGTGGAGTGTATTTTTAGGGTTTTAATGAGGGTAAAATAAGTATTTTGTAATAGGGTATTTTAAGTTTTCAGATTTAAGTGACAAAATTACCATTTAAAATTTTGAATGCAAATTTTCAGATTTAAGTAGTAAATCACTTAATTTTTTTGCCAAACAAACAACTTTAACATCTTTAGCTTTTTCAGATTTAAGTGGGCAAAACAAACAACCTCTAAATATAACACATCTGAAAATTGAAATTTTTTTAATATGACAATTTTGCCCTTATTAGTTTATTTATATCAGATGATTCTAAATGAAAATAAAAAAGACTATATAATTTAAACTTTTTAATCATGCTAACCCATTTCATTTATGAAAATTACTAATCACCATTACTTTGCCAAATGCAAAAATTCATAAAACAAAATTTGTATGGTTAACAAAATTTTAAAAAGACTTAATTTTATATCATAATAAAACTAATTAAGTATTGATAATCATATCGTCAAATCCTTGAATCAACTATAATAGTTTTATGAGTCAAAATACTAAAAAAAATATCAATTTTCAATGATAATTTTCACTAAATAATTGATCTGCAATTTCATCCCACAATAGAATCCAACTTTAACTTCGATTTTGATTAATTAAGTGAGCATTGTAGGCAAATAAAACTTGAACGTAAAAGAGAAATTGAACTAAAACAAATTTAGCATAATAAAAAACAAGTCCAAATCTCCAATCATATACTCATTCAAACATCATACAATTGAATTCGGATTTACCTTGGGTTTAGATCAATTAAATGAGCATTGGAGGGTAATATAAACAAATATGCAAAAGAGAGAGACAATTTTTATAGGAAGAATTTTTTTGTTCCAAGGGAGAGATAAGAGAGAGGATGAAGAACACAATCATGAGTACGATTAATGAGAGAGAGAATGAAAGGAGAGTGTTTATAATGTGTTTTGAAGAGGGCAAAATAAGTATTTTATAATAGTGTGTTTTAAGTGAATAATTTGTCACTTAAAATTTTTGATGAAATTTTTTAGCTTTAAGTGGTAAAAATTAAGTTACTATTTAATTTTTTTGACTAACAAACAACTTTGAATTAAGTTTTTAGACTTAAGTTGTGTAAACAAACAATCCCTAAGTGTCAAATTAATTTTCTCAACTTAAAACTAAAAAAATTCAACTAAAATTTTAAGTGGTAAATTTCTTACTTAAAATTAAAAATTTAATTTTAAAAAGTGTAAAATACTTATTTTACTTTATTACATTTTTAGAATCATGTAATTTAAATAAATTAATAAAAACAAAATTATTGTACTAAAAAAAAATTAATTTTTAAATATATTATATTTAAACAAATTACATTTTTTTTCCAATACAATTTATGGTAATAAAACAAATATTTTTTTCGCATTTTAATCCTAAATGTGACATTCTATTCACAAAGTGTAGTCGGAAAACAAACACCTGCCCGATCACTACAGATTACTCAATTCTGCAACACTCCGTGGTAGATCAGTAGCAAAAACTTTTAACTCAATTTCTAGCTCTCAATCGCCGCCGGGGCACTCCATATTGTGGATCGAGAGATGAGGTTCTTTAGAAAGTTAGCGGGGCTTCTAGGGTTTGCTAAGAACGAAGTGAAGGACGAAGACGAAGACGAAGACGAAGAAGAAGAGAAGGACGATGATGCCGATCTCAGTAATAAAGTAGAAGAATCTAATCATCCTTGCAAAGGTTTTAGTGTACCTGTTAAAGTAGCAGTAACAGTTGATAGAGCTCAACTTGCTCCCATTATACTTCCCTGCAATCACGGTGATGGCGGTGTTCAGGTCATTTTTTCATCTCTATCTCTATCTATCCTCTATATTAAACATCGAGTGAGTTTTGATATGTACACAAAATAAATAATGCTAAATGGAGGATTTGAATTCGTGACTTCAACCATGAAAAATAGGGTTGATTACCGATTTGAATAATTACTAAGATACTATTGCAACCTAGGCTATATTACTTGTAGTTGTGATTCTTTTGATTTTATTGTTTGTTTGATTCGAAAGACTTTCAGGATGCGGTCCTTTAAACAAAGTTTTTAAACGGGTTGTATTCGTGTTCCATAAAATTAACATGACTTTCTGCTGTGTCGTGTCTTATTATTTCTTCTTGTGTTGTGTCAGCCCCAAATGCAACCCAAAAACACGAGTTGCCAACCCTAGTATCCCACCTGGCTTTATTAAATAGTATCAGTCATGTATCTGTCTCAGTTACACGGTATATAGCAATTGTCTTTTAATAAAAAAGAAGTCATGGACCGCATTAATTTTTTTTTCAGAACATAGGGACTGGATTCTAATATCTGTTGATTCATTGATCTTTGAATTGTTTTGTTCTGGAAACTTTTCGTGATTAATTGTTTGTTTGTAGTTGCACTGTGTATGGGAAGTGGAAATCAGAGATTTTTGTTTGAGAAAATGTACATTGATATTTGGGTTGGGTGTATGGTTTATTGCAATATTATTTAGACCAAGGTTAGGATTTGGAACTGTGAGCCGGCAAAGGATTTGCATGATGAAACATTGGTGCTCAGTGTAGAAGTTATGCTGTTTCAATTTGATGTTTTTTTCCTTGTGTTGATTGCCATATGGATAGTTCAATGCACTCATCGTTGCTACGTATGTGGATCATTAGTGAGATGCATTAGTTGACATCAAATGGATGGTCTTAACTCTTAAAGAAAAAAAAACGTTGGGTTTGAGAGAGTTATAGGGCATCTATGCGGAAAGGAAGGAAAATTCAGGGAGGTTAAACTTGAGGGCAGAGATGATAGAGTTGGTAATGATGTACTGGATAATTTTAAGTTCTTCTGTAGCTATAAGTTCTTAGCACTCACTATGTTTGCCATGATCATTGGCGTATCCATAATTTCGAATTTGGGAGGGCCAAAACACTAGCATAAAACAAATTTTGCAAAAATGTAACTGACATAGCAACAAGCTCAAAATAAGCTAACTGGGGAAGACCTGCAGTTGTCTTGTGTTGTTTTCTCTGTATGTGTACTGGTAAATCCCTTTGTTTGCAAGATTAGAGTTTGTATTTATATGTTTTTCTTTTTTAAGAGAAGGGCCCACACAAGATTATAAGTTTTACCTATTAGAAAAAAAAAATACACCTTGAAGGGGCCAATAAGGTGTAGCATGTATATACATAATAAATAATACTATTTCTACTCAACTTTTCAAAAACCTAGATCGACTCCCTAACCCCCAATCTGCTACTGGCCATGATGATAAAGTTAGATGATTAATATGGGAAATGTAACGCAGTGGAGCTGGTAGAACAGATAAAACTTAGAATTCTTAAGAGAATACTAAGATGTTGTAGAGAAATCCTCTATAGAAGGACCTTGAATCAAGGAATATAATACAACAAACTTGCAGGAATTCTGAAATTATTATTGATAGCTGAAAATAGTATATCTCATCTGTCCATACTCCTTAGGACTAAAATGCTATTCATAATCTGGGCGGATCTTCTTCCTATGGATATTAATATTGAAGGAGATGTACCAAAAAGCAGGGCCTTGTGGAGGTGCATCAAAGTGGCAGTTATGTGGATGATTTGGATGGAAAGGAATAATAGGATCTTTGAAGGAAAGGAGGAAGAAAAGGAATGACTATGTGAGAGAATCAGATTTGTGGCATCGCTATGGTCTTCAAATTCTAAATCGTATAAGCATTGCGGGGTGGAATATTCAAATTTAGTTGGGAGGCTATAATCCTTTGACAAAAGTTATCATGTGTATCTTGTTCTATGAAAGCTTTTGTTGTATTTGATTCTTATCATGCTTGTCTTTTGTTACGGTGGTGAACAGCTTGTCCCCCTTCACTTCGTACTTATATTTTAGGATTTAATAAAATTTTGTTACCTATTTAGAAAAAAGAGTTAAAACAGACTTTCTAGGTCATTTAGGACTTTTAATTTGCTCATGTGAATTAGAAAACTTCTTGCATAGATTTGTGCTCATCAAAACATGTAAAGCTCCTTTGTCTCATGAGATTAGGGTGACATTTCCATCTACTTTTTAAGGAAAGCCATATGTAATGGATGACAGAAAAGACAAAAAGGGTTCCTATAAATATTCAAGTTCCACTGTCTTAAGAGTTTAAGGAAAGACTTCCCTATTATTTCATTTATCATCTAATATATACATATATATATAGAGTGAGAGAGAGAGCACAAACAGAGAATACAAGTGCCATCAGGCCATTTATTTCTAGCGTTGTTGTTTATTACTCCCTCCGTCTAAAAAAGATAGTCCTACTTTGATTTTGGTACTTCTCAAGGAAACACTAATTTCAACTTAATCAGTGTTCAAGGAAACAACTCAATTTTCGAGATTTGGTACATTGAGTATGTCTCAAAAAGGAAATGGGACTATCAATTTGAGGCATCCCGAAAAGAAAGACAAACTATCTTTTTGAGAGGGAGGGAGTATGGAGTACTATGTTAATGTGTTATCCACACGTGCGAGTACACACATATTTTTATATGTTTATATTGGTTCTGTCAAAGCACTCAAGCTTCAGCATTTTAGTCCAGTTCTGCTAAGCTTTGGCCGCTTTGGCCAAGAATGGTTAAGCCACGAAGATATTGTGTTTTGCAACCTCTCAAAGTCTTCTGGTGGTAGCCATTGTTAGAGTCTGGACAATTATAAGAGTGGTCTTCACTCCTCGGTGACAGCCACTTGTTCATAGTAGAATCTATACAACTTGCTCAGTCCTCTAACTACTTGTTGCGGGCTACCATTTGTGCGCAAGTATGAGAAAAATAGTTGCCAGAAAATCTTTGTTCCAGTTCAGCCTTCCTGTCAACTTGGCACTTTCAAAGATACAATTTCAGCCGGACACTCAGTCATCTAAGTTTGATCTTAGTTGATTTTTCGTACCAGGCGAGATGAAACAACAAATACATTATTCAAAAGTAAAAAGAAATGGACAATTAAAAAAAAAAAAGAATACTAGGAATTGGCGAGTCGATAAGGAGACTCAGTCTTGGCAAAATTTGGCCCGTTCCAGTTAAATTTGTGGTGTCTCATTGTGGGTCTAGGTTTGGTTTGGTTTGGGTTTTTTTTTTTTAATAAAAAAAAATATATATGTTGGCAAGGTTAACATTTTGGGAAAGAAGGGTACCAAACAATGTTCTAGAAAGTTCTAGGTGGAATGCAGGAGGTCGCCTAGGGCCTAGCTGGTCAAGTTGAATCTTTATATGCATATATATTTATTCTTCTTAAATATTACAGCAAAAAACAGAAAACTCATAAAGATTTTCAAACCAAAATTTCTCGTAATTCAAATACAAATAATGCTTTTAAAATATGAGTGCAAACATCTGTCTACCCCACCTAACCACGTACCCTGACCACCTAATTGCCGCTGAACACTGTACCAAAAGCAACCAGCCTGGCCATTTAAGATCTGTTTTGATCCTTGTACAATGGGTTTTAGACAGATGGCAACAGTTCAATCTACACCCTGCATTTATTTTAGGTAGTTAAATGAATTATTGCGTTGCTAATTGATAGTTTACAAAAATTGGGGCTTTGAGCAAATTGTTTCTTCCCTTGTGTGGATCTTAAATTGTATTTTATGTGGGCAGGGCTTTAGGTGGCACGCAAAACGTCTAAGGATTGATGAAGACGGTGACGTGGCGGACGAGTTCTTTGACGAGGTCTTGCCGGAGACACTGTTTAAAGAAGATCATAAACCTTCGCCAAGTTTTCAACTAAAGTACTCCACTAGGCCGGCAAAAGTAAAAAATCAAGTACTATCACTTCACGGCCAACTCCAACAATGTGTTGAACACCAGGGTAGGTTACAATGGGGGTGAAAGATACACTCGCGTACCAATGGCAAAGCTCCACACGGACGAAAAAGCGATATCCCATCTGGAAGTCCATCTAGTGGGCTTATGTGGTGCTTCACCATTGGTTGTGGTGTTATTGGCCAATGGTGAAGCTCCAAGTAGGTGTTAGCTTGCACGCCGGGTTTGGAAGCCCATTTGACGGCTTATGTGGCGCTTCACCAATGCCTACTATACCGAATATTTTTTTGCGGGGATGGGATCTACTACTAGACACAGGCCTTTGGGGACGGGGATTTGTAACGCATGCGTATATAATGGTTGCTGGTTGTCTTGTTTTGGATTTATATGTAACTAATCTTGGTATAAATTGCAATGGACCTTTGTGCCTCATTGTTTCAATTTTTAAGATGGATTTGGGTTGTAGTTCTTATGCATCTCTACTTGAGAGCCGCTGCTTTTGATGAGATGAGGGGTTTATATTTAAGAAGAGTAGTTTTATACTATTATTGTATGCATTTAACTTTTGGGCTCGAATTCATTCCATGTATGGAGGAGTTAGTTGCGCTTTAATGAGGATGTCTTTTACCTTTTATTGCTCAGTGTGGTGACTTTTTTCACGAGTTCTCTGTGGGACTTTATTTGACGTGACTACAATTGTAAAGACTTGTCTCGACAATTTTACTCTTATTGTTTTTGTATGTATATATTAATATTCAACAAAACAATAATAAGGTATGTAAACGAAATAAATTATTATTATTATTTAAAATTTTAGTATTAGTCACACCTAGAGGATATGCATACATGCATGACTATTACTTTTTGCCGCCCCCTAAATCTCAACCTCTCCCTTATTGAGAGCATGGTGATCAACTTAAATAGGTGGTTTAATCCATTGGTAAAAGTGCTAACTCATATCTAAGAAATCTTGAGTTCCAATGAGCTTATTTTGTGTTATTTTAATAAAAAGATGCATTATTGTAATATATATATATATATACATATAGAGTAGTATAATAGTATGTATTTTTCATTATAAGTTATGGTGAGGACTCTTTTAAATTAACATATTTTTAGGATTCGAACCGGTGATTTAACATTTTAATTATGTTTATATAATGTTAAAAAGATTAATGGTTTAATTTGAGATATTTTTTAGAATTGATACTATTTATTTTATTTTTTTAAGAAATATATAATATTCATTATAGTGTGTGAATGCGTATCATAATAAGTTACATAGTACCATTATTTAACACAAATTAGTAAGAACATTATTAATTATCGTATGTATAATTAATATAACAATATTTGATGAATCATGTACAAATTTAGAGAAGTACGCATAATTTTCGCTACTCTCTCTCAATCTATGTATTTTTGGGACTTTACATGGGTTCAAATAGCGTAGTAGCAACAGAAATAACATAAATTGCCATGATTATTTTGCCGTTTATTTTCAGAATAACGTCCCTTGGCGTTATTGGTATAGTCACAAAGAGAGGCACGGACACTCCCATGGATGATCGGAACTTGAAGCTCCAATGCAAAATAAATAATTTATCTCTCTGCCTCAGGAACATTGATTGCTTCTCCCATTCCAGCTCACAAGATTAGTGAGAATATCAATCTCTTCAGTAATTAGGTTTTTTGATCAAATTCGGGTCCATTTGTTTTTTCAACTGCCAACTGCCAACTGAACATTGAATGTTGAATTCTGGAAGACTGTGTTTATTTAATTTAGCTCTGAATGCGAATATACTACATTTTATAATTTTATCCTTATTATTTTGTATAAATAAAAAAACTAAGGAATAAAAAGACACTAGTTAAGCTATTTGAACAAATATAGACTCATTTAATATTAAGAAGTAAAAACCAACACAACCTAAATGCAGGATCGACATACGCTACACACTGCTATGTATTCAGATAGCACTTTTTATTTATTTAAAGAAATGGATACAGATATAAATAGTATCGAGGTCATCTAAATTCTAACACAGATATATTTGTATGCGCTAAAGAAATGTATTTGTTTTGGTTAGCTATATTTATTATAGAGTTATATGGTTCCACCTCAAATTTTGACAAAGACCAACAGCCTCACAAGTCGTTCTCACTACTCATCACTTCAATATTCTCTTCAACTTCTTTAGTTCTTCTCGTTAATTTGAGACTTCTACCCTGCTTCAAAGGACAAGCACAAGTTCATCTCCTTAACACATGGGGTTCTGGCAAATAATGTTCTTCCTCTCTTTAACGCGCGCACTTGTTACTTTTTCTAAGAAAAACTTGCTTATTATGCGGGTTTTGATCTTCGCTCTCCCTAAAAAGATGCGTAATTTCTATTTTCTGTTTCCTTATTAGCAGGTTTAATATATAAGTCAATACACGGCTCAATCAGCTCATAGTTTAGTGTAGGTCGGAAAATACTCTAGAGGGGGGTGAATAGGGTTTATAAAACTAAATGCGGAATTTAAAAATCTTTTCAAAAAGTTTAAGTAAAACAATTTACTTAACAAATATATATCAAGGAATGTAAGCAATAACAAAACAATCAATAATAAAGAGATTGAGTTAGAAAGATTAAACCAATCGAAATTCAAGATTTTTTGTCCACACAGTTCGACTTGTTCCCCCTATTCCGCGCTCGGTTAGTTCCCCAAGAACTTCCACTAAAACCGATCTCCTTCCGGGTGAAGATCAAACCACTACAAGTGTATTCTTCTCACACACTCTACAAGTATTGCTACACCACAATACTCTCACAAGATACCCTCTTGCTAACCTATGAGATACAACTCTCACAAATATGATTTGAATAAGTTTTGGTGGCTAACACCAATGTACAATATCTCTCTTGTGTATAACAAAATACAAATGAAGCTCACACTAAGAGATATCAAAATTGATCAAAGTATATAGCTCAAAAATGAAAGATTGATCAATTAAATAAATTGAATACTTGAATAACTTTGTATATATGTAAAATGAATTTGTAGAATGATTCAAGTGTGTTAAAACATGTCTAGGACCTCATATTTATAGCTTGAAAAACCATATGGCCGTTGGGGATGATTAAGAGAGGTTTTGGCTCCAAGGTATACATTTTCAAACTTTCCAATAGCTAGTTTTGACAAAACAATTCAAAATTGTTTTGTTAATTTCTCTCAATTAGACCGTTGGATCATGCTCAAATTTTAGTCAAAATTGCCAGGAGATGTTGTCTAACTACTGTAAAACTTTCAAAATGATCGGAGTTCGGGAAGGCCTCCATCTTACCGTTAGATCAAAACTGGGCAAAAATTGAGCGAATTTTAAATGTAAAATAAAAATATTTTTGCAATTTAACAATTTAGTTCCAAATAAAATTCTAATGATTTTTAAACCTCAAAGCTATGTTTCTAAGATACTTATTTTTATTATAGCTTAAAATATGATCATTTAAAATCAATATGAATTTATTTTGAAACTCGGTTTTTGTAAAATGATGTTTTTCAAATAAATTCAATTTCAAGCTAATTTGAATCAATCTTTAAAGATGCAAGAATATGTTTGAGCTATAGGGATTTGATCAATAAAGTATCTTTACATAAAATCTAAGCACTCACTCCATTTAATGATAATTCGAGTCTTCGTGATGCTTGATTTTCTTGTGCGTATCTTTACTTGTTTGATGTTCTTGATCCTTTCTTGGTTTTGATAACTTGTAGAACATGTAGAGATCATTCTTGTGCATATCTTCACTTGCTTGATGATCTAGATCTTTTCTTGTCTTGTCCAACGCTTGTAGAAGAATGATCTGAATTCGGGTAGATCGGTTTTAGTCGAATGCTTCGTTGACTTGATCGGATATTGATTGAATGATCCTTGTCAAATTTCCTTTGAGCAATCATGCTATTCTTGATTTTTCAAATAAGAAATCTATAATCTTATATCAAGAACATGTTAAATTACACATAATTAATTTATTGTTATTATCAAAATAAGATTAAGACCTTCAAGGTCAACATTTAAGTACTTGCTTAACATTAAGAATTCCAAAGAATTCAAACTTCAACAGATTCTGCAGAAATACAGAGAGAAACAAATGCAAGGATTTAAACCCAAGACCTTGCAAAAACCCGAGCTACCATGTAGGTAACCATCTTCCATTCTTTCCCAAAGGCTTTAGGTAGTTGACCAACGTGTGTCATGCAGTCCAAGAATAACTCTTGTTAAGGTTGTGTCTGACTATTCAAGATTGTTTTCATGAGCAATATTGCAGTCTTTTTATTTATTTATTTTTAATAGGGACCAGATCTAAGTCTCTTTCTTGTTACAACTACGAGTGAGAGAGGGGGATAGGGATGGAACTCACACCCTCCTAAGTCCTAAGTAGGAGGCAAGGGCCAATGCCGCTTGAAACTAGAGCTCTTGGGCCCGCAATTAATATTAGTGCTGTACTTCACTGTTTTTCAAGTTATTTCACAATCCAGTAAGGGCCTTTTTTTTGGCAGGATTTTAAACATGAGATTTAAAGAATCTCGTGATTTTTAAATTAAATCTGTTCTTTTTGAAAAAATGATAATATTCCTTGTGAGATGCTAAATTTCTCCAAATTATAGGCATTCAAAATCTCAATAAATTGGTGTGATTTTCGAAATCATCCGTTGAATTACGTAGTTTGTAATTTTGTATTTAATCCTTCTCTTTCTAATTCTATCACTCCTCCATTTTTAGTTACCAATACTTTCTCTCTCCGATGGAAACACGTAAGTGGTAGTAATTCCCCTCAAACTCAAAATCAATTTACATTACTACATTATGATAATTTAAAAGATACTTAAGAAAATTTTCGAAATTTTAAAAGAACACATAAATTGAAAATCATGATATTTTAAATTCGCAAAGTTTAAAATCTTATGATTTATCAATTCTCATGAATTAAAATTTTGTGAAAAGAACAAAACCTAAGTTCTATGATGATTTTGGATAAGTTGGATTTGGCAGCCTAGGATCTCACATGTTGGGTTTCGGGTGGGTTTGGCCAAACCCGAACTACCTAATACTATGGTCGAGCAGGAGAGGTTTTTTTTAAAAAACCCGAACCCAACCCGTTTACTCTATGCCTGGACCTGCCAGACCTGTTGTAAATGTATGTATCATAAGGGTATTTTAGGGAAAAAGCATCATAATTTAAATGTGTTGGGTGAAATGGGCTAAATTCGGGGGAACCCAAACCCTTGCCGTCTTGTCGATTTGTATCTTTGAACCCATACTCGACCCATTAGGGTATGGTTGGGTCGAGTCAAAAAACCTGTCTGGTTGGGCTTTTTTGCCATCCTATCTATGTTCAATGTATGGTAATGCTTCAATTAGTTTTCGTGTAGATAATGAATATAGATCCAGATAATATGCAAGTTCAGCTATGTTAAGAGGATTTGTATGATGATTTGTATTTTAGGAAGATATTGACAAAAATTTCAGTAGTGCATTTCGAAAAGGATATTAATCTCGAATAGTACCGCATTCGCTCCGTTTCATACCCCTAGTCTAAAAGTAAAATGAGTGGCAAATTATTGGGACAACAAACCTTATAGTACATTGTAAGTGACTTGTGTTGGATTCTACTCCAACAGTTGCAACATTAAGATTAGAACATTGATTGTCCTAGCTTTCTTGGGAGTTTAGTTCATGACTCAGAATGTTGTCATATGAATACGATAGGAATGATATGTTTCTGTGTTCCACATAAGCTTAAAGAGATTCAACCTTTTAAAACTAAATATCTTGTAATAAACATTATGATTCTCCATTAAATTATGACACCTTGGGTCCACCAAAAGTTGACAAGGGAATTGAATTGAAGGGTAGTTTTCATAGCGTGGGAGTCATGGTCATATTGGGATTTAGACGCAAGGGGTTAGACAAAAGTGTTATACTCTCTGTCTGAAATTTAAGTCCAACTTTCCTTTTCATGATATCTCAAACTGATAATCTTCTTTTTGGAATATAATCAGCGTACCATATCTCACAATAAAAAATAAGTTGTATTCTTGACTATTGATTTCGGTTGAAATTAGTGTTACAATAAAAAAAATTCAAAGTGGTACTATATATCAGTTTGAGATGGATGGATGGATTATTTGAGATGCACTCTTGATGGGGGAATTTGTGATATAAACACGGCTTTGTGTTTCTTTTCCTTTTACCGCAAACTTCACTAGTGATAGAAGTAAGCGTGTGTTTAATTTCTGAAGTTTTTCACTGAAAACTTTGTAAAAATTGGAGAATGAAAAGTTTTTTAACCTTGTTTTGGTACTTGATTGTCTAACTTTTCCATGAAATTGAATTCCATAATACAATAATGTCAAGTTCCACCATTTTCGTTTTCCACCACATATTTTTCCAAACCCTCCTATAAACGGATTGGAACAAGGTCGATCCCTGTTCCATTTATTTAATTGCCTAACTTTTTCCATGGATTTCAGTTTCATGGTACATGAAACTCATGTTCCACTTCCTTTTCCACCTTTTATATTTTACATTCAGATAGGATTGCGTGACAATTTATGAAGCACTAACCCATATCTGAATTTGTTCAGAATATATTTGGATCGAATTACAGCTGGTCCTATTAAATATATTCAATACATGATATTCAAGTTAAAATGTAGTAATATTAGTGGAATTAATATCAAATTTAAGGCATCTCATCATGGTCCCTATTTTACTTACAAATAAATGAAAAGAATGTATGAGCTAAATATTTATTTTCTTATTTTAATGCATATATTTGGAGTTAATTAGTACCAATCCATATCCATATAGTTACTAATCTGATGAATAAAATTGAACTTTTAGGTTATTGGATTACAAACATCATGATTGTACCGATAAAAGGATCGAATTTGGACTCACTCACACTCTCATAAGGAACACAATTGTTAAGCATGATATTCATTACGGTTCTTCCTCTTAAGAGCTTAAGCTTTTGGGAAAGATGATTACTTAAATGGTATCAGAGGTTGGTTTTCTAGGAGGTCCAAGGTTCAAGTCTTGGCGCTTCCATTCCCCATTTGTTAATTCGAAATCTCTGAATTTGAACCCGACTCTCTTATAAATATGGCTGACCCAAACCCAACCCGATTCAGTGTGGGTTTTGCTTTGAGAAATCAAAACCCTCCCCATTTCCAACATGTATAAGCCCGAACCCACCTTCGTCGACCCGCCCAACTTCTTGTAATTCTATGATATTATAAGGTATTTAAAGAGAAAAGATTATGATGAGGTTGGGTCAAACATGTTAAATAATGCAAACCCAAACCCAATCTGAACCCAAGCCAGGTTTTTATTCTAGAACCCATACCCGCCCCTGGTCTTATCCAAACCCGGCCCTTTATAGTAGAGTCAAAACCTGCCGGGATGGGTCATTTTGCCATCCCTACATATGAGACTGTCTACCTGCAAAATCCTCTTTAATTATCAAAAGTCAAACTTTCTTTAAGAAAAGTTTTAATGAAAAATTCATGTTTGTTGGAGATTATGAGTGATCCCATGAGATATTATGAGCTTTAGTCATGTATACATCAAATTTTCAGTCACAGGATTCTTTCATAGATTCGGACTCGATGCTTTTCTTGTACTTATCTCTTAGGTCCGCTGAGTCATTTTCTAGGATGATTCACAAACTGTTGACATTTAAAAGATAAAGTAGAGAAATAAAATCATTTCCGTGTGAAGAGAAACTGGAGGTTTTGTCTGGATAATGTTTCCCTACTCCTAGTCCTGTCTTTTTTCGATTTCCCTTTTCACTTAAACCCCCGATTGGACTTTCTTCTCCGTTTGTTTCTAGTCGAGCGTTTGATTTCTCTGCCATGTAAAATGCTCAAGATTCCACATTTTCATATTTAGTGGTGTTTGATTGTTTTAGTTTTCAGGCTTTGATTATCTCGATATGGGATTTATAGTCTCAACACCAAGGAATCATTTTCCACAAATTGGCTTAGCCTATTTTTTGCACTTTTTCAGGAACCACCTTTCCACCAAGGGTGTTTAATAGCAGCATGGAGTTGATGTGAAAAAACACTTAATTCTAGGCAATTCAATTCCATGGAATATGCGTTTAGGGTGCTTGATTGCATGTTTTTGGGGTGGAAAATTGGTACTTTTGTGTGATGACATTTTTTCCAAATTTTGGCATTTGATTGCCCACTTTTTTCCTCTAGAATTGAACTTTTGCCTTTGAGAGGTTTTCCACCTTTCATAGAATTGCAATTACATGGGGTCAGGGTATGAATTCATGTGCCTAGAATTGTGCTTCAATTACTTGTGCAATGGAATTGGATGGAATTGAATTGCCCAGAAAATTTAGGCAATCGAACACCACCGAAAGTTTTTAACATACACATTTTCCATCTTTTGCCAAGTTTTCCATGGTAAAACTTGACAATCGAACACACCCTAAGTTTCTATTTTCCATAGGAAGCTATCTTGTGTAAACTCCAAGGAATTTTAAACTCTTTTTCGTGTTACAGTCAAGCGCACCCAAAATTTTAAAAAATGCGGTCAATTTTTCGTAAGGGTGATCTATTGAGATAATGGATATTGATATTGCGATCATGTATTCTCCATCATGAATGCATACCATTGTTGAATATCTATATGCCAAAATTTCAGTCACATCTTTCTTATGATTCTTAACCCGAATTTCTTTGTATTTCTATCTCTCGAGTCCTATGTCCTTTTCTAGGATAATAATTCAAATCTATTGACAACACATAAGGCAAAAGTATTGAAATAACTTCATTCCATATAGTTAATGCCACCCATACGTATCGTACAAATAGTAAAAGAAATTAAGCTATTCTTATTAGAAAATTTTCAACCTTACACAACCTTCTAAAAGCATCTTATTCATAGTAAAAACTTGCGCGAGGGAAAAAAAGAACTCTATACATATAGCCAGAGGAAAACATTTTCTCGGCTCTTTTGAGAGATTTGAAATTATTACGATACCATTGGTAGATAAAACTTAGTAATGTGGAGTTTTAGTTACCAACTCGACTTGTTTCACAGTTTAGCTGTTGAACTTTTGTTCCGTAGCGCTTGTTGAGGCCTGCATTATTGGAGAAATTCAATAAAAGATCAACAGAAATAAAAGCTATATTCTGGAAACGAAATTTTCTTTTCCTACTTTTACTTTGGTTGATTTATATACTCTTTTGTTATGCATCACGTTAGTGAGATATTATATGATTTTCCTTTTTGTTTTGGATGATACATGTCAAACTTTAGGAGGTACTACTAAAGTAGATAAATATTGATGATTTAATCAGTTTTGTAACTTATGTTGGATATAACTATGATCAGTGCATTCATTGATCATCAGCCTTAGAACTTCCACCTAATTTTGAAATTATTACTGATCCTATTGCAAAATGTGGTACGTGTTCAATTTGGTTGGAAGTTGATAGGCTTACATAACATACAGAAGCAACAAAAATTTGCGCAGAACTTTCAAATAATAATCGTTTCTATCTTCTAGTTTAGATTGGAATTTGAGTGAAGCAGAGGAGGCTCAAGCATAACAATGGCATAATTAAACAATTGACTACATAATTGTATCTTGTTTTGAATCGAGGCTATTTATGTGCATGTATATAATTGTTTGTTTCGCCTTCAAGCATACTGAGATTCAGGGGCAGCTCTAGTAAGAGAGAACCGGGTGTACCAAGAAAATGTACTGAAAAAATGTATTGGTACGAAGAAAGCACCCCTTTAAATTTGAAAAAGATATACATTAGTACAAAAGTTCCGCCTTTGATTATTAGTACCAAATCGTCTCCCCTATAAAAACTTTTGGCTCAGGCCACTTTGACTTTAGTACTTTTTAAGAAACTACTCATGCCAACCTCATCACTGGTGAAGAATGAAACTTATTTGCTATGGTGAGATTTCGTACACTGATTATGTCCGAAAAGAGAAATGGGAGTCTTTATTTGAGACATCCAGAAAAGGGAAGTAGGATTCTTAATTTGAGACAGATGGAGTAGTTACTTTAATAATTGCATATAGAATATATTAAGTCCTCTTTTAATACTAACCCCAACTGATGTCACAAAATTGCAAACGGCACATTTGACAGATCGCGCTCCATACTGGTACATCAACAGCATCCGACAGTTCCCACAATTAACATGAGCTACTTGATTTGCTGTCGTAAATAAACATTTCATACTTACCTGTCATTAATAATGCATTTTTTCCAATGGAATGTGATGGTTTAATAGGATAGTTCAATTTATACCTTCCAGTGCTAAATTGATGGTGTGACAACAAGAACACTGCACGCTTGTTGCCCCGCGTATGTACATTAGTAATGTGTGGCATCCTCCACAAACCAGCTGAGCCATTTCTGTGCCTGTTCACAAGCCAAAATTGCAGCAATTATATGAGTACTTTTGCCAAAAATAAATAAATAAACGCAATGAGATATATGTGAATGTGTTAGAGCATTCACAACAGTCCAAATCAGCAGGATAAGTAGGATAAATTTAATCCATTTTATTGTGTTGTTTATTAGGCGAATTTGATAATGGAAACTTGATGTCCGTTAGGTTCCAGACAAACAAGTGGTGTGTGTTTGGGACTCAAACGGACATCCAAATGGATATCAGTCGTCCGTTTGATTCCCAGTTTTTCTTATGGAATCCATTATACCCAACTCTTGTCTGATTTGATGCTCAACATTATTTGGACATCTCTCACCATTAATGCGTTACAGATGCAACTGTGGTACTGAATATATCTTGAAATTTTGATACAGGACTTTGCGTAAAGAAACATACCGGGAGGTGGAACAGCTGTGACTGCATTGCAAACAGCGCAACAAACTGAGGTTGCTCCGACCGGGTAAAGTAAAAGATTCCGACATCCCGAACACACAAGCTGGCTCTGTGCACCTGTTGTTCGACACAGCTTTATATTATTAAGAAAGAAGAAGTACCAAAACAGAGCAATTCTGTATTTTATGCAATTTGTTTGGAGATTTTTAGCATTTTGTTTATCTTGGCAATAGAAACCATTGGTGAAAAGATTATTTGGGCTAAAAGGAACTCTAGCCCCTTGGTTGGATTTCATTCACAAAAGTACAGCTAGCAATTATTAACGGACACAGCTAAGAAATGACATTCGCCTTTATTGTTCGTTTGATTCGAGTTTATAGCTTTCCATTACCTCTAAATTAGTAAATTCACGTATAGGTTACATAGAAGTTCGCATCATACGTCACCTCATTTGCGGAAAATCAAACTCTGAAATAACAAATATATGATTGCCGGAAAGTACAAGAGTTCAAACCAAACGATCACTTTATAGATAGGGTTTATTTTTAACAGGTTCACATCATAAGTGTTTTGAGTCACTAAAATATGAAATTAAAAACACGATGACACAAATGCCAAAGTTTTTGGAGCGAAACAAAGAGAATCTTGTGAGGAGATGAGAAGTTTTGGAGATATTTAAGTGAATATTTTAGTCTTGGATCTAAACTTCTGTATACTATTTGTACCCTTCAAATCTTTAATGATAGTTGCATAACTTTCTCATAAACTCAATTATATATATTTTTTTATAATTATAATTGCAAGATTAAACCTTCTCCAGTTTACAAGATTTTGAATCTGTAAATAGTGGTAAGTTCACAAGGAAATTCCATTATTTTCTCTTCCAATTTTCCTGGAAAATCAAACAGATGAAATGCATAATTGATTACTATACCATTTGCCGGCGGTGTAAATGGAGATGGAGCTGGAGCTGGTGGTGTAGGATAAGGAGCAAGAGGAACAGGCATTGTAAATCTGATAAGAGGTAAAAGTAAAACCTTCCTTTTCCAAGATCTCAAAAGCTTGTTGCTTCAGAGGCACCAAATACATTTTCTCTTTCCATTCCCTGCATTTTCCTGGGAAAATAAGAAAGTTTAGTTTATGAGCTTCACACCATAAGTGAATTCTTTTTCAAGAATTTCCAGTTAGAATTTCAAGAAAAGATAAAAAGGAGTAAATGGTATCCATCTGAAAACACATAAATAGCAAAAACCCACTCAAATTTTATCAAATTAAAGAGCCATAAATAAGAGAATTAACTAAAAATATATAGGGGAAAAAAAGACATTACTCGAAGTAATTAAAACTCAGAACATAATTTAAAAGCTATGAATAAATCCAGTTGAACATTATGCAGTGGGGCAAGCACACACCTTTGCAGGTTGCAGATGAAGGAGAGAGAGAGAGAGGGGGTGGGGGTTGTGATTTGCAAGTTATGAAGTGGATAGATAAATGGTAAGAGTGAGAAAAGGTGGTGTTAAAAAGTGTAAGGACTTCTCATTTTTACCATTTTATGTATGTGTGTCAGTTCATTTGTGTAAGTTGCTATGAAGCTTTCATTTTCTTCTTTTGCCATAGATAGAATCATAGAGATGTAGTGATTTGTATTGGTGGAATATCAAGATCAGCCTTGTCAGTAACTATGGGTCCCCCAACCCCTATAGTCTCCCCCCGCCCCCCACCCTTCCACACTCTCTCTCTCTCAATTCTTTTTTTATATTTTCCTTGAGGTGTTCACGAAAGGTTTTTTAATTACATTGGGGGTAATAGTGGCCCAGTGGTAGTGCACTGACATCAACACTGGATTCGACTGGGAGTTTCTTAGGTTGAATTCTGACAACTGCAAAAATATTTGGTGGCCAGCAGCCGATCACTGTTTCGCGAACATGGATTAGTCGAGGTGCACGAAAACCGGCCCGGACACTCTTTGGTACTCAAAAGTATCTAGACGAAAAAAATAAAAAATTACACTAAAGTAGGACTAAGCTCTGCTTGAGAAATAAAGGTAGTCTCTAGCCACAATTGCTATCCGGGGGTCGAACTGTCTGAATGGCTCAACCCACGGTTCAACGCAATATAATTATTTACCACTATGCCATATCTTGTGGTTATCTGTCATTCTCTCTGTATATATCTCTTTCTCTCTCTCTCTCACACACACATACTTTCTCTTTCACACATTTCATGCATGAGAGTGATGTGTTCTTAACCACACTTTCATTTCTTCTAAGGGGCGCATGGACCACGTAACTCAACAGAGCAAACACAACCAAAAAGGGTTACATTCGGTGTCATGTGTCATGACTATGTAATATTTACGTAAAAGTTGCCTTCGCCTATAGAATATGCCTAACAAGATTTAGAGCGTGTCTAGTTTTTATAAAACCTTTTTAGTCTGCAGACGACTTAAACTTTGTTGATGCATGTATTTTTTAGAGTTTTTGGTCAAAATAGGGTACTTTTGAAACTTATTTAACAAAAAAAAAAAATTCAATCCGTAAAAGTGTGAGATGGTCTCACATTTTTACACATAAAAACGTGAGATCTTCTCACACTTTTATGTCAAGTAAATTTTTTCCCCTCCGTTAATTCCCCCCCCCCCTCTGCATGTGCTCTTATATTTTTTTTTTATATCATTTAATTTCTTCTTTATTTCAAATAATTTTTTTTAATTCATTCTCACATTCTCACATTTTCCCCTTTTTCTTTTTTAATCACATGAGATTGATAAAGTTACATTTTTATGCTCTTATTTTTTTTCTATATCATTTGTTTTCGTCTTTATTTAATGAATAAATTATTTTTGATTCACTCTCACATTTTTTTCTCCTTTTTAATCACATGAGATTGATGGAGCCATGTTTTTATGATTTTTTTTCTATATCATTTGTTTTCGTCTTTATTTCATGGAAACAATTATTTTTTTATTTTGTATTTTAATCTTAGGGCTTATCTTACTTTGATTGTTCGATTATTATTACTAATTTTCGTCTTTATTTCATGGACGCAATAAAGATAACTACTAATTTTATTTAACAAAATTATTTAAAAAGATACATGAAGAAAAGTGAACTTACGATAAACCCTTACATATAGTTGACATTATAAATGAACATAAAAGCTATCCGTCATATACTTTAGACGAAGAAGCATTACGTCCCTCGGACGAAGTGAAAATAGAGGAGTCGTAGCCATCTACGTCCGTCTGATTAAAATAAACATATTATTTTAATCAATTTCCATTTGCATCTGTGCATTTAGAGTCGTTGCCATTTCTTCAGTATTGTATGCAATGTCTGTATTCAAAGACTCTGTTTTCCATATGAAAGTTTGGCATACATTGTTCAGCAAATTTTCTGGGTCGTGTCCGTGCAAAGATCCATCTGTATTGGTTACCCATTCGAACTCAGTTGGTTTATGATTACCGTTGTCCATTGCAGGCTTTTTCGAATTGAACTTTGCTATCAGAAGGACATGTTTATCAATAGGCGAAGTTAATGGATGCAGTAAGCTTTGTCCGGAAGCAACCACCCTCCAGTCTTCACCAAACACTTTAAACCAAAACTTGTCAAATAGAGTATAGTCATAGTATACCAAAATGTGAGACCAAATCACGTTTTTATGTGTAAAAACGTGAGTCCATCTCACACTTTTACGGGTTGAATTTTTTTTTTTTTTTTATAAAATAGGCATTAGGTATCACGTTTTTACGGTTAAAAACGTGAGAACTCATTTTGTATAAATCATATGCAATTTTTTCAAGGAACTTGCTTTGTCACTAAAAATTAAAAAGATATGTGGATTGGCCACATTTTTTTTTTTCTTTGCATAACATATCAGGGGTAGGCCTAATTTGGGAAACCCAAAATATGATTTTTTTTATTAGGATCACTCCCAAATTTTAGTGTACGTATGTGTGGTTTAGTATTAAAACTTATTCTACGTTCATTAATGAGTGAGTTAGCCAATCGATAGAAATTGTTTATCCAAATTTATCATATTTGAGTTTATTTTGAGTGTAGTTAATGAAAGAAATTAATGAATTTCTTAAAAACTATTAGAATGCATAAGAATTTTATTTTAGGAGTTCGCGTTACGCCTCTAGTACCACGGGACCATCTCTATGTAACTTATTAACTAGCTGCACGACACTATTTAGAATTGAATTTCTAAATTAAAGCAGTATAATTTGTGTATGTTAAGTGGTATAAGAGCATCTCCATTGGATAGGGTAAAATGATAAATTTACCCTACCTCTTTTCACAGCGGATAAATTTATGGGGTAAAATTTAAGCATGTAGGAGAGAGAAATTTATCATACCACTAAATTTTAGTTATACGAGTAAATCACACTCGTATGGGTCATAGGAGTGAAGAACATTCGTATCTCCTCTTAAAAAAATACTCATACGAAGCTGGTTCACTCATATGAATCATTTCTATTTTTTTTAAATACCATGCGAGGGTGGCAGCCTCGTATGGTTATTTCATGATTAAATATATATATATATATATATTTGCAATCAGCCCATATGGCTGTGGGAGCTCCGTATGGTTTTTTTTAAAGCACAAAAATGATACGGGTGAAATAATATCGTATGATTATTTTTTATTATTATTTCCGCTATGTCCCGCTTTAAAACTTAAGAAGCTATATAATAAATTTGGTCTAAATTTACTCATTCTGGTATAGATGCTCCAAGGAGACAACTGGAGAAGAGATGTAATAATAATTGGGCATCAAAACAGATATCTATTGTTCAGTTGAATGAAATAGACAAAAACTGTCGGTATAATAGGTTCTAAACATGCAGCTGATATTGTGTTTTTTATAATCACATGTATACAGCAGGCCCTCTCACGAACCTATAGTTTGTAGACCGACTTTTAATTCATCGTAGAAGATATTGGCAATTGACTCGTCTATTTTAGTCTGGCTATATTGTGCATGTATATGCGTATATATAAGAGGGGGAAATTTCAAGTAAGCACTTTAATTTAAGAACTTTATTAACGGATGGGGTTATTTGGCATGCTTTCCGATAGAATTTTTTAATGAAATTTGGTGGGATGTTCTTTATTATGCGTAGAACATCTCCACAAAATTTTATCAAAAAATTCAACCGGAAAGTGGGTTAACTACTGATGAAGAACGTCCCCACCAAATTTCATCAAAAAATTCCATCGGAAAGCTTGCCAAATGGCCCGATCCGTAAATAAGGTTCTTAAATTAAGATCCTTATTTGAAATGCACCCTATATAAGAGTACCTGGCCTCTTAAATATGTATAATTTGAAGAATATATTTTAGCAACAATGATAGATGGTTCATCGGTTAAACATGAATTTATATTGCTCAACGGCAACGGTAAAGGGTTGTAAGCAATTTTTTTATGAAAAAGAAAATCGTAAGGGTAAAATTGGGAAAGTAAAAGTTTGATACAATTTCAAGGCGGTTGAATTGATATTGACTTGATATAATAGTATAGATGTATGGATATCCTTTTGTAGGCTAGGGGGTGATGTGGAATTTTTGAATGGGTAGCGTTAACTATGTCCTTAAGTATGCTATAAATGGAAAAAACTACATCTTACATGATAATCACTGCATCGTTTAATGCATATTATGCTTTTATTCTTTATATATTTAGTTTTTTATCATGTAAAAACATTGTAGTAGTGTAGCAGCAACAATTTTAGAAATGAAAAGAAGATGTGCCATCTACAAAACGAAACAAAGTTGACACAAGAATTTGTGTCTTGAGAGTTTAGCACCGTCTTCTGTTGTGTCTGTGTCCATATTGTGGAACGAAATTGACACGATATTAAAGTTATATATGTTGCGTTAATTGTATCTAGTCGTATCTAAAATGATATTAATTTTTTTTTTGTTGTTTTTATTTGTGATAGAACGCGATTATTAAGATGCGCGCAACAATTGAAATAGTGTATGACATGCTATGTTTAATTGGATTGTGTTGGTATTAACAAAAATTCATACAAACTTGTGTTGTGATTATGTTATCGTATTTCTTATTATACCAGATCATTTAAAAAAAAAAGAAAACAGCCCATAAATACGAGTTCCCAACCGTTAACTGGTGGTGCCACCATTTCTGCAATCCAACGTGCTAAAATTTTCTTTGGGTGATTATTATAGCTTTGGGGGGCCTGGTAGAGAATTGATGAACATGATTTGGTCATTCACCCAACATCATAATGAACCTCTCTAGTGCATAGTACAATTGATGGACCTTCTATTGTTCATGTAATTGAGTTGCTTTTTGTAGTTCAATTTTACAAATTATATTTTTTCAGAAAAATAAAGATTTTATTTAAATAAATAATGTTCAATAAATATTAAATATTTTATTTTAGTATAAGTAAAATTATTTTTGCCATAATATTTCTCTATGCAATTTAAATAAATCAAAATTTTGAAACTTTTACTATAGAATGGAGAGTAATAATTTGTTTATTTTTACCCAAACTAGGCTTTGGTTGGTGGTGTTCTTCATTTTGGCACCACAAACTAAGGTTGGTAAAAGTATTAAATTCGTGACTCAAAATGTCGTGCAGTACTGGATTCTTGCAGACAAAAGTGATCTGAGATTCCCTTCCCATTTTTTCCTTCATAAATTCTGAGACATTTAGTCATGCATAAAGTTGGACAAAAATATTCTTCTTATGGTGAAATTGACATGTGCTTAAAAAAAAAAAAAAAATCAAATAAAAGTAATGATAAAAAGGTACTCTTAAAATATGAGGAGCAGAGTTTGCCTAATGATAAATAATTTTTACTTTTTTTTTGAGGTCGATAGTTCGACTCATGGGAGTATGAAGAGGTTTCTTTGTTCGTAGAGGGTTAAGGGAATTTAGACTTCCCTTAATTTTTTTATTTTTTTTATTTTTGTAAAAGGTATTCCTAAAATATAGTCTCACTATCACATACATGTAGTATACTTGTTAGAATATATTATTTATTATTCTTTGGTTTCCTTGTATTAAAAGATTTCGTTATCTATTAGGTAACTTATTATGTACATTACTCCTCTATAAATAGCTCTCATGTTGTATCAATATTAATTAATAAAATAATATTTCTCTCTTCTATTTTCAACTTGGTATCAAAGGGAATAAATGCACCGTACAACTTAAACCCTAGCCTTAGCCTCCATTCAAACCCTCACTTCAAAAACTTAAAACCATGATACAAAGATTCAAGCCTCGATTTCCAACACAACAAATCAACAAAGTCACAAATCAACCAAAGCCTTGATTTCCAACACAAAAGCCAACAAATCAACAGAGCCTCGATTTCAGAGCCGATATAAAAGGAAAAAAATAAAAAAAAATCAAACCATTAAACCTCAAAGTCAAAACTGAAACCACGATCATACTCTATCTCATCAAAATCACCTAAAGTGAACCACCAATCTCATCATCTGAGAAAAACGATCACAATAGAAAAAAAAACAGCCAAAAATACCTTGCCACGTGCCAAGTGCGACAGGCCAGCCTTGCCACAAACAATCTCGCCACCGGATTCAATCTCCCAATCATTACGGCCTATTGATTCTGTCCCATTGCCTGGTTTGCCAGATTCACCACACCTTAGTTTGCCAGGTTCACAGCCCAGTTTCAGTTTGTCATAGCAGTCAAATTTATCAAGTCCAAGCTTACAATTGCCTCATCCTGACACAACTAACCAATCACCTCCCTCTGACATGTATGAGTCTAAATATCAGGTATATTCTCCTGAATTTCCTAGAAAACAACTCATATTCGAAACAATAGAGGTGTTCCTAACTGACATATGAACCTGATTTTATCAGTAAGGCCAACTACCCAATGAGGAACTACGTATTTTATGATAGGTTGTCTAAATTGAATAAGTCATTTATAAATCAGTTATCCTCTGTATCTATTCCTAACAGTGTGCAGGAAGCCTTGGGTGATCCAACATGGAAAGTAGCTATGGACAAGGAGATGGAATCCTTAAAGAAGAATGGTACGTGGGATATAGTTAAGTTGCCACCTGAAAAAAGGCACATTGGTTGCAAATGGGTGTACACGGTGAAATATAAGGTAGATGAAACCATTGAAAGATACAAAGCGAAACTAATAGCAAAAGGCTACACCCAGACACATATGATCGATTATTTGGAGACAATTGCACCAGTGGCAAAAATTAACACTATGCATGTCTTGCTCTCTTTAGCGACAAATCTGGATTGACCGCTACAACAATTTGATGTAAAGAATGCATTCTTACATGAAGATTTGGAGGAGGGGGTATACATGGAATTCTCACCAGTGTATGAAGTTCCTGTGGAATATAAAAATAAAGTATGCAAATTGAAATTGTTTTTGTGTGGTTTAAAATAATCTCCGAGAGCTTGGTTTAGAAGATTCGCGAGACCGATGAGAAAATTCGATTATAAACAGAGCAATTCCGATCATACATTGTTTTTGAAGAAGTGCCATAATAAGATCACAACACTCATTGTTTGCTTCTTTTTATAAAATCCATATTTTTCTTGAATTTTTAAGATAATGAACTACAAATTTTTAAACTACACATGATTAAGTTATTGTTATTATTAAAATAAGATCAAGACTTTCTAGGTCAATAATATCCCCATTTTTTATGATGACAATAAATTAATGTGTATTATCAATTATGAACATAAATGGCGTATAAATGTAAATATAGAATATGCTCCCTCTCAATTTATACATAGATAAAATAAATGACAAGGATAAAGCATTGGTATTATTTGAGATAGTTTCAAAACCAGTCAATCATTTTAGATCTCAAATAAAGCTTATAAAAGAAAATAAGAATGGATGTTAAAGACATAAAGCATTTAAAAGTTTTACCAACATTAATCACCATACTAATTGTTGGTTGGATAAGTACCTTAAAGGGGGAATAGGGTTTTTAAAACTAATTACGGAATTAAAAAGTTTTTAAGAGATTGTATAAAAATCAAATACAAATCTATATATTAACGAAAGCCACAAAGTAATTAAACAATAATAAGATTATGAACTATGATAAATAGAGAGCTTGAGTTTAGAATGAAAAACTGAATGAGCCAGCTAGTAAACAGGCGTAGGTATATCAACAAATGTCATTATTATTACACTGACCACCAGGCCGTGAGACTTTCCCAAGGACAGCGTTTTGTTCACGCAGTTCAGTTATTTAGACCATATATCCACGCTTGAGTAGTTACCCCGAAAAATTTCATTATTCAATTTTCTTACGGGTGAAAATCAAACATTCTTACAAGTGTAATCCTTCTCACTACACTCAAGCAAGTGTGATTCTTCTCACAACACTCAACACAAGAAAACCTTCTTGCTAAATTATGAAAAATTCTCTCACAAATGAATAATATAAGTTGTTTAGTGACATACACTAATGAACAATAACCCTAAAGTGTTTACAAGATACAAATGAAGCTCATACTAGAGTTATCAAGATTGATCAATAACTTTAGCACAAAGATAAATGATATGATCAATGTAAAGGCTTAAATTCTTGAATATTCTGAATAGATGAACAAAGAGTTTTGTTGGTCGGATTTTAAATTCTAGAGGGGGGTGAATAGGGTTTTAAAAACTTAATGCGGAATTAAAAAAATTTCAAAAAAATGTTTAAGCAAAACAAATTTACTAAACAAACATATTAAGGAATGCAAGCAATTAATCAATCAAACAATCAATCCCAAGGTAAACAAATAAGCAATCTCAAAATACAAACAATGATATAGCAATAAATAGAGAGCTTGAGTTTAGAAAGATTGAACCACTTTGAAGTCCAAGACTTTTTTTCCACACAGTTCGGTTTATTAGACCTTACTTCCGCGCTCAGTTAGTTTTTCGAGATTTTTCACTAATTCCAATCTTCTTTCGGGTGAAGATCAAATATTTATAAGTGTTGTTGTCTCACACACTCTTACAAATATTGCTTTATCATAATATTCCTACAATAACCCCTCTTGCTAATTTGTGAGATTTACCTCTCACAAGCACTAAACAAGAATTAACTTTCTTATTATCCTATGAGATTTACCTCTCACAATTGAATACAATTTTTTTGGTGATTCACACCAATTAACAACAACTCTCAAGTGTTTAAAGAATACAATTGAAGCTCACACTAGAGTTACTTGTTTAATCAAGATTTATAGCTCAAATAAAGAATGATTGATTAATACAATTCTTGAATCTTAGTATGTTTGAAATAGATGAAGAGTAGAGTATAAGAGTGATTCAAGGTGTTCAAAATGTGTCTTAGATAGTGTATATATAATCCCAAAAGTGATATAGCCATTTTTGAGGTTTGGTAAAAGTTTAAGTACCAAAAATGGTAAAAAATCACAAATCCAACGACTATATTATGAGCCATCAGTCGACTGAGCAAAGCTCCTTATTCGACAGATGGGCTCTGTCCATCAGGCCAAAAACTCAATTTTTACACTTTTGTATATAAGCTCCAAAATCAATTCTGATATGTGGAGACCTTAAAAATAAGTTCCTAAAACACCTATTTTTGGAAAAACTCAAAATATGATAATTTGAATTTAATATGAATTTATTTCAAAACCGATTTTTGCAAGAATGATGTTTTGAAATTGATTTTGATTCAAACTTTGTTTTGATCAATCTAAGAATGATATATCAATATATATGAGCTATATAAATAATAAAATAAGAAACTTTACATAAATCTTAAGCACTCACTCAATTATCGAATTAACGAGTCTTTGAATGCTTTGATTTGTTTATTCAATTTGATCTTCACTTAAATCTTTTACCTTAAAACTTTTGCATGTGATCCTTGATCTTTTGAGCTTCATGGATTTGCATTGTGATAAGATTGATATTTTTGTCTTGTCCAATGCTTGTAGAGGAATGCTCTCGGTTTGGATTGATCGATTTGGGTCCACGAATGATGATGATTGAAATGTGGCTATAATAACTTCAACATACATGTTAAATTACACATGATTGATTTATTGTTATTATCAAAATAAGATTAAGACCTTCTAGGTAAACAAGTTTGTATGATTTAAGTTAGTTTAAATGTGTTCTAGACCTCCAATACATAGTCCCTAAGAGTATATGGCCGTTTTAGAGGTTAGGAAGAGTTGTTACCATGAAATAAGGAAAAAAATGAAAGTCTAAGGGCCATATTTGAGGCAACAATTGACTAATCAAAGTCATTAATCGACTGATGGCTTCTTTTTATCATGCCAAATCTCCAATTTTTTGACTTCTCCAATTTTGATCCAAAATCCATTTTAATGCTTGAAGAATGTTCCCAATATGATTCTAAGACACCCAATTTTGTTTTTTGTTCAAAAATCATTCATATGATTTAATTATCAATTTATTAGAAAACCAATTTATGAAGAAGCTATTTTTCAAAGAAATTCCATTTCATACTTTTTGTAGAATTTAATCTATGAATGATGCATAAACAAGTTCGAGCTATAGGTATTAATCAATAAATAAAAAACTTTACATAAATCCTAAGCACTTACTCAATTATCGAATTGACGAGTTTTCGAATGCTTTGATTTATTTCTTAAATTTGATATTCACTTGAATCATTTGCCTTGAAACTTTTCATTTATTTCTTTGACATTTGTTCTTCATGAATTGCTTTGTTAGCACATGTGATTAGGGGTATTTTGGGTTTCGGTTGGGGTAGAAAATAAGGTACCCCAAACCTAAAGCAAATATAAAAATTCAGTTTCGGTTCGGTTCGGTTTCGGTTTCTAAATCTTCAAAACCCAAACTCGAACCAAACTTTTCGGTTCGGTTTTGGTTCGGTTTTGACATATTTATTTATTTTTAAATCAATTTAACATAAAAATGTAATACTAATAGTAATGTAAGAATGATTTATATTCAAATTAAAGTCATGATTTTTTAGAAACAAGAAACAACATATAAATACCATGTTTTCTATTTAATTACAATTTTATTTGTACATTTATAAGAATGAAACACATTAAATAAAATGATCAATTATCTTTCTATCATGTATGTGATAAAAAAATCTTAGCATTGTCTACTTAATTAAATAATAAAAGCACGCGTTAATGACTATTTTTTTTAAGATTATTATAATATGCAATTAATAAGAAATATATTCTTATAAAATGTCATCTTTTTTGTATTATAGTATAATTAACGTGTGTCCTTAAAGTATATATTAATATTTTTTTTCTTATACATAATTCGATTCGGTTCGGTTTAGTTCAGTTTTAGACTAGCTTTCCCTAAATCCAAACCAAACTTTTCGGTTTCAGTTCGGTTTTCTTGTTTTCAATTTCAGTTTTTTTTCGGTTTGAGATTTTGTGGATCGGTTCGTTCGGTCGATTTTCGGATTGATTTTAACACTCCTACATGTGATACTCTTGAAATGTTTGAAATTGATAGAGCAATTGAGTGATTAATGATCTTTGTCTTGTCCAATACTTTGTTAATTTGACCGGATAGAGTTTCAATAATCCTTATAATGTGGCATGCTTCATTTGTAAAATCCAAGTTTTTCTTAAAATTCTAAGATAATAAATTACAAACTTATTTTAAGAAACATGTTAAACTACATATAACACCGTTGCCTTAATTAACACGATCACCCATGCAATGAAGGCCATAAGTGTTATTAACTCATCTTAGACTAGCTAAAATGGGTAATAAAATTTTCAAACAATAAAAACATTTAATGCATATCATAAACTAAATGAATTTTAGAAATTAATTATACAAAGGTTAATCACACACTTAATATTCAAAACATGACAAACTATTAACATTAGTTTAAATGTTAAGAGGCGAGCCTTGACTAGCCACATTATCATATTTACAGTACAAAACAGGGCAGTATCAAAGCCACCTAAGACGTCTCGAAACCCGACATAACCTTAGTATTCTTGTCATCTTGAGTACCTACATCATTTTAGAAAAATAGGGTGAGCATATCGCTTAATAAGGGGGTACAAGGGAAATTTTTTGAAATCATTACTTCACTTACCAACACACGCATGGTAAATAAAACTGAGAAGTAATTTAATTATTATAAGCGACATTTATTAGACAATTGACTTAAAATAATGCATGCTCGTGCATATGCAGTTACCTCCCTTGTGTCAACCCATTTTCAAACCTTGATGATTCATGCCAATGAGAATCCAGGGTGAAATCATCTTAAAGAGCCCATCCGCCCCAAGAGGACATACCATTGTCATATCCAAGAAGTGGAACAACCCATTCACATTCCGTAAAAAAGATTTACCCATGGTACGTTGCCAATACCTATGTTCCTAGGCTACTCACCGGTGGCTTCTAGGGGGCCAAACATTACTCCCCGGGGGTTTAGGACTTTCAACCCAAGGGCGCTGGGCTCTACCTTATTTTTACCCGGCAAGCACCATTCATATAGATTACCTATAGATCTCCTACTCTTATGGTCATCCCATGAGCTAATACAACTTTTACCAAGAAACTCGACAATTGAACATCACCGATCATCTCCCATGTAAAAGATATCAAGCTAATAATAAGGTCTCCATGAGTTTGCCATAAGATACTCAAGTCCTTATAACATGCGTATAATGCCAATAATCTCCTTTTGAACAATTTATGTCATGTAAACTTTGATAGTCACTACTTCCATATTTCTTTGCACATAATATACAACCAAATGTCCAATTTGGTCTCATCAAACAATTTATGCCTAAGTAATATAAAGATTCCTCCAAATATAACATGGATTTAAAGTTTAGATGACATATCTTTCTCATAATCATAATTTAATTATCATGATACTATTTTACATGCACAATTTAATTATCATATGTCGTAACACTATATTCTTAAACCATAATTCTTACTATTAGATAACTTAGTTCATATTCCCTTCTTTAGAATGTATATAAATTTATCAATTTCTTAAAGTGAATACTCCATATTAAAGGAATATGAACAAATCATCAACATTCATATAAGATTTAAAGTTCACAAAGCATAACTTGCCCATAACTAATAATCTAATTTCAGTTTCACATCCCCAAGCTTGTATGGTGTATAAACATTCAAGATATATTCGTTAATCTTCCAATCTTTCATAAATAAACTCATAGATTTTAGAAATCATTTGTTTTATATCAAGATTTCAAGAAAAAAAATTAAGAAACTCATCTCAAATATGTACCATCAATTAATAGTAAATACCACATCAAGCTTTAAGCAAAAGTTCTATAATCAATAACATAAGAATTTCATTTTACTATAGAGCACTTCCATACTTGAGCCAATACCATGTTATTTTCAAAATCAAACCCATATTATTTTAGGAATTAAGTTTAGGAACTCCTATCTTGAAATATAGCTCAAGAAACATAAATATAGAGATAATGATCCAAAACTCCGATTGATGAAACTCCAAAAATTTTATGTCACCGCGTTCTTCTCGATGTGTAGAATATCTTTTTCTCTAGAGGTTGAATTCTTAGAGAGAATGAGCTTAGAAACCCATTAATGGAAGTTAGGAGAAATTGGGTTTATATATATGAAAAAGGAAGCTTCTAGGCCTTTCTAGTTTCAGCATCGACCTTCAACATGCCCTTGTTGGTCCTCGACAGGCCCCTGTCGGAGCACTAGTGCACTTTTGCATTTTTGGGTAGTTTCAATAGGTTCCTGTTGATATCCAATAGACCCTTGTTTTAGCATCAAGAGGCCCCTATTGGTATCCAATAGACCCCTATTGGAACACCAAAATCTAAAAATAACATCCAAAATTCTTTTTAATCATAATTTAACCAATGCAACTAAAAGCATTAAACTTAAAATAAATAATGGAGCATATTTATTACTAATTTATACATAAGGTGTTACACTACACATGATTAAGTTATTTTTATTATTAAAATAAGACCAAGACCTTCTAGGTCAACAATCCCCATATTTTACTAATCATTTGAGTTACCCCCATATCTTTTAACGTACCTCTAACTCCAACCAAATTTTTTGTGTCCAGACTACTTTGTCATTTACTTTTCATCTTCTTCTTAAAAGACCCTAACTCTCCTTAATTTCTCTCTCTAAACTTAAAACAAATATACATATCTCTTTTCTTCCCAACCATCACATAAAAATTTCACCAAAACACAATGCTCATACTAACGATTCATAAATATCTTTGACAAGAGGTAAATATATACATCAAATTCAATTGTAATAATTTTCGTTTTTAATGCTCACCTTACTGCCGATGTGGAGGAGGATAATGCCAGCTAGCGTTAGACTCTAAATAATGCTTCATCGATCAATCAATCCACCATTAAGGAGGATTAAGAAAGTTTTACAGTGCGAGTGGAGAATTATATATATATATATATATTCTTAAATAGAGAATCGTATTTGTGTATGCAGTTTGATTTATTAGATCTTCAAATATATAAACAAATGATGTATATATATCGGAGATAGATTAGTAAGATCTTCAGAGAATTCTTATTTCATCTTTTTCCAATATATTTAAAATGGAAATTGCGTACTCTAATACAATCAATTTTTGGGACAATGAATGTATACCCATTTCCCCCCAGCAGGTGTTAGATCTTCATAAAATTTGTATTTCATCATATCTTTAATTCGTATACATAATTTCTCTCTTTAAAGTATGTGTTGCCAATATAATTTTAGAGAGAGATTTTGGGTTTGTATTTAGAAAGAGAACATTATAAAACAAAGGTTAAATTTCTTAGGAAGAAAAAGGTGAACAATGATTTGCTGGGGAGAAGATAAGGGTAATTTAGTTCAATCAATCAAAAATTAGACGGTGTTACCAATCCGACAAAAGGCCGGGGGGTGGGGTGGGTAAATCAAAGGATTAGTAAAATAAAGGGGTATCTAGTATTAATAATAGGGGGTAACTCAAAAAAGCCCTAAATGTAATGTTTATTTTTTATTTGAAAAACTAGTTAAATTACTCCATTTGATTCATCCTGATCCGATTTGAATATAATAAGTTTTCTTTTTAAGAATATCCAAATTTCAGTTTATTTCCGAGGAGCATAAAAATTGTGCTATATTTTTGGGCCAACCAATTTATTCAAGCGGCCTATCTTGGGGGTAGCCGGAAGACTTCAAACTAATGAGGATTGAGGTTGAATACCCAAAAGAGAATCCATGCCGAGAATGTCGTAATGACATCACTTAGTGATAGGGCAAAAAAGGAATGGTTAGGTCGAGATGGATATGCTCACTGGTGGGAAAACAACATCAGTACAGTATGAAAGAAATGTGGTGCCTTATCGAGAAGGTCGGGTTGACCAACGAAAGGGGTACATCTGTAAAGTGAAAATATAATTAGCTACATATAAGAATTAGGCCACGTGCACAACAGTGGATTGGAGGCCAAATTTACCTAATATAATCATTTTACTATTCATCCTAACAAATCATTGTAACCTTAATTCTATACATATAAATAGAAAATAGAGAGATTAAAAATGGGGGACAACGCACAAAAGAGAGAGAGAGACATGGTAACTTGTATATTAAATTATTTTCAAATTAGTGAAAACAAACACACAAACAGAGGACATACTGCCGAGATAACATAGCTGTTACTGGAAAAACCTACTGTCACCTAAAAAAATCCTTGTCTCATTTCTCTTTTTCATTTATTATTCCGTTGATTTTGCTGAGAACCTATATTGTGGAGAGACCCAAATTTTTTGGCACCCACATTTTCCTTCTTAATTAACTATCTATTAATAAATCATTAAAACTTTCTTTCTTGCAAAAAAGAATTAAATATTTATTAGAAGAAAAACAATTTTTTTGAATTAATTTGTATTACTAAAATATGTTTCAATAACTTAAAAATTGTTTCTTAAAAAAGTAAAATAATATAAAACATACCAAAATTAAAAATTTCCATTCTTATGTAGATGAACTTAGATTAATTTGGATAAATGTAATGTTTATTTTTTATTTATACATTTTATTACATTAACCTGTTTGATCTCTCCCGATCCGATTTGAATGAACATTTTTTTCTTCAAATACAAAATATCACCTATACATATATATAGTAAATGGTGGGTTTCAAGTTTTTAAAACAACAAATATCTTGTGTATAGTGGATCAGATTTTTTCTAATCAGCAGCTTTGTATATTGAAAAAATAGGGTTAGAGATAAGGTTTTATTAAAACTGAGGTGAATATATGTTTCACAACAAAAATTTAGCACAAGTTTAAGTCAGGTTCATGTTCACGTAAATTTAACTTGTTTGACTTGATTCGACCTAAATATAATCATTTTTCTAATATCTTTTAATTATAATATGATGGGAAGGTCAGGGTGAGTATTGAGTTCGGGTTTATGCATATTATAACGGAGCATGTTCATGCATGTTTCTCCAAACAATACCTACAACGTTTTGGTCGGCGTTGTTTTTAACTGGGTGCTTATAATTAATTTTGGTATAGATATTTAACGATATAAGATATCCCCCTAAAAAGTTGGGCTTGGGAGGAATTTTTAGGTATGGTTTCCATAACGAAAACTCCGGTACAAGCTCAATTAGTTGATAGTGTTGTATGCACGGGCATGTCTAGTACTTATATACTATGGAATAATGTTTTACCTTACATTTTTTAATCTATGTACTTTTGTGAGATAAATTTTGCCTTATTTTTACTACGCTACTTTATTATTATGAATGCTTTAAGCAATATATATATACACAGAGAGAGAGAGAGAAAGAGAGTTAGCCTTCAAAGAGGGATTCCACCTTTTTAACAAAAAGAAGGGATATTTATTTATGAAATTTGCAGAGATGATCTATAAGATGAGTAGATCACCTCCACCTTCATAAAAAAATTCAACATAAAAATAAAAAAAATTCAACATAAAAGTGAGTGAGATGATCATAAAAATGTACATATTTATATCTTTTTCGGTTTACCCACTTATAGGTTAAAGTTTTTTATGAAATTTGATAGAGGTGATCTACTTACTATATAGATCATTAATACAAATTTTCATAAAAAAATTCGTTCATTTACCCCTTCAAATAGGCATTTATTCTTTTTATTAAAGAGTGAGAATCCCTTTTTGGAGCCAACCTCTATATCTATTAATAAATTAGGCCAGTCCTAATATGTTAGGATTCTCTTAACTTATGTTCTCAACTGGTGGTTTAGATTTAATTTGACCCTTTATGTTTTAATCCGGCGACTTAGAATTGTGATGGCGTATTAGTAATTACAATGATAATTATAACTACATATTTATTTTATTAGTAGATATGAAGTTTTTGAAATCTTTACAAATTATTCTATTATATCTTTATCTGTTGATCATAACAATAATTGTGTATTTAATTAATTTATTATTAAATATGGCAATCTTTCAAACTTTTTCAAATTCTTGATTGTTTTATTAACAAATACATAAATAATGATTTAATTTATCATTATAATTGATAGCTGAGATCTAATTTTCTAATTATAATACTAAATAATACATAGTTTTTATCGCTTTACTTCACTGTAATAATAATAATAATAATAATAATAATAATAATAATAATAATAATAATAATAATAATAATAATAATAATATCATATAATCTATTAATAATTAGGTCAGTCCTAATATAGCAGGACCTTTCTATGTTTATGTTCTCAATTGGTAGCTAAAATTTAATGTAGATATTTATCTTTTGATCCAACGTCTCAGAATTATTAAGGCATGTTGGTAATGTTGATGGTAATAATAGGTATTTAGTTAATTAACTATATTAAAGATTTAAATAGTTTAAAACCTATGAAAATTCTAATTGTATCTCTATAGCCATTAAATATTTATTTGTAAATTAGAGTTTTTTTTTATATCTCCAATACGTCACAGATTATTTAACATGTAAATTATTTATATAATAGCATCTCCAGTACTACTATATATTCATATTTTGTTTAATTATAAATTATAATTTTTCTATATTTTTAGCATTTCCATATTATTTAACATGTAGAATACCTATAAAAGAATATGTCGAGCAATAATAGTACATATTTATATCTTGTTTGTACTGTCACATTAATTTTCTCTCTCTTCAACGTTTTTTTTAAAACTTCAAAATATAATAAATTTTAATTTAATAATATTTAAAGTTCATTTTTTCAGGGGCATTGATTTATTTATGATTTTTTTTAAAAGTTTATAAATTGTATATACAAAAATAGGTTAATATTATTGTGAAAGCAAAAAGAATTATGTTAAAAAAATTTATCTTCCTTAAGCATAGTTAATAAACTATAAATTTGGTTACTTTAAAAATACCTATAAATTTGGTTCGATAACAAATAAAACTACCTTAGCAATAACAATCAAGATTTAGGATGACAAAATATCCATCCCAATAAGTTTTTGACCAACCATGACCCTAAAGCCCGATATTTTTTATTTTTTTAATTGTGAAAAGTATGGGTACATTCTAAACATAAATATGATTTCGGTTATATCCAACTTAGGTTCATATAAATATAGTATGTTGAACTCAAACAAACCCATATATCATTTGAAGGAGAGCCATCTTTTTGGAGCCTTGACTATCCCAATGGTGATGTCTAAATATACCTAATAATATTACGTCCCCTACCATTATTCGATTATTATGCATGTTTGAGTAGTTTTTACTATTAATTATTTATTAATATTTTAACATTTAGTTATACTAAATTCAATGTAAGTTTCGATTACTCAAAATTATTTATACGTTATCAAATTTAATTCTATTTTCTTATTATAAATAGTAAAAATTAATTTTTTGAATGTAAGAATTTTAATTTTTAACACCCCTTTATTTCTAAAAAAACAAATACAAAGGGCATCATTTCATGTATACATTAACAACTTCATTTTTAATCATTAAAAAATTTAGAACTTGCGAATTTATTTATTTATCTCTCAGGATTAAAGTAGTGATATTTATAATATCAATTTGTTTAACGAAGAAAATATAATTAATTACATGAAAGGATAAAAAATAAAAAATAAAAAGGTTAATTATAGATGATAAGGGCATATCCAAAACTTCGAGTATATTAGGTATTATATTTATTATTATTTTATTAAATAAAATAATAATAGTTTATTTTCTGTAACAACAAAAAATATCTCACAACAATATTATAATGGAAAGTTCCTTGGTATATACGTGGGTGTAATGAACCAAACTTACAACTTGGGCTAGCCATTTTGATAGAGAACCGAATGACTACATATGATATTAGAGCGGATTTAAGAACACTATCACGTGACGTGTAGATATTATGGGTCGGGTCTGTGCCTGGCCTGACGAGGACGTCAGAGCTTTAACGAGGGAAGATTGTAACGACAAAAAATATCTCACATCGATAGTGTAATAAAAAGTTCCTTAGTATATATGTATATGTAATGAACTGAACTTATAATTTAAGCTAGCCATTTTGGGGAAAACCTTGGACTACAACCACGTGATGTGCTGATATTGTGGGTTGGATTTGTGTTGTTTACGTCGAGCCGGAATAACTAGATGTGGCTAGCTAACAAGGGGAGATTGTAACGACCCAAAAATATCACACATCGATCGTATAAGGAAAAAATCCTTGGTATATATGTGTGAACAATGACCCTAAATCACAACTTATGCTAGCCATTTTGGGGGAGAACTCAGGTGGTTACATATGGTATCAGAGTGGACCTAGGACCACCATCACGTGAGATGCTGATATTGTGGGTCAGGTTTGTGTGGCTAAAAGCAAGCCTTTGTGTGTGATCTCGACCTGACGAGAACGTCAGAGATTTAACAGGCAGAGATTGTGACGACTCAAAATATCCCACATCAGTAGTGTAATGGGAAGGTTCTTGATATATATCAGTATATATGTGGGTGCAATGAACCTAATTTATAACTTAAGCTAGCCATTTTAGGGGAGGACTCGGATAGTTACATTTTCTCTAAAAATTAATTATAATTTTGAAATATTATGTTGATCTAAATATAAACATATCAATTTAAATTTATCTAAATGTAAACATATTAATTTAAACTTACTTAATTATTGTCTTGGCATATGTTTATTAATTCTATATGTGATTAATAATTTTTAAATTTAAAAATTCCAAAAGGTACTAATGGAAATATATAAATGGATTATGTTTGAATTAACTTTAGGGGATCAATAGTTGAGTTTAAGGTTTTACCAAATATCTAAAAATATGATTAAAACTAAACTTGACTAAAAGTATATTTATTTAAAAAAAAAAAATCTACCCAGTTTACTATACTATACATATAAATCTCAACTCACTATTTTTCTTCTTACCCATTGTAATTAGATTGAATCATAAGAGTATTTTAAAGAAAAAATATTATATTTCAGTAGAGTTGAGACAAATGGACAGAATTTACGTGAACTTGAACTTAATCCATTTAGCACCTATACTTTTTCAAATTATAAAATAAAATAGAAAGAGTCCGTCCTATATTAAGGTTTGCTTAGTCGAAAACTCGTCGAATTATGCTATTTCCCATCCCTAATTATAATGGAAGTGTAATTAGTCGAATTTAATTTACTCTACCACTATTTGAATAATAGGCATACAATTATATTTTTAAAATTTGGTTAAGATTAAAAATTAAAATTAGTGCCGCATGAAAAATTTAATTCCTCTTTTTCAAATTAAAAGTATACTATTACTTTTTTAGGATAATGTTAAAATTAATTTCTTTGAAAAATAACAAAATTGGATTAAGAACTCTTAATATGAGATAAAAAAAAATTAAAATTACAAGTAATTATAGATATAAAAAAAGTAGTAATAAATATAATTTTAGATAGTGTGACCAATTACATATAGTCACAATTGAATCTTGCCGTAGGCACATGTATTAACTGTATATATATATATATATTTAAGATTCTTGGAATAATAAGACCAGTCAAATTAAGATACTTGTGGAGAAATAATGTAATAAATGCAAAGAGTTTGAACTAAAATTTCTAAATTCGTTGAATAAGCGTTTTTTATCCAACAGCAAAGAGTTTGAAACAAAATTTTCAAATTCGCTGAATAAGTATTTAATACATAATTTTAAAAAGACTGAATGAATTGATCGTAAATTATCAAATTTAACTCTCCCATTCTTTAATTAGAGAAAATAAAGAACGTACAGAAAATAGAATTTCTAATAGAATTTCTACGATAACGGGCAAATCCCTCTAATATCATTTGAAAACGGCAAATCCGTCTAAATCATTTGAGAACTTGTTGCTAGGGGTGGATTTGGTACAATACCGTACCATATCGACTATACCGAGTACCACACCGAAATTTTGGTACACCAAAATTCATTACCATTACCATACCAAACTTTCGGTATACCGAATTTTGGTATACCAAAATATTGGTATGGTACGGGTTGGTACGGTACATTACCAAAAAATCAATCATGTAAATAAAAAATAATTTTTTTTAATTTAAATGAATTTTTTGAATTTAATTGATTTACAAAATAATTGATTATTATTAATTAATGTAAAACATAGGCTAACTTAGCTCAAACCTAAATTCAACTAAATTTTTTTGAAAAAGAATTAGACATGATTTGTTAATATTTACATCTTTACACTTTATTGCCTAAAAAAATAGACTAAATCACTAAACAGATAAGAATGTATTATTATTATGATGACTCATATTTATCGTAATGCAAACCGATTAAGTAAATTGAGCCATTATAATTCAAATGTATTAAATGAATTGGGACAATTTTTGTAGAATTAAAAGAAGGATGAATAACTTAGAACACCTGCAACTAAGTAGAATTGCAGAATATATGCATACATGCATATCTATAATTTATATATCTTAGTCTCACTCAACCAACTAGGTTCCCAAATTCAGAATAAAACTTATGATGCTCTAATTTATTTCTTTTACTTGACGCCATCTCTTGAGATTATAGACTGTCATTTCTTATTGTGAAAGAAAACAAAACAAACATCTTCTCATCATCGATAGATATTATATATGTCAAAGTTCGAATGCATACTCAGTGAAACGACTTAAATGAACTGAACAATATTTAAATGAACCGAAAAAATTTGTCTCAATGGAATATTTATATGGAACGAGAATTGTTACCTGATTTAGAGTTGAAATGGGTCTAAAGAGAGAATAGGATTGTTGATAATCTGGACCGTTCATCTAACTTCATCTATATCTAATTGTGAAATATTGGTAATTTGGTATTTATTTAATATTTGGTATAATGGCACATTTGGTATTGGTATGGTATGGTATACCATACCGTACCAAAAAATCGGTACGGTACGGTATACCATTGGTAATGAATATGAATACCAGTGCCGTACCAAAGTAATTCGGTATGGTACAATACCGATTGGTATTGTACCATTACCAAATTTTCGGTACAATTTAGTATTAGTTCGGTTTGGTATGGATTGGTACGGTACAAATGGTATTTTTTCCCACCCCTGCTTGTTGCACCCAAAAATTACATTTTGGCTAAAATACGTAACTGAAAATGAAATTTCATATTGTTTGATAGATAATTGTGCATATGAGAAAGGCCCCACCCTCTTTGTACTTCGTTTGGCTTTTCTCCGCATTCTAAGTTTTATTCGTAGCGGATATTCTTTGTTGCAGTTCTAGAAAAATCCATTAATAATTCAAGCTAGATGCTTGACCAAACAAGCCCTTAATTTTATTTATTTAATTTTTTTTTGAGAAAAACGCTTAATTTATTCTTTGTAGCCAGTGGATGTCCAATCTTCTAAACGATAATGTTAGAGGAATACTCAAAAATGAAGCGTTACATGATTTGTATAATTAAATGATTTCAACTATTTTTTTTATTAAATCACGATTTTTTACCAATCAAATGAGTAATTATAATCAATGTATTATATTGTTTTAATTAGTTTATTGCATAGTTACAATCCGTTAATTGAAGATCAAACTAAAAGATTAATATTCAATAGTTGAATCACGGTATATGTATTATCTCTATTATAAAATTTGCTCTCGTTATTTTTTAGAGTTTACAATAATCTTTAATAACTTAATCCACTATTATATAAAATCGGAAAATATTTTAAGATTCTTGAAGCTTGCGTTAAGTTTTTGTTTTTTTTATTTTGTTCTTGTGGGCTTTTGTTTTATAAAAAAATATATTTCTATTATAATGTAAGTTAAGGGATTCAATCCTTTGATTTTAGCGAAGACAATGAGATTATTAACCATTACACTACTTATTATTTTTTTAACTTTTTATTTTAATTTATATATAATCAAACCGTACACACGAAGCGTGTGCACAAAAACCTAGTTTATACTAATATAGAAGGGGAAGAGGACGCCCTTCTTTTATGGGAAAGTTATAACACTAAATTAATAAATTTTGCCCCTATCACAGTTATGTATTTTGCTAAAAATACAATGCATGTCATTTGAATCCGCAACTTTCAAATTAGATAATACAAGTGCAAAAAAAAAAAAAAACATGGTTGTGCTGCACGAACTAGTATCTTACTACCAAAATCTGAATACCTAGTTTTAAAGGGACCAATTTCTTCCCCCTTATCATATTTTTACTTTTTGCATATTATCACTACGCTACTTTTTATCTACTATCATTCAGTGATAAATTATTAATATGTATAAATTTATACGAGAACGATATGATACAAATATTTTCAACCAAAAATCCTTTGTTGCCAAATCTACATTGTTATGAACAAAAATGCCAATTTAGCATTATTTTCAATTTTTAAAATTTGAAATCCAATAAGGTAACATTTATTACACCCTCATTTATTAGGAAAATACTTTTTTTTTTATATAAAAATTAAGGGAGGTCTAAGTCTCTCCCTTAATCCTACAAATAAAGAAAAACCCTCCCCTCCCACCCCATGAGTCGAACCATTGACCTCAAGGTAAGGGTGGAGGTTGCCTACCACTGGGCCAACCCCTCTCCTCTAGGAAAATACTTACCTAGAATAGTACAGACAATTCTTTTTTAGAATACTTGTAAATTTATAAATTTACAATAAAAATGTATAGAAATACAAAATAAGAAAAAATTGACTACACTATTTTCCATATATTCATATTTTTTGCAGTTAAATTCGTCATTCTCATTGGGATTCATATTTTTGCAGTTAAATTTATAAATTTCAATGCAATATTTTTCAAAAACTTGTAGTGAACTTCTAAATTTTGACATAATTTGTTTTTCTTTTTTGGCAACTTGTAAATTTTTGTAAACCTGTAAATTTTTCTTACAAATTTACAGTGAAATTTATAAATCTTATTTTAACATTTGCAGTAAAAATTGTAAATTTTGCTTTAAATTTGCTGTGAAAGTTGTAAACTTTAATTAAAGTTTTGTAAAGAAATTTATTGCCCAATGAATCTAATAAAGATAAGCAAAAATGTAATTAGTAAATTAGGGTGCAAGTATACAAAATTTATACCTTGATATGAATGTATATGTCAAATCTCATGCAATTAATTCTAATTTTATACTTATTATTATTTATAGTAATAAAATAAGTCCTTCTTATAATATAATAATATATTTTATCTTATACCTTTCATAAAAATATAATCATATAAATTATTTTTTCACCATTTTCCTTTTTACCTAACAAACTTAGAAGTACAAAGTAAATAGGATGAAATTTATAATAAATCACACTAGTCATTTTTAGTTCCACTTTTTCTCTTTTAGGCCTTTCTATGTATTGGCACTTTGCTGTCCAAAGTAGAGCCACTCATTTCCCTTTTTAACTCCTTCAATGAGGACAACCTGGAAGTACTTTTAAAAGATAAAAATAAAATAAAATAAAATAAAATAAATTAAATTAAATTAAAGGGACCCATCATATTACTTTTAAACTGCTCCCAATAATGTTTTACTAAGGACTTCAAAATATTTTTCCTCTAGACAACTCAATCCTTTTTTTTTTCTTTTTTTATTCATAATAAAAAAGAAAAAATTAATACAAGCAATACACAGATATACTCCTATTGATCAATCACGAAAGTTGAGAAAATAAAACAGAGTTTATGTGGTTCAAACTTGGGTTGCGGGTGGAGTGAAGCTTCCCCATCCAATATCCACCATGTTAACACCTGATTTTTTTTTTTATTATTATATTTTATTGAATAAAAAAAATATGGATCAAGGAATGGACTAGTATTATTTAAAAAAAAAAAATAGAGAGAAGACAGAATGGACAAGGATCCTATCCATTGATAGATTTATTTTTTCAAGTGATCTATATGCTATGGCATCTTGTTATCTATTTTCATACAAAAAATACTTGGATTTTTATTTAAATAATAATTTGAACAAAAAAAAGAAAAAAAAATGTACTACAAATTCTGAAATTCGGATAAACAAAACGCTACAAAGTAAGTTACAAGTGGATTGACTAGATCACAATCTTATCCGTCTATAATCAATTATGACTCATATTAATATATCATTTACGTATTAATTTAATATGTAATTTTTGTGTTTCTAGTATTACTATATAATCCCGTAAAAAAAAAGTTCCTCCTAAAAAGCGAAAGTATAGGCGTGTGTTTTAGCTTAATCCCTTTATAACATGAGAAAAGGACATTTACATGCTAGAGAAATCATCAAAATCCAGTTGATGATTATACAAATAAAAGACAAAATTAGGGTTTTTGGCACTAATATCAAACATGATTTGATGAAAATCTAATCTTGACCCATATTCACACAATTTGAGCAAATCATTCAGGATGGGTGATCAATTTCAAAATCCACCCTCATCATTAATATGAGGTCCTTACCTCTCTTAGCGTAAAAGTTGGACTAATGTTTTTCTGATGATAAGCATTATTTTGATCAAATCAATCTAATAGTTGATTGAAGGATTTTATGTAATTTGGATGAGAAGATCCCAAATTGGATTCGAAAGAAGCTCAAATAAATATATAATACAAAATAAACTCTGAAGCATACGCGATGCGTGTAAAATTCGATGACATTATGTTGATTATTAAAACATTCAATTTAACACCATGTAATTTGATAATCTTTAACGGTTAGGATATGTATTACAATGGTAAGCCTTAGGTTTGAATCATGTTTCTAGTGTGATACTTTTACTTTATTTTTGTAAAATGTGAAGTAAATAGGGTAAGTAATTCTGTATACATCTTAAACGTTTTGGATGTGTTTAATATTAACCATAAATAACGCACCCATTTAAGGAGAAACGTCCATTTTCTTTTTAGTGATGCGTTAATAAAGCATTTATCAACTATTCTTATTTTTTTTTTAAAGGGAAAACAAAGCAGGAAATGACCCTGAATCAACCATGAACCGAGAACCGATAGGTTGGGTTGGTTCTGCTTCTTGTTCAGGTTGGTTCTAGTTCTAACAAACAAAGAACCAAACCGCTTCGATTTGGTTCTGTTTTCGCATTGCAACCCACCCGACCTGTGCCATGCGCACACTATCTCATCACATGACTACACCTAATTCAATCATTGCCCTCCAATTAGGGTAAATCGGTTCCCACAAGTGTGTTTTGCCGCTATAATGGGAAACATGTGAGACCTTCATATTGAAACTCATTAGAGCAATATAGTGCCATGTGATACTCCTAGACTACTAATATCTTGTCATTAAGTTACTTTAACAATACTTGATTTAAGTGACCAGTTCTCCTCTGAATCCAAATATGCCAAAAGAAATATAATTCATTCCATCTCGAATTAAGAATCCATGTTTGACTTTCACATTATTTAAGAATGCCCTAATGTCATTACAATAGATGGTTTAGACAAAAACTGGCTTCGAATTGTGAGTTTTGGTATGTTGCTTATGTTCTGAAAAGGAAGAGAACTCTTAACCCAGAGAAGGAGAATATTGGGCTGTTAATTTGTGGAAAGGGAGTACATAATATTGTAATATAGGTTAAAAAAGTAGTACATAATTCTGTTACATAATCCAAAGCTGGTATAAAATTGACCTATGTGCCACCGCCAATACATTTTAGCTACTTTGATGACTTACTCCAACATCATTCTCTTCATCAACATTTCCATAAACAACAGCGAAATAGTGACCTAAGGTTTTCAGAGTGAGGCCTGGGAACCGATGTGGACCCGCCGGTCTCGGGTCAATTTGAACGAATGGCCATTTCATGGTCTGTGCCGCTTCGCATTCCTCCCACCCATCCCCAATCACACAAAACCGGACATTTGGTCCAGTGAATCGCTCTTTGATATATGAAAAACACTGGGGCTTCCCCACTTCCCATGAGCTGTAGACTGAAGAAATATGCATATACACATACATACTAGTCAGGTAACCATATATGTACACCCAAATACTAAATATTCAACTTGTAAATGAAATCTGTACATTCAGATGTTAATCTAAATCCCTTTGGGATGAGAGCGTGTGAAAGTGTGGTGGATCTAGAAAATTGGCTTTGCCGTGTGTTTGTCGTAATGGTAAAATTTGAGGGGTTTAAGTTGTACATATCTAATATAATATTATAGTGCAAATACCTAATTTAACCTCCACGAAGCTTTCACATTTTTAAATTGCCAATAAATCCCTACACTCTTCTTTTTCTTAAAAAATATGCTACTAATAAGATTCAAACCATCACGACTAAGCAAGTTGACTCATGCTCAACCGCTATGCCACTTGGACTTTTAGTCTACATTTTTACTCAAATCAGTTTAGATATATACAACTTGCATACGCGTCGACTATGTGGGTAAGCTAGTATAAATACAACCCATCTCCAAAGCTTTAGCGAGAGTTTTTCTGCTGCTAAACCATACCGCCCAATGCATTGGCAACATAAAACCATCGTGAGGCCCGGACCACGTGGGGAAGGCCCACTGTAGAGCCTATCTAATATAGTCTTCTGAAGATAGAGGTAATCCAATTGAAAGATATCATAAATTTTGTGGGGCATCCAACAATCAATAACAATACACAACTTTATAAAACCTTATCAGCAGATCCAAGACGAGGGCATCCAACAATCAATGACAAGTACTTTGGGGTCGCTCCAACGTACAAAATGTTGATTTGTCATTCTGGTTTATTTAGGGAGAATATTCCCCTAAATCGCAAGATATCATGTACTCCCTCCGTGTCAAATTAAGAGTCCATTTTCCTTTTTGGGACAATTAGTGTACCAAATATCGCCCTAATAAATAAATAAATCTTCTTCACAACCATTAGGTTGCAATAAAGTTCGCTTTTTCTATGAACGTCAATGCGTGGATATTATTTGGATTCACAATTATGCGATTGCAAAATATTCACCATCGACATGTTTAGGGTTATTTGATTTCTTTACCGTTATTTAGTTTAAGTCATATAAGAGCCTAAACCATGTCAGTGGGTTCTTGTAAATTATTATCTAGCCCCCTATTGCATGTGCGATATCAACCCTTACTTTACCAATCCAAAAAAAATACATTCAATTTTTTACCCCAAAGATATCCAATTTGATGCAAAAAATGAAGTACTTGAATAGTTGCTATGGAAATTGATGTAGAGCATAAAATGGAAAAGTAAGCACCCGGTTGATACAGAGAGATAAGAAGATAGAAGAGCTGAGTGCATTCCAAGAGAATATCAAAGAGAAGTAACTGACCGTTCTCGCTAGGTATAAAATCATCAAGTCGAAAGAGCAAGCATTTGACAAGGCTGGGTATCAATGAACCAGAAGTCACTAAAATGTTAACATTTTGAATGTTCTCCTTGTTTCCACTTGAACATTGCTCCAAGCATGCCCGAGCTGCATTTAAAGAAGATATAATGTAATAATTTTGATTTTTGACAATTTAGAATTTTAGATGGAAGCTGTTGCTATTAATCACAAAAACAAAAAAACAAAAAAGAAATCCATTCTTCAACGTGGAGACCAAAAGAAATGCAAATAATCATTTTTATTGAGGACGCGAATCCAACATTAAGTGTGTTTTATGTAAATGAATAAAAGGTGTCCCACTACGGTCAAGGAATTATGATGGAGTGTACTAGAGTGGTCGCATCCCGGTCCAGCTTAGTAAGATATTGTTTGCCTTAGGCTCAAGCCTGCACAATTTTGCTTTTCCTCGAAAGGCCTCTAACTAAAAAAGATTGGTGACCACACATATATAATATATCACATGTTCACCTCACCCAAGTGATGTGGGATGAACTCCAATTGTCTGTCAGCAACTACTGCAACCACACCTGGGGACATACAACAACCCGCCCACAACACTAGGGTTGTTACAAGCGCGGGCGGAGTGTATATAAGGAACTCTTTATTTTAACTTTTCTGCAAGTCAGAATACCATGTCGTGTATTTATAAAGAAAACTCGAAAATTTTTCATTCAGAATTGTTTGGGGAAAAGCCATTCCATGAAAGAAATTATGAACGCTGCAGTCTAGCCATATACTCTATACATCTCGAGTCATTATTGCCAATGACATATAAACAATACATAAAATAATAGCAACTATCTCTTTTCTAGGCATCAAACTTCTGGATTTCCACATGAGCAGGTAGCTATTACCACAAAAAGAAATATTAAGAGAAACAGAAATATGAACTATAAGAAAGCAATTTCTGATCAGCAGGTGGCTTAATCACAAGATAATCTACCTGAAGAAAGCCATCTATCTGTATATCTATCGGTCACATCATACAGATCATTCCAGAATTTTGCCATATCTTCATCGAAAACACTATGCAAACCCTGCAGTAATTTGAGTTCCATTATCATTATAGATTGTACCAAAATGATGAATCATAAATGACACATAAGCTGAAAGCAACTCTTTCCCCTCAAATGGTTGTTGCCTAGCTACTATAATAACTAGATATTGTGGCACACTCGATGCATATGCACTATCAAGTAACTTCTCACATTATATAGATTTTTATAAAATATTACCCACTTGATGGCATTTGGTCGAGTGGTGATAATATATGTGTTCTTCGTATTTGAGGTCATTGGTTCAAATCCTAGTTCAACCATTATTTTATTTTATTTTTTTGATAAGAAACAAGATTTCATTAATAAATAAAAAAAGGACAAACTGAGAGGGGACACGGAGTCCACCAACAAATCATATAACCCAAAAAAAAAGCCAATAGCACACACCTACAACATATTATACAATGGAACACTATTCAAAAATGAAAAATCCAAGCTTTCCAATTTTTCTTGATGTCTTCCACTATATATTTTTTGAAAGGCTTGGTGTTGGAATCCCACAACAAAGCCATGAATTTGACTCTTTCCCACAGCCACTCCTTTCTTCTACCTTTCCTTTGAAAATTCTACAATTCCTCCCCATCCATAATAACCAAAAAGGAAGCAACTTTGACACATCTCCATAACTCCCTGCTCTTAGATTTGTCTCTGTAACTATTGATTTCCAAGAGAAGACAACTCACGCCATTTTTGGGAATGGCCCAACTAAACCCAAATTATGTACAAACTTTGTTCCATATGAAGTATGAGTAAGGGCAGTGTAACAACAAATATTCAAAGGTTCCGCATCTCTCTTGCAAAGTACACACCAATATGGGGAGAGACAATAATTCGGTCTTTTCTTTTGCAATAGATCATAAGTATTAACCCTCCCACGAGCAACTAACCATGAGAACACCTTCACTTTTGTGGGAATGCCGGCTGCCCAAATGACTTTTGAAGGAGCAAAATGTGGATGCGATGGAGAATCGATAAGAGATTTCAAAAAAGAAGAGCAAGAGAAACCCTCCCCGAAGACAATCTAACACCCTCAATGACTCTCAACAATGAAAGGAACTCTTCCAACTCTCTGTCATTCAAGCATTATTTTTTTTCTAAAGCATGAAGGCTAATTTTGAATAAAAAGAGATCATGATTCATGAGTGAGATGCGTAAAAATCAAATGACCAAAACCTTTTTGTACTTTTGGGCTATGATGCGGTGACGGTATGCTAGTTTCCTTTTATTGATATCATCATTCAAGGGACCAAAGCCATCCTCACTAAAATCATAATCAGAAAGATCTTGACCGTCATCATATTGGCTCAGGGCATCAAGAAAGGGCTTATTGCAGTTTTCAATCTGCATCACCAAGTTTTAAAAAATAAGAATTAACAACAAACCAAGCACACTTTCCACTCATAAACGGATACAAATTTTCCATCACAATATGTTAAGTGGAAAATCATACATTAAGGATGCATTTGCTAAAAAAAGTTGAAAAATGATTGAGAACATTACTAAATTTATAAGAAGTTGGAAAAAGAGATGAGTGATTTAGTGAAATGTTCTATTACTTTTTCCATTCTACATTGAATCAAATTCTTTTGGGCGATGGGTAAGAAATTTTTTCCATGAAAAAGTGTAGAAGATGGAACATCTCACCAAATCATTCATCTGTTTTTCCAACTTCTCATACAACTTACTCATTTTTCCAATAATTTTCCAATTTTTTATCAAACGGGCCTTAAAATTTGGAACTTATAACTCAGAAATAACTTACTTGCTCATAAAAGAAATACTCATCACACACTTGAAGTATGTGGTTCTCCCAAGTCTTGCCAATTTCAACACCCTTTTCAACATCCTTTGAGCCATTGAAAGGCTCTGCATATGTTCCATTTATCAGAGATTTTAGCAATATAAGAGTCTCATCCATGTCCCAAACATACACATTCATTTTCTGATCCATAATGATACAAGCAGCCTTATTATGGCCTATACTTTTACTGGGATTCCTTGAAATTGCCACTTCTTCAATAAGTCAAGTCGCATATAAAAGTGGACTGTTGATAGGTAGTCTGTCAAATAACAATTCACTAAGTGTCAAGTAATTGAATGACACAACATACTTACACAAATTAAAACTATACATAACGCGAAAAGAAGTCTAAATACTCGCAGGCTTATGGGCAAGTACTACCCCAGGTTCGGTCTATACCGGGCCTTCCTTAACCTCCAAGCATCCATAGTTGTCTCAGTTAAAGGGTACCAATATAAGGTCTGTTTGAATTTTTAACTTCAGAATGCTGAACACCCATTGCTGCACTCTAAATGCTTAATGTGAATGGAACATCTAAAAGAACATGTTTGGTTTTATTTGGCTCTGAATGGTGAACATAATGCATTTTACAACTTTACCCTTATTATGATGATATAATCAATAGCTAATTAATAAAAAGAATAAGGGCAGTAAAATTTCATGAAAGTGAAATTAAGCATTCATCACATGACTTGCCTCTTAACAAAGAATGATGAATTTTAATCCAGTTCAGTATCAAGAGGTGAGAAACAAACACCATTTCTACCTCTTAATGCCGAATAGACTACCATTCAGGCATTCAGCATTAACAGGTAAAACCAAACACCACCTAAATCCTGGCCTTCTTGAGTGAGAATCATCTCAGGGCCACTTCATGATAGTATGTCCTTGTGCGGGCACATTGGAGGGTCTAAATGCACCCTTGGGATTATTACACAAGCACTCTAAGAAGCCTAGATACCATGAGTGCGAGGGCGTGTTTAAGCAGTTGCTTGCTTACTTAACCATATCAAAATCCCCAGAATCATGTTTCACTTTCTTTGGTATCCCACTCATTGTTATTATAAGACACCGAGTCCTCTTTCGTTTCATGATCCAGGATATGTAATTTCACACATAAGTTCGAGCTTTAAGCTTTAGCAAAGGAATTGGCACTGCTTGATCCACACTCTTGACATAAATTACAAGAGTTTATACAAAACAAAATTTCCAATTTAGAATTCCAAAAAATTTCCTCAACCTATCATCTTTTCAATCCAATACAACCCTAATAATTCATACCCTCAAAACCCTTTATCCCAGTCAACTCCAGCAAAACAACCTACCTTAACAACAAAAATTACTAACAGTTATAATTCTTAGATATATGAATGAAGACAAAAGAGACCTAATTACATACGCGAAGAACAAAATAAAAAAGGTTTTCTCTGTCCGTAATCAACATTTAGAAACAAACTTTTAAGAAGATTTGAGGTTCCATGTATATCAGTGTTTGTATATATATAATTATATAGGGCAATCGTAGAGAGAGAAAGTTAGATGCAGATGCAAGTAGATAAATGGAGGGATTGCACATATGTTACATACAGAGAGGGTTTCGTCACACAAATCTGAACTCTGAAGTCTGATCACTGGACGGATTACGAATTGGAAGGGAATGAAAAGATAATTCTGCTAATGTAACGGAAATTACAGTAGTAGTGTATAAGAGTGAGGATAAGTCGGTTTAATTTGAGCTTTGAACCTGAACAATGTGCTTGGATGCAGAGAAAGTAAAAGGAAATGGAAGAGAAAGGAAAGAAAGAATGAAAAACTTTGATAAAAGGGACTGGTTTAATGAGTTTGTCCCCAATTTACGTTAATCGGGTGTATTTAATTGAGATTTTAAAAGATTTTGACTTATTTTTTAAAATTTGTGAATTTTGTTAAATTCATGAATTATTTTAAAAAGCTTTTAAATATATTTTATATTTATAAAATTATTCTTCTCACTTTAGGTTGAATAAACTTGTATTTTACTTTCACCAAAAATTTTCAATTCCTTTTTACTCATTCCTCTATTTTCTTAAAATCTAAATAAGACTTTATTCCCTATCTATCTTATTCTAAACCCATGACTGCATTAATTCACAATAGATTGGGTTTTTTTGCCCTTTTTATTTGATTTTCATTTTTTGTCTAAAAAAATTCATAAAATGGGAGAAAAAAATTGTGGGAGAGACATCTCTATAGTTTCGGAAGAATATGACTACTTGAATAATTAAAACTTTAAAAGTAGCAATATTTAAATCAAATAAAAGGATTTAATAAAGTGAATGAATAAGATGGATTTAAATAAATAGAAACGAAGAAAAAATAATACGTAAGGTTTGAGAAAATACGATGTTTTAGATAGAGAGAATAGAGTGGAAGGGTTTAATAGATTATAGAGATAAGAAGAAATAATACTTAAGGTTTGAAGAAAGATGGAAAATAAATCCATGTGAAATCTTTCACTTGAAGAGAAGATTTATTGGTGGATTTGTTATTCATAAAAATACAGTTAAATCCATCAAAATCTATCAACTTATAAATTCTTAAAAGTTTATTGAATTTTAAATACTATAAGATTTTAAAATACTATTTTTAATTATAATTGAATACCACAAAATTTTAAAAGGCTTTTTAAAATCCTAATTGAATACCATAAGATTTAAAAGATTTTTAAAATCTCAATTGAATATCCATGGACTTTCAAAATCCAAAAAAATCCTATAAAATCTAAATTGAATACACCCCCCTAAATGCATATTTTTTTGATAATCATTTCACTAACTTCGAGGTTCAACATGTTTTAAGTAACAACAAATTCACCCATCTTTAAAATTCAATCATTCTTTTTAAATAATCTTTCTTGTCTAAACTTCTTTCGCTCGATAAGTTAAGGAATTATCAAAACAAGGAAAGGTCTCTAATTATGTATTATAAATGAGGTCAAACTCAAAAAAGTCCTAAATTGTTTTCTTAAATTCATATTTCACCCATCTAATTATTGGATTAAAGAGCTGGGGTGCTCTGAAGCGGTCAAAGCAGTTGATTTTCAATTACAAGAGGTAGAGTTCGAGCCCTCCTCGTTAACACAATAATAATTGTTGTTAGATTTGAATACGATTGACCCATAGTCAAGTCTAGTTGAAAGGAGAAAAATTAATTAGTGTACCTTATTGCCCTCGGTCTACGCATCTTATAATTTTCTTAAGACGGTTTTAATTACTAATTTTTCATAGATGGGTTTTAAACCTTTATGTTTTTTTTAAATGGAGATTCATTATAAGATTACTTTAATCCATGTTATTATTTTTATAAAAGAAGAAAATTGAATTTTTATATGAGATTTAAAGGATGAAAATCAGTTTCAAAGTTATGTATTATAAATTACTAGTTTATTTGAATGTTAAAACACACCATAGGTGATTCCTAATTTTTCAATTAAATTAATGTTTCAATTTTATCTTAGGTGCATGCATGTAGTAATGTAAATAGTTAAATCAAAATAATTGGTGGTGGATTCCTTGTTATCTCAATATTTTATCAATCTCTTATGTTCTTAATAACTAGTTATTCTTTAATTTAAATTTTAATCTTAAAATAATTTATTTTTTTCCAAAATTTAAGATTAGTTTTGATTTGGCAATCTTAACTTTTTACTATTTTCTTCAAGATCTTTGACCTCTTATTTCTACTTTACTACGCTTAGCTCTCTTAAGAATTTTACGGATAAGAGTTTTTGTCTATAATCTTGATTTTTTTTTTGATTTTTCTTAATATATATTTACCGAATTTCTTTAAGGGGCAGAGCTACTTTTCCTTGCCATAGCAAATTGTTGTGTAATTGATGTGCCAAATTCCCTCCCTTTTCTATTCATTTCCCCTAGTCTTTCTCTCTACTATTTATTTTCTCCCAAATTTCTCTTAGGCTGCGTTTGACATGTATGATATGATAGTGGAATAGGATAACTCTATCATATCTCATGTTTGGTGTTCGCTTGGATTGGATATCGGAGCAGATCATGTATCCTACTAAAACTCTTTATCCCACCGAGAGATGGATTAACGAATCCTACCTAAAATGCGGGATTGTTTTATCTTGTTTGGATAAGGTTAAATAATAATATTTGACTTTCTAAACTGGCACATCAAACACACCCTTAATTAATTGACTAATAAAATTAGGAGCTTGAAGAAGAAATACCAAAACAATGCAAAGAAGCGGAGAAGGCAAAATAAAAAATGCAGAGAAATGGAAGAATGGTGAGGACCATGTTCTTTCGAGGCTCCATGAGTACAAGACCTTAGAGCTTTCCAAGAAAATATGAGGAATGGAAGTGGCATGGGATGTTGATAATGGTGCAAGTAACAATAGTACATCAATTGAGGGAATGCTGACTAGGAATTTTAGAGGGAAATGCATTTAATTAATAAAATTGTTGTTGTTTAAGTATTGGTTGATCGGTCAGTAATAACCAATAATATGTATAAATGAAATTACTGTTACTACTATCGAATTAGGTTAGTAACTGAGTGGTCAGTTATTAACTAATAAATGTTCGGTCGGTTTTCAGTTTGAAATTGCCGCCCCTAAATGCTTGAGAGAAATTTGGGAGAAGATGAACAGTATAGAAAAACTAGGGGGGAAATGAATAGAAAAAGAGAGGGAAATTTGGCACATTATATTTACACAAACAGTTTGCTTTGGCAAGAAAAAGTAGCTCCAGCATATCATTCCCCTTCTTTAATTATTTCCATTATATATATATATATATAAGTAAGGGTATAAAGAAGAATTTCATTCTTTAACAAGAGAAGAGATTTTCATTTAGAAGGGTAACTAAATGAATTATTTTATAAATTTTTTTAGAGATAATCTATATCATAAATATATCACATCCACAAATTATCATCAAAAAAATTCAATCTAAAAGTAAGTGAAATGATTATAAAAAAATTTCAACAACCGAAAATGCGGCACACACACACACATATATTTATCAATTTTTCATTACACTTAGTTTTAGATTGAATTTTTTGATAGAATTTGATGGAAGTGATCTACTCATTGCACATATCATTTTTACAAAATTTCATAAAAAAATTCACCTATTTGCTCCTATGAATGAGTGTAATGACTCAAAATATCCTACAGCAATAGTGTAATGGGAAGTTTCTTGATATATATATGTGAAAACAATTACTTTAATTTACAACTTGGACTAATCATTTTAGAGGAGAACCTAAGTGATTACAATGAACGTCTCTTCTTTTTGTTAAAGTAATATATTCTCTCCTTATAAACTACCACTATATATGATATATATATACATACAAAATATCCTTTCATCGTACGAATTGCATGCTAGTTTTTAAGTACATATGTGATGTTAAAGATTAATAATTGTAATAATATAACAGGCACCAATAAATAATTATTTGTTAACTAATCTTGCAAGAAAAAAAATTCTACCTACGTCACTCCATAAAATAGAGAGGAATTTTGTAGACAAGGAATAGCCTATACGGGTGTAAAAACAAAAGTTGGTATGGGAACCACATATCCCCAAGCAAACCAGAAATGTGGCTAAATGGCTTGCCACAATTCGCCAACAAATTAGCATATTACACAAATTTTCATGTTTAGCTAGTTCCTTAATTAGCATGTATTTTTCATAGCGCATATTGTTGGTGGTACGTGTATTCTTATTGCTTTTATTGTGTCAACTAGAATCGGCACCAACTAGTCCGTTAGTATCTTCGTAAGAGATTTTGAAATACTCTAATACCCTGCATGAAAATGTTTTATAACAAAAAAGTTAATAAATAATATTCTTTCAACATAAGCCCCTTTTTTTAAGGCGTGTTCCTTGTTTACCAATTGTATGTTTAAAATGAGGTGTTTGTCGAAGGTTAAATAATATTTAATTATTAAAATATTTTTTTCTACCTAACTTATTTCCTTTCTCTTATTTGTTTTGAAGTATTCAGTTTATATTTGTTGATTTACCCTTGTTAGTTAAGAATCCAGAAAAATGTACAAGGTTAAAGGTATAGTGGCGTGTTGGGTTGCTCGTAATCAGGGAGTTCAAAAGAATTGAAACTTTAGGGCAAGGTTCGAAGGATCGATGTTTGGCTTGTTAGTTTGTTCGTTTCTTATTTTGGGCAGTTAGGATTTTATCCATCTATTTCTATTAAAATTATTGTGACTAGGTTCAAACCTTACCTATTAGTATAATAAGTGCGCAATGTAAATTCTGAGTTAAATCTCATTAGTATCACTACTATTATTTATTTATGCTTGTAGAGATTATTTTGATCGGTCAAAATATTTTCCCAAAATACAAACGATCGAGCATAACAATTATCAATTTATCAAGCAGAGTTGTCTGCTTTATTTTTTTGAAGACTGAAGAGTTGTATACTCATTTTATGTTTCAAATTTTTTTCGACTATTGTATAGTTTTAATTTTAAAAAATAAAAGAATTTTTTTTTATGTATAACCAAACATGCTTATAACTAACTTTTAATATCTCTCGTGTTTTTTGATAAAATATATTTGAGGGGCATAATAGGTAATGCGGGATTTTTATAATAAATTTATGGAATATAAAATAAAAATACCAACGTAAGCCGATTCCAAACCTATTGGACTGATTAATAGAAAATGGACTAAATCCTAAATAAAAAGAAGCAGGTCTAGAGTTACAATACATAGGCATCTCATAAGGAGACTGTTCACTAATTTTTATTTTATTTTTCAACACGTAATTAAAACACATAATAATAATAATAATAGTAAAAAACCCCAGAGAATTACGATTAAATGATGAGCCATGCCCTCCCCCCAACCCAAGGTCTGTCGTTATCATAATTAAATATATTGCTCATGATGAACTGTCACCCTACTTTTACCCTTTTTTTTAAGAAAGAAAAGAAGAAGATTGAAATCTCTTCTTTTATAAAAAGAGCAAAAATCATCCCAAATACTATCTAGTAATACTCGAATCTGGAATCTCTGACATGATCAAGTGGGCTTATTTTTCCAACTAAACTAGACCACTTCATCAAACCATGGTCTTTAATTCTTTCACCAAATTTGTAATATACTCGCTCTGTATCTCATTATTTGCCAAAAACTCCCTCCAATTTTTTTTGTTTGCCCTAATTGACTTCCCCGGTTCACTCTCAACATTAACTGTCACTGTTTTCACAGCCTCGTAAATATCCTCTTTCCCAAAATGCCCATCCTCATCTCGCCTATTTACCTCTACCCCAGCCTTGAGATCTAAACTCACCAGCTTTGAGTTGGTGATTTGGTCACCAAAGATTGGCAGCATTACCATCTGGCAGTCATTCACCAACGCTTCTATCAGGGAGCTGGACCCCGCATGGCCTACGTGGCACCCCACGCTATCGTGCGCCAGTATGTGTTGTTGCTGTACCCAACCCGAATGCACCACCCCCTTTCCCTTTACCCTCTCCAAAAAACCCTCGGGCAATGTCCGATTTATCTCGTTGGTGCTGTCGATGCCGGCGGGAAAATGTAGTACGAGGAAGAACGGTAGGCCGGTGAGTTCTAGCCCCAGTGCTAGCTCTATTATCTGATCGGGTTTCAAAGACGCTTCGCTCCCGAAGGAACAATAGATCACGGAGTTGGATGGGAACTGATCTAGCCAATCAGCCCATCTGCGGTCCAGTTCACCGGAAGGGGGTTCCGGCACCAGTGGACCGGTGAGAAGGATCGGTTTGTTATCGAACTGAGACTTCACATAACTTACGTAGGGTTTTTCCATGTCGTTGCATGACCTGATGCAATAGCGTATCCAAAAAATTTGGTTAGTGAAATTATTTAATAGTTTATCACCAATCTCACACCAACTCTAATTATTAAACCATAAATCAAAATAAGTAAAAAATATTGGTTCCAAAAAAGGATAACCCGATAACATGTGTTAATGCATTTATATCGCTTAAAATGTATTTGAGACATGAATTTTGAACATTTGGGAACATGTTCTACGCATGTAAATATATTTGAGCTACATACTTTTAATAAATTGAGTCCCAGCATTCTCTATTTTTTAAAAATTTAAATGATGCGTACTGACCTGAGGAGTACTGCAGAGCAGCTTTCCAAGCCGGTGCGGAAGCGATCGTAGACACTGGGAGTGCCGTGGAAACTCTTGAAGATGTAGAGAAGGTCTTGTGCCTCGAAGGTCTTGAGTGAGGTTACGGACGAAGTTTTGGGGAACCCCCTGGGAGGCAACTTAGTTTGTTCGATTGTAGTGGGGTGCATTTTACCGTCAACTAGCCTTGCAGGGACAATGGCGAAGGCGAGGGAAATGGCGTTGAAGATTGAAAAGAGTATGGTTTTGATGCGTAATTCGGACGCCAGTTGTGGAAGCCAACTCTGGGCGAAGTCGAAGAGGATGAAATGGGGATTGAGTTCGGATAATAGGGTTTTGATCTGGGGCTGCATTAGGTCAAGGGCGACCTTGAGGAGCTCGGTGATGGCAGGGGTGGCATCTGCGGTGCTTTCAATTCCCGGAGGGAGGCCAGGGACCGTGGGGAATGTGATGGGGATGATTTTGACGGCTGGGGTGAGGTTGAGCATCGACTTTATGCGATGGACGTTGCCGGCTGTGGTGAAGAAGGAGATTCGAACATTGTTGCCATGAGAAGTGAGCTTGTTGGATAGTTGTATAAATGGAATAATGTGACCAAATGCACAAAATGGAAACATCGCCAAATGTAATTCACCACCATTGTTTTCACTTTCCATCTCTCTCTCTCTCTCTCCAGCTCTCTGGCTATATCTATGTAGCTGTTTATATAGATATATATGTATATGGAAAATTTCAAGTAAGGACTTTAAAGGTCCTTATTTACGGACTTGTCTTTTTGGCACGCTTCTCAATGAAATTTTTTGATAAAATTTGGTGGGAATGTTCTTCATCGTGTGTAGAACATCTCCACCAAATTTCATCAAAAAATTCAACCGAAAGTGGGTTAACTATAGGATTGAAAAATTCTGATCCAGAAATAGATATATATATATATATATCCAATATTTTCAATCATGTAGTTAACCCACTTTTCGGTTGAATTTTTTGATAAAATTTGGTGGAACTGTTCTATACACGATGAAAAATATCCCCACTAAATTTCATCAAAAATTTTTATCGAAAAATATACCAAAAAAGTAAGTACGTAAATAAAGACCTTAAGTTAAAGTTTTTATGAAAAATGCTACGTATATGCGTATAAATATCTTTTGTCTTAATGTTGACAAATAAGGGGATGGCGGGCTGCATTTACTTTGGTTGGTGAGGCATGCGTACTTATTTACCATTATTGGTTGGTTTCTTAAAGAATATAAAAGGAAAGGAAATTGAAAATTAGTGGGAGCTTAGCTTCTTCATTAATGCTAGGGAGATATTTTTTTTTGTCCCGTTGGGCAGATGTAGAGTGCACCTTAATGTAAAGATTCTCGTATAAAAAAATATTTTTATTTATTTATAATTATTTTAATATATACTCTTAAAACACATATTATCATTATATATATATTTGAATCTTGTATACTTAAATGAAAACTATCACAAATGTAATAAACATATATATTAACCAGACAAATTTATTTTATAACCACAATTTTTTGGTTAATGATTAATATATTAATTACACGGTTAACCACCAATTTCGGCGGAAAATTTTTTATGTATATCCCACAAGTAAATTCATTGCCAATTATTTTTTCTTCTTATATAAAACGTAATTTGAATAAACACGTTAATATGCTTTTATAAAATGGTTTTATGAATTTAGTATTGATCTAGTATGTTGATGGCACTTGTGATCCATCTGAAAAACCCAAACGCATCATTTATAAGAGGGTAAAACAGAATATTAATATTACAAAATACTTTCATTATGTTACTTCCAAAAAATTCGATTGAGTAACCAAACAATCATAGGCATAGCCAGAAATTTCTGTTAATGGGGTATATGAAGAAAACTTATAATTATATTATTAATTGTTGATAAGATTAAAATTAAAGTTTCTTTGAAATATATCAAATTTAAGATCAACATAATAATTGGTAACCTATAGGTGATAAGTGATTTACGAATTATAAACAAGAGTTTAAAATCTACTCGATACAATTTTTGAGGCAATTCAGAAGGGATATCAATTGATAAGAATTTTGGTTGGGTAAGAGGTCTCGACTTCTATTTTTGGCGCCCACTACCCCTTCTTCTCTAGTTGTATCCGTCTATCGCATCGCTTTGTACTAAAAAATGATATCTTAGGCTCTGTTTGATGAGAGCAATATGAAAAAAGAAAAAAAAAAAAAAACTAATTTAGGTGAGAAGATAAAAAATAAGTTGAGAGATGATATGAGATTAACTCTTACTTTTTGCTTTTTTCTATGAAAAAATTTTCTTTGAGTGATGGTGGAGAAAAATTTTCCACTGAAGATGTAGGAGATATACTCACAAAAATTAGTATAAGATGAAAAACATCTCACTATATGCCTCAACTTATTTTCAATTTTCTCACCCTAATTAGTTATTTTTATTTTTATTTTCCATATAAATATCAAACGAAACCTTAGAGCATCTATAGGGTCCTACTAAAATTTAGAGCCAAATTTTAATAATAATAATAATAATAGAAAAGGCAATTATACTTTAACCAAAAAATAAATCAAAAATCAAAAATAACTTTTAACCAATGAATATCAATTATCACCACCTCTTTTAGATTCTAATACAAATATATAGTTCAAAATTCATTTAAATTACAACTGTTAAAATACTTTATGAGTTTCAGAATATTTCTACGAAAAGAAAAATTAATTAATCCCTGCTTTTTTCCTTTTTTGGATGGAAATGCCTGCTATTTCAATTGCCTCAATAATACACCTAACCTTCTATTAATTTTTTCCTTGTTTTTCTGTGTGTGAGAGAGTTACACGTACCTTGTCTAAAAAAAGGCATGGTTGTCATGAGTGCAACCTCACATGCAGAGAGTCTCAAATAAATTTTTCAGCTACAACATTAATCATCAATATCTAGATCTATCACAACTACAAACAGTGACATGGTAATTTGTCCATTCACAATTTTTGTTGGGTTCCACTGAAAGATCCGGAAGTCGAATTCTGGCAACGACAAATCTATTATGGTTAGCGGCACGTATTAACCGCGAATAGGAATTAATCAAGGTACGCAAAAATTAGCTTGAATACCCTGTGGGATGAGCTTTCGAACCAAAGACAATATTTATGACCAGTGGTGGGTTTGAAATATTAAATTTGGAAGGCATATAAACAATTTATATATATATACAAGTAATTAACATAAAAACAAGCTCAAAATAAGCTAACCGAGGACGTTTTGCAATTCTTGTGTGTTTTTTTCTCCAATCCTTACTTTTATATTGGTGAATCACATTGTATCTAATGTTAGAATTTGTATTTATATGTTGAAGCCCAAAATGTTATAAATTTTACTTATAAGAGAAAACACGAAGGAATCCAATTAGATGTAACATATTATACATAACAAAATAATACTATTACTATTATCTAGCCCCGCGCCCCCTCCTCCTCCTCTTCTTCCTCCTCCTCCTCCTCCTCCTATATACAATATGTATGTTTAATGTGTACGTATGATAAAATTTTCAATGACATACATACAGATCGAGACTTTTGAGTGGGTAAACGAATGAATTTTTTTTACGAAACTTTCTGAAGATGATCTTTATGATTAGTCAAAAAAAAAATTCAACCAGAAAATGGGTAAGTAAAACATTGATATATACGCATTTTGACCATTGAAATTTTAAATGGTTAGTTAAACCGCTTCATGGTTGAATGTTTTGATGAAATTTGGTTAAGATAATCTATACTAATCATGGAAATCATCTCCACAAAATTTCATTAAAAAATTCATTTACTTAACCCCTCAAAACCTTAATCCATGTATATAATATGTATAAGAAATTTTCCATTGTAGAGTACAGTAGTTATAAATAGCATATTTATAACTTAATAATAATGTATTAATAAATCTTTTATCTTTTATTTGCATGCGCATTCTTCCCCATTCCCTAGAAAGGATTCATGTGTTGGAATTAAATTACTTAAGTCATCATGTCAAATCATCAAGATCTAAATAAAATACAATTATCAAACCGCGTACCTGAATCCATGACAAACAAATGCGGAATGCGAGGATCGATCACAATAACAGCACGGATCGAGCGGGTACGTGGTCTTCCTCAACCAAATCGCTTTAGTGTCTTGATGGGAATTTTTGGTTCTCTTCCAGATAGGGAGAAGGGAGCCGTAATTTGATTTGGTGTGTTGGGGACCATAACCCTAATATCTACTTTATATATAGTCTAGTTAGGGTTCCCATAAAACTCTAACAAGCCCATACAAGGTATCTACACATTTGGCCCACATTTATTTGAGTAGTCTATGGGCTTAACTAAAAAATTAATTAGACCACTAAAAATTAGCCCATTAATTAAATAGCAAATATAATTGAAATATTATAATATGTTGCCCACATAAATTAGAAAATATAAATTTTCTAACAATCTCCCACTTGGGCGACATATTACTCCGGAAATAATTATATCACAGAATTCTTTAAGCGCGCATCCGTATGCTATTTATCCTTAGACTTCTCCTTAAACAATCTGGTCTATCTCGTGTACGAGTAATGGAATTACCGCAGCTTTTATCACACTAAGGTCTTGACTAAACCACGATTACCACCATACTAATACACTTAATAACATAGATCAAATGTGGATGAGTAGCATGGAAATTACATGCAATGTGATCTTAGACATGCCTATTTCCAACTGGCCCAACTTTAATGAGATCAACATTAACCGTCCAAACTTTATGTTAAACCACAATGGAAGGAAATAAAACAAATATTCAGAGTTAAGACGAAAATAAGCCATCTTCTTTATTCTGCAGAAAATATGTGTCTAAGTAAAAGAGCATCCAGGATACAAACTCCCACTAAACCAGCACTTTATTAGATAACACAAAATCCAAATGAGCAATATACTCATGAAATACCTTATGTGTTAAGCCTTTAGTGAACGGATCCATAATCATGGAGTTTGTACTTATATGCTCTATAGACACGATAACTCTAAACTCCTTTTTTAACAACAAAAAACCTTAATATCTATGTGCTTTAGATATTCGAAAAATTTCTGTTGTTGTCGAATATAGCAAAATCAATTATTGTCACAAAATATCTTTAATGATCTTTTGATACTATCTACAATTCGCAGCCTAGTGACAAAATTGTGCAGCTATATCTCATCCAAAAATCGAAATCAGAACACCATATGATCTCCAACTGATCTGATTTTCGATACGTAAGTATATAATTTTTTTGTTCTCTTTAAATACCGTATAACCCTTTAATTGGCTGCTTTCCGAAGATATATCATAGGGTTACTTAAATATCTACCAAGTATCTTTACTATGAACACTAAACCCAAATGCGTACATACTTTATGATACATCAGACTCCCTACAACTAATGCATAAGGAATCTTTTGCATCTTTTTCTTTTCAACTTTATTTTGGGGCACTTGTTGTGATATAAATTGTCTCCTTTAACAATGGAAGTATCTCCTGAATGACAATCTTTCATGCCAAATCTGGTAAGAATTCTTTCGATATATCTCTTTCGTGAAAACCCTAAGATACCCGACAATAATGTCGATGTATCTGTATTCCTAATACAAAAGAGATATTATCAACATAAAATACCAAGACTACTCCCACTGAACTTATGATATACATAATTGTCAACTGGATTTACCTCAAAATCTTACGAGATAATAACTTGATGAAATATGTAATACCATTGACGGAAAACTTCCTTAAGGCCATAGATGGATTTCTTTAATTTAACTTCTTCTTGAGATTGTTGAGTTTTCTATACAGGAAGTTTTTTCAACATTGTCTTGATGATCCTTATTTGCATTTGAAATAATGTCAAAAATTTAATCATAATCATTGTCAATAGCAGTACTTGAAATTTGAATAAATTCATTTTCAAAGGCAATGTTTCTAACTTTATCTTCCCCCTCAAACTCAATAATCTCAAGAAATTTAGCATTTTCCGTCTTAATAAAGGATTTATTCAAAGGATCATAAAATTTATAATCTCTCGATCTTTCAGTGTATCTAACAAAGTAGCAGGAGGGTTATATAGTTGGTCAGAGCTTTCGCGCTAGGAACAAGAGAGAAGGAGATATAGAGAGAGAAAGAGAAAGGAGAGAATGAGGTGGAATGAGCTCAGCAGGAGGGTTATATAGTTGGTCAGTTTGTCGCGCGACAAATGGCCACATTGTCGCGCGACAAAGAGCTCCCCACCGAAGTGTCGCGCGACAATCTCCCATCTCCCCTGATTTTTTGACCTCTTTCTCATTTTTTACCTCCTGCAGGAGGACTTCCGAGGGGCAGTTTTCGAAAAGATTGCTAAAACTGCACACCCATGATAAAGATTTCAACGAGCAAACTTCCAAATCATCTCCCCGAAAAATGCGAGAGCGGAATGCCACGATTAAAAGTAGTCTCTGATCTCACAGAAGGACCGAGACCATCAATTAAGAAAAAGCAGAATAGCGAGATAAGACGGGAATAGAAAAAATTGAAAGAGTAGAAAAGAGGAGAAACCCGCATGAGCGCCCAAAGCAAGCGAGAGAAACAGAAATGTAGAGTGACAGGGAGAGCCACACCAAAAGTGATAGCTAGGCCAAAAACGGCTCAGGGCTTCGTTTTAGGGTGAGTAAGGCTCCTGATCACGACAAAGGGATGAAAAGACTCCTGGTCAAAAACAGAGAGGGCCAGGAAAAGTCTTTCCCAAAAGAGGGAGAAATAAGGGCATCGAAAAACAGAAAACGATGTTGGGCCCACCAAAAAGAGAAACTGAGAAAAGAACAGAGATCAGAGATTGGACCTTCAAACAAATTTTCTTTTCAGCACGATACAGAAGAGATGGTTTGGAAAATCCTCGAATCATCACGCTGCGGAAAGCAAAGAAAATCGAAGACTGCCTTCTGAGAAAAGTATCCTCACTCGAGGAAAACATGAGAACAAAATTCAAGAAAGATACAGGAAAGCGGATATTCGGATAAGATTAGACCTCGAGGAGCTCTTTTCACCCTCACGAAAACTTCTCTCTCTCACTCTAGCAGTCTAAAGAGAGACAAATTAAATTTTAACAAAAATCACAAACACAAGCCCTCTTCAGAGGCAAAATCACAAGCCCTCTCCAGAGGCAAAAGTTACTCATAAAAGTCCTCCCAGAGGCATTTTTCCTTCTTCTTACAGATCTAGAAGCCCTCCCAGAGAGGCACAAACGGTAGTCCTCCCACCTGAGGCGAAGCCCTCCCAGAGAGGCACAAACGGTAGTCCTCCCACCTGAGGCGAAGCCCTCCCAGAGAGGCACAATGGTAGTCCTCCCACCTGAGGCGAAGCCCTCCCAGAGAGGCACAAACGGTAGTCCTCCCACCTGAGGCGAAGCCCTCCCAGAGAGGCACAACGGTAGTCCTCCCACCTGAGGCGAAGCCCTCCCAGAGAGGCACAAACGGTAGTCCTCCCACCTGAGGCGAAGCCCTCCCAGAGAGGCACAACGGTAGTCCTCCCACCTGAGGCGAAGCCCTCCCAGAGAGGCACAACGGTAGTCCTCCCACCTGAGGCGAAGCCTTCCCAGGGAGGCACAAACGGTAGTCCTCCCATCTGAGGCGCAATGGTAGTCCTCCCACCTGAGGCGCAAAAAAAAAGATCAATGGTAGTCCTCCCATCTGAGGCAAGTGGAACAAGTCAGAGCCCTCGAGAGAGGCAATGAGGTAACAAAAGCCCTTTCCGGAGGCAAAACCAAACACGAAGCCCTCTCCGGAGGCACTCACAAGCACTTTTTGTATAAACACTTCTTTAGAGTTCATACGGGAGCCATGGATCATGGTCTCTTCCAGTCGCCTCAATTCCTTGCAAGCAAGGAGCTTGAGTCGAGAGGGTCTGTAGACACCCCGATCCGTGACCCCCGCAAGAACCCTAACGACCTACGAGACTACTTTTTTTTGGGTCCAGGACACACCCGAGCACCCGAAACTACTCCGGGGGAGTTTGTTGCGCGACAAACCTTTTTTTATGAAGGATTGTCGCACGACAAATCACATTGTCGCGCGACAATCATTGGAATGTCGCGCGACAATCCCACTATGTCGCGCGACAATCCCTCTCTGCACCCGACCAACCACTTTCTGACACATCACAGTGTCAGGACCCATCACTTCAGCCGTTTGTCGCACGACATACAGGAATGTCGCGCGACAAACAGATATGTCGCGCGACACTTGCCTTTTTTGGGGAAATGTCGCGCGACAATCTTCCCCGAGCAGTATAAATAGGCCAACACCCCCAAGGGTTCAGGGCAGCAACTTGAATCTGGAAAATCTGGAGCTTTAGTCTGATTTTATTATCAAGCATTTTATATTATCATCTTATCTCTGAAGAATTATCGAATCTATTCCCGACACTCGACGTGTCCCGTCTCTGGAATCGAATTCTCGGAAATATCTGAAGAAGGAGAAGATTGTTATCGCCGGAGATCTCTCTGTCGTATTATATTCTCTTTCTTATTATTATTATTATTCTCGTCGGGAAGGTAAATAAAGTTTCTTCCGGTAATTAAACAGGTCTATCTGTGTACTTGTTTTATTTCTGTTGTTTTGTCCACGTTTTATTTGAATAAACTTATTGCCAAGTTATAAATAGTCTACCATCTTCAAAACAAAGGACCCTGATAAAACCATTTGCAAAATCAGAAGAGTAAGTATGTTATCGTCCGGATAAAATTTTGTTTTCAAAACCCAGACTGATACGACTTATCTAGGAATTAGAATCAAACATATCATGTCTTCTCTATAGACTGCGACGTGATTGATAACTCTCCCCAAAAGAGTTCTAGTTCCATATTAAATCAGTCCCGACATATATCCGAACTTTTACAAAACTAAACACAACACGAGAAAACCGCCATTATCTGAGGAAATAATGCGGGATACTCTTTCAAAATAAAAGGTTTTATCATTTGTATTTACATCTTTCAATAAATAAAACATCGGATCTCGGAACACAAAGGTTTTCATCCCTTTCCCGTTTTCCCCCAGAAATTAGGGTTTTCATTTGAAAAGTAGTAGACTGTCAGTAAAAGCATCAAAGTTTTTTCAACATAGAATAAACATATAAGACCACTAGAGACCGAAAGGGCGGAATGGGTGCTTAACACCTTCCCAAACCGTAATATAGTTTCCGAACCCTATAGAATCCTGGTTTCGCAGACAAAACGTGTAAAGAAAGGCTTATCTTTAGCCTTTCCCCTTACACAACCCTTTTTGTCCGTTTTCTCGTAAAACGTACTGGCGACTCTGAACGAACCCCTTTGCATCTAGAATAGACGTAAGGACACCCGATATGAATCATCAAACAACTCCAAGCAAATGGAGCGACGGAATCCCTTCCGACGCCTCAGACGCCCAATGAACGGGGACGAGACCCGGGGGTCGCATTTGCGGATTCTCACACAACCCAATCATGAAGAAGAATAATCTATCAGCATCATTCATATCGTGGATATCTAACATGATGGTGGTGAATGCGTTGACATACTCCTTGATGCTTCCTGAGTGTTTGGTTTGAAGTAGTTCTTGTCTCGCATTATGAGAAGTGTTTTTGGGAAGGAATCGCGCACGCAATTCTCTTTTCAGGTTTTCCCATGTGTTGATCTCGCACTCACCAGCTTGAATGTCATTGTACTTGTTCCGCCACCATAACTTGGCGTCCCTGAACAAGTACATAGATGCAGTGGATACCTTGACGTCCTCTGCGTCGACCATTTGTGGCACGGAAATACTGTTCCATGTCAAACATAAAGTTCTCTAATTCCCTAACATCACGAACACCAGTGAATGTTTTGGGTTCGTGCACTTTCATCTTAGTGCGCTCCCCACCCCCAACTGGTGAGTTTGCAACTGCCATTGACACAATAGTCAATTTATGATTGAGCTGATTGATTTCGTTTCTCATCTCCTCAATCATCTCCCCAAAGTTTCCTCCCGGTGGGATTCCCTGAAGGTTTTGGAGGCCTTCTTCCAAATCTTGTATACGGTCTACGAGTGCGGACGAGCTACTCAACGCACCCCCGGGTGGGACAGTTTGGCTGAGTGTCTCCAAACTTTGCACACGATCGACAAGAGAGGGTGTTCCACCCATTTTTTCCATCAGTATGCCAACATTCCTTTCGAGGGCCTCGATTCACTGGCTATTAGTTCCCATCGTAATATCACCAGATAAACAGACTAGGCTTCACAAGGCAGCAATCGAAAACAATCCCTCTGATACCAACTGTCACGGGGCGTCCTTTGATGGCACAAAAGAGGCCGCGTGAGCGACCGTGGTAACCGATAGCCCGGTCGAGTTTAATCGAATCTTAATTACAATCAACATGCAACAACAGTAATTTGAAAAGAGCTTGAGCATAAATTGAAATCACTTTATTGCATTAAACTTGATTACATGAAAAGCTATTACAGTATGAAAGAAAGTAAGAGCTTGAAACAGAGTGCTAGACAACGTGCACTGGTAGGCAATTCGGGTGTGAGGCAGATAGTCTTATCCCCACATATAACCACTTAATGAAAATACCAAAGTGGTAGCAGTGCACGTTGGCTCACACAAGTTACAAGAACGTGATTACAATGGAAAGGAAAATGCGATTACAAAGGAAATTCCTAGATCTATTTACATGGAAACAATATTTACATATGAGAATACAATTCTCCGAAAAGCTAGCCTAAGCACAAGTCTAAAACTAGATGATGCTTGATGGCCTGGTTGTGCTGGTGCTGGATCTCTTGTTGGGCCGTGCTGCGCTCGGGCGCGTGCACGGTGTTGGTGCAGTGTAGTCAGTCACGAGTGCTGTTGGAAGGCAACCCGTGACACATAGCAAATTGTTGTGTAATTGATGTGCCAAATTCCATCCCTTTTCTATTCATTTCCCCTAGTCTTTCTCTCTACTATTTATTTTCTCCCAAATTTCTCTTAGGATGCATTTGACATGTATGATATGATAGTGGAATAGGATAACTCTATCATATCTCATGTTTGGTGTTCGCTTGGATTGGATATCGGAGCGGATCATGTATCCTACTAAAACTCTTTATCCTACCGAGAGATGGATTAACGAATCCTACCTAAAAGGCGAGATTGTTTTATCTTGTTTGGAGAAGATTAAATAATAATATCTGACTTTCTAAACTGGCACATCAAACACACCCTTAATTGACTAATAAAATTAGGAGCTTGAAGAAGAAAAACCAAAACAATGCAAAGAAGCGGAGAAGGCAAAATAAAAAATAAAAAATGCAGAGAAATGGAAGAATGGTGAGGACCATGTTCTTTCGAGGCTCCATGAGTATAAGACCTTAGAGCTTTCCAAGAAAATATGAGGAATGGAAGTGGGATGTTGATAATGGTGCAAGTAACAATAGTACATCAATTGAGGGAATGTTGACTAGGACTTTTAATGGGAAATGCATTTAATTAATAAAATTGTTGTTGTTTAAGTATTGGTTGATCGGTCAGTAATAACCAATAATATGATAAATGAAATTACTGTTACTGCTATCGAATTAGGTTAGTAACTGAGTGGTCAGTTATCAACTAATAAATGTTCGGTCGGTTTTCAGTTTGAAATTGCCGCCCCTAAATGCTTGAGAGAAATTTGGGAGAAGATGAACAGTATAGAAAAACTAGGGGGGAAATGAATAGAAAAAGAGAGGGAAATTTAGCACATTATATTTACGCAAATAGTTTGCTTTGGCAAGAAAAAGTAGCTCCAGGATATCATTCCCCTTCTTTAATTATTTCCATTATATATATATATATAAGTAAGGGTATAAAGAAGAATTTCATTCTTTAACAAGAGAAGAGATTTTCATTTAGAAGGGTAACTAAATGAATTATTTTATAAATTTTTTTAGAGATAATCTATATCATAAATATATCACATCCACAAATTATCATCAAAAAAATTCAATCTAAAAGTAGGTTAAATGATTATAAAAAAAATTTAACAACCGAAAATGCGGCACACACACACACATATATATTTATCAATTTTTCATTACACTTAGTTTTAGATTGAATTTTTTGATGGAATTTGATGGAAGTGATCTACTCATTGCGCATATCATTTTTACAAAATTTCATAAAAAAATTCATCTATTTGCTCCTATGAATGAGTGTAATGACTCAAAATATCCTACAGCAATAGTGTAATGGGAAGTTCTTTGATATATATATGTGAAAACAATTACTTTAATTTACAACTTGGACTAATCATTTTAGAGGAGAACCTAGGTGATTACAATGAACGTCTCTTCTTTTTGTTAAAGTAATATATTCTCTCCTTATAAACTACCACTATATATGATATATATATATACATACAAAATATCCTTTCATCGTACGAATTGCATGCTAGTTTTTAAGTACATATGTGATGTTAAAGATTAATAATTGTAATAATATAACAGGCACCAATAAATAATTATTTGTTAACTAATCCTGCAAGAAAAAAAATTCTAGCTACGTCACTCCATAAAATAGAGAGTAATTTCGTAGACAAGGAATAGCCTATACGGGTGTAAAAACAAAAGTTGGTATGGGAACCACATATCCCCAAGCAAACCAGAAATGTGGCTAAATGGCTTGCCACAATTCGCCAACAAATTAGCATATTACACAAATTTTCATGTTTAGCTAGTTCCTTAATTAGCATGTATTTTTCATAGCGCATATTGTTGGTGGTACGTGTATTCTTATTGCTTTTATTGTGTCAACTAGAATCGGCACCAACTAGTCCGTTAGTATCTTCGTAAGAGATTTTGAAATACTCTAATACCCTGCATGAAAATGTTTTATAACAAAAAAGTTAATAAATAATATTCTTTCAACATAAGCCCCTTTTTTTAAGGCGTGTTCCTTGTTTACCAATTGTATGTTTAAAATGAGGTGTTTGTCGAAGGTTAAATAATATTTAATTATTAAAATATTTTTTTCTACCTAACTTATTTCCTTTCTCTTATTTGTTTTGAAGTATTCAGTTTATATTTGTTGATTTACCCTTGTTAGTTAAGAATCCAGAAAAATGTACAAGGTTAAAGGTATAGTGGCGTGTTGGGTTGCTCGTAATCAGGGAGTTCAAAAGAATTGAAACTTTAGGGCAAGGTTCGAAGGATCGATGTTTGGCTTGTTAGTTTGTTCGTTTCTTATTTTGGGCAGTTAGGATTTTATCCATCTATTTCTATTAAAATTATTGTGACTAGGTTCAAACCTTACCTATTAGTATAATAAGTGCGCAATGTAAATTCTGAGTTAAATCTCATTAGTATCACTACTATTATTTATTTATGCTTGTAGAGATTATTTTGATCGGTCAAAATATTTTCCCAAAATACAAACGATCGAGCATAACAATTATCAATTTATCAAGCAGAGTTGTCTGCTTTATTTTTTTGAAGACTGAAGAGTTGTATACTCATTTTATGTTTCAAATTTTTTTCGACTATTGTATAGTTTTAATTTTAAAAAATAAAAGAATTTTTTTTTATGTATAACCAAACATGCTTATAACTAACTTTTAATATCTCTCGTGTTTTTTGATAAAATATATTTGAGGGGCATAATAGGTAATGCGGGATTTTTATAATAAATTTATGGAATATAAAATAAAAATACCAACGTAAGCCGATTCCAAACCTATTGGACTGATTAATAGAAAATGGACTAAATCCTAAATAAAAAGAAGCAGGTCTAGAGTTACAATACATAGGCATCTCATAAGGAGACTGTTCACTAATTTTTATTTTATTTTTCAACACGTAATTAAAACACATAATAATAATAATAATAGTAAAAAACCCCAGAGAATTACGATTAAATGATGAGCCATGCCCTCCCCCCAACCCAAGGTCTGTCGTTATCATAATTAAATATATTGCTCATGATGAACTGTCACCCTACTTTTACCCTTTTTTTTAAGAAAGAAAAGAAGAAGATTGAAATCTCTTCTTTTATAAAAAGAGCAAAAATCATCCCAAATACTATCTAGTAATACTCGAATCTGGAATCTCTGACATGATCAAGTGGGCTTATTTTTCCAACTAAACTAGACCACTTCATCAAACCATGGTCTTTAATTCTTTCACCAAATTTGTAATATACTCGCTCTGTATCTCATTATTTGCCAAAAACTCCCTCCAATTTTTTTTGTTTGCCCTAATTGACTTCCCCGGTTCACTCTCAACATTAACTGTCACTGTTTTCACAGCCTCGTAAATATCCTCTTTCCCAAAATGCCCATCCTCATCTCGCCTATTTACCTCTACCCCAGCCTTGAGATCTAAACTCACCAGCTTTGAGTTGGTGATTTGGTCACCAAAGATTGGCAGCATTACCATCTGGCAGTCATTCACCAACGCTTCTATCAGGGAGCTGGACCCCGCATGGCCTACGTGGCACCCCACGCTATCGTGCGCCAGTATGTGTTGTTGCTGTACCCAACCCGAATGCACCACCCCCTTTCCCTTTACCCTCTCCAAAAAACCCTCGGGCAATGTCCGATTTATCTCGTTGGTGCTGTCGATGCCGGCGGGAAAATGTAGTACGAGGAAGAACGGTAGGCCGGTGAGTTCTAGCCCCAGTGCTAGCTCTATTATCTGATCGGGTTTCAAAGACGCTTCGCTCCCGAAGGAACAATAGATCACGGAGTTGGATGGGAACTGATCTAGCCAATCAGCCCATCTGCAGTCCAGTTCACCGGAAGGGGGTTCCGGCACCAGTGGACCAGTGAGAAGGATCGGTTTGTTATCGAACTGAGACTTCACATAATTTATGTAGGGCTTTTCCATGTCGTTGCATGACCTGATGCAATAGTGTATCCAAAAAATTTGGTTAGTGAAGTTATCTAATAGTTTATCACCAATCTCACACCAACTCTGGTAATATAAACTACAAATCAAAATAAGTAAAAAATATTCAGTCCAAAAAAGTATAACCCGATAACATGTGTTAATGCATTTCTGTCACTTAAAATGTATTTGAGACACGAATTTTGAACATTTGGGAAGATATTCTACGCAAGTAAATATGTTTGAGCTACCTACTTTTATTTATCTACTTTCAATAAATTGAGTCTAGCACTAACTATTTTTTTAAAATTTAAATGATGCGCGCTGACCTGAGGAGTACTGCAGAGCTGCTTTCCAAGCCAGTGCGGAAGCGATCGTAGACACTGGGAGTGCCGTGGAAACTCATGAAGAGCTGAGGTAGAGAAGATCTTGAGCCTCGAAGGTCTTGAGTGAGGTTACGGAAGAAGTTTTGGGGAACCCCCTGGGAGGCAACTTAGCTTGTTCGATTGTAGTGGGGGGCGTTTTACCGTCAACTAGCCTTGCAGGGACGATGGCTAAGGCGAGGGAGATGGCGTTGAAGGTGGAGAAGAGTATGGTTTTGATGCTTAATTCGGACGCCAGTTGTGGAAGCCAACTTTGGGCGAAGTCAAAGAGGATGAAATGGGGATTGAGTTTGGGTAATAGGGTTTTGATCTGGGGCTGCATTAGGTCAATGGCGACCTTGAGGAGCTCAATGGTGGCGGGGGTGGCATCTGCTGTGCTTTCGATGCCCGGAGGGAGGCCGGGGACCGTGGGGAATGTAAGGGGGATGATTTTGACAGCGGGGGTGAGGTTGAGCATCGATTTTATGCGATGGGCGTTGCCGGCGGTGGTGAAGAAGGAGATTCGAACATTATTGCCATGAGAAGTGAGCTTGTTGGATAGTTGTATAAATGGACTAATGTGACCAAATGCAAAAAATGGAAACATCGCTAAATGTAATTCACCACCATTGTTTTCACTTTCCATCTCTCTCTCTCTCTCCAGCTCTCTGGCTATATCTATGTAGCTGTTTATATAGATATATATATGTATACGGAAAATTTCAAGTAAAGACTTTAACTTAAGTTCCTTATTTATGGACTTGTCTTTTTAGCACGCTTCTCAATGAAATTTTTTGATGAAATTTGGTGGAGATGTTCTTCATCGTGTATAGAACATCTCTACCAAATTTCATCAAAAAATTCAACCGGAAAGTGGGTTAACTATAGGATTGAAAAATTCTAGTCCATAAATAGATATATATATATATATATATGTCCAATATTTTCAATCATGTAGTTAACCCACTTCTCGGTTAATTTTTTTGATAAAATTTGGTGGAACTGTTTTATATACGATGAAAAACATCCCTACTAAATTTCATCAAAACTTTTTATCGAAAAGTATACCAAAAAAATAAGTCCGTAAATAAAGACTTTAAGGTAAAGTTTTTATGAAAAATGCTCTGTATATGTGTATAAATATCTTTTGTCTTAATGTTGACAAATAAGGGGATGGCGGGCTGCATTTACTTTGGTTGGTGAGGCATGCGTACTTATTTACCATTATTGGTTGGTTTCTTAAAGTATATAAAAGGAAAGGAAATTGAAAGTTAGTGGGAGCTTAGCTTCTTCATTAATGCTAGGGAGATATTTTTTTTGTCATGTTGTGCAGATGTAAAGTGCACCTTAGGTCTCGTTTGGTTCACGGAAAGAAAATTAATTCTCTTATGTTTCTTATGGAAGTGAGAAAGTAAATTTTTTGTCAAATTTCCTTTTTTGTGTTTGGTAAACTATGTAAAATATTTAGGTAAGAGTATTATTGTCTAAAATTTGTGTAATAAATGCTTGGAAATTACATGGGAAAATCAAGCCCATGTGTTTCGGGAGGAATGGTTTTACTCCCTACATTTTCCTCTCTCGGAAAAGTGTTTCCGGAATTTGTACTTACCAAACAAAGGAAAGGAACGACTTTCCTTTCCCGAGTACTAAAATCCGCGAACTAAACGAGACCTTAATGTAAAGATTCTCGTATAAAAAATTATTTTTATTTATTTATAATTATTTTAATATATACTCTTAAAACACATATTATCATTATATATATATATATATATATATATTTGAGTCTTGTATACTTAAGTGAAAACTATCACAAATGTAATAAACATATATATTAACCAGACAAATTTATTTTATAACCACAATTTTTTGGTTAATGATTAATATAATAATTACACGGTTAACCACCAATTTCGTCGGGAAAAAAATTATGTATAACCAACAAGTAAATTCATTGCCAATTATTTTTTCTTCTTATATAAAACGTAATTTGAATAAACACATTAATATGCTTTTATAAAATGGTTTTATGAATTTAGTATTGATCTAGTATGTTGATGGCACTTGTGATCCATCTGAAAAACCCAAACGCATCATTTTATAAGAGGGTAAAACAGAATATTAATATTACAAAATACTTTCATTATTTTACTTCCAAAAAATTCGATTGAGTAACCAAACAATCATAGGCATAGCCAGAAATTTCTGTTAATGGGATATATGAAGAAAACTTATAATTATATTATTAATTGTTGATAAGATTAAAATTAAAGTTTCTTTGAAATATATCAAATTTAAGATCAACATAATAACTGGTAACCTATAGGTGATAAGTGATTTACGAATTATAAACAAGAGTTTAAAATCTACTCGAAACAATTTTTGAGGCAATTCAGAAGGGATATCAATTGATAAGAATTTTGGTTGGGTAAGAGGTCTCGACTTCTATTTTTGGCGCCCACTACCCCTTCTTCTCTAGTTGTATCCAGTCTATCGCATCGCTTTGTACTAAAAAATGATATCTTAGGCTCTGTTTGATGAGAGCAATATGAAAAAAGAAAAAAAAAAAAACTAATTTAGATGAGAAGATAAAAAATAAGTTGAGAGATGATATGAGATTAACTCTTACTTTTTTCTTTTTTCTATGAAAAAATTTTCTTTGAGTGATGATGGAGAAAGATTTTCCACTGAAGATTAAAGGAAGATCTAAGAGATATACTCACAAAAATTAGTATAAGATGAAAAACATCTCACTATATGCCTCAACTTATTTTCAATCTTCTCACCCAAATTAGTTATTTTTATTTTTATTTTCCATATAAATATCAAACGAAACCTTAGAGCATCTATAGGGTCCTACTAAAATTTAGAGCCAAATAATAATAATAATAATAATAATAATAATAATAATAATAATAATAATAATAATATTAATAATAATAATAATAATAATAATAATATTAATAATAATAATAATAATAATAATAGAAAAGGCAATTATATTTTAACCAAAAAATAAATCAAAAATCAAAAATAACTTTTAACCAATGAATATCAATTATCACCACCTCTTTTAGATTCTAATTCAAATATATAGTTCAAAATTCATTTAAATTACAACTGTTAAAATACTTTATGAGTTTCAGAATATTTCTACGAAAAGAAAAATTAATTAATCCCTGCTTTTTTCCTTTTTTGGATGGAAATGCCTGCTATTTCAATTGCCTCAATAATATATGGGTGTCAGTAAGAGCACCCTCAATTTCTTGTTTTAATACCCATTTTTTAAGCACCCTAATTTAATTTTTAATTTTGAAAAAGCACCCTAATTATTTGAGCACCCTACGAAAAAAAAAATCTCTTTACAACAACCCGGACAAAAATCCATAGCTTTCTTCTCCTCCTTTTTGTGTTCATTGAAAAAATGTATTCCTTTGGTTCAAAATTTTAAAATAAGATAAATGAGAAAAAAATCATTAATTTGCCAAGAAAAGAAGAAGAAAAATTAGAAACCCCATAATTGAGGCCACGATGATGCCGCTGAGAACATCACTGATGACAGCAAAGATAGTCAATTTACTATGCGGTTAATTCGTTGCCAGCAAGTTCGTTGATGGCGGTGTAGGAGTGCTAATTAATTCAGTATAAAGGTTCTGTTTGGATGTCTCGCATGATTTTGAAAAAGAAGATGGATGTAAATGATGAGGATAAATCAATGCATTATAAATCTAACGGATTCTGTTTTGGTTTTAAGTAAATTTTTAGGTTGGGTTTGTATTTGGATACCATGTTTGTAACAAGAGGTAAATTAGTTTTTTTTATTAGAGTGCTTAAATTAGTGGTGTACTTTTAGAATTAAAAATTAATTTAAATGTTAATGGGTGTTAAAACTATAAATTAAGGGTGCTTTTACTAGCACCCTACACCTAACCTTCTATTAATTTTTTCCTTGTTTTTCTGTGTGTGAGAGTTACACGTACCTTGTCTAAAAAAAGGCATGGTTGTCATGAGTGCAACCTCACATGCAGAGAGTCTCAAATAAAATTTTCAGCTACAACATTAATCATCAATATCTAGATCTATCACAACTACAAACAGTGACATGGTAATTTGTCCATTCACAATTTTTGTTGGGTTCCACTGAAAGATCTGGAAGTCGAATTCTAGCAACGACAAATCTATTATGGTTAGCGGCAGGTATTAACAGCGAATAGGAATTAATCAAGGTACGCAAAAATTAGCTTGAATACCCCGTGGAATGAGCTTTTGAACCAAAAACAATATTTATGACCAGTGGTGGGTTTGAAATATTAAATTTGGAAGGCATATAAACAATTTATATATATATATATATATATATAAGTAATTAACATAAAAACAAGCTAACCGAGGACGTTTTGCAATTCTTGTGTGTTTTTTTCTCCAATCCTTACTTTTATATTGGTAAATCACATTGTATCTAATGTTAGAATTTGTATTTATATGTTTAAGCCCAAAATGTTATAAATTTTACTTATAAGAGAAAACACGAAGGAATCCAATTAGATGTAACATATTATACATAACAAAATAATACTATTACTATTATCTAGCCCCGCGCCCCCTCCTCCTCCTCTTCCTCCTCCTCCTCCTCCTTCTCCTCCTCCTATATACAATATGTATGTTTAATGTGTACGTATGATAAAATTTTCAATGACATACATACAGATCGAGACTTTTGAGTGAGTAAACGAATGAATTTTTTTACGAAACTTTCTGAAGATGATCTTTATGATTAGTCAAAAAAAAATTCAACCAGAAAATGGGTTAAGTAAAACATTGATATATACGCATTTTGACCATTGAAATTTTAAATGGTTAGTTAAACCGCTTCATGGTTGAATGTTTTGATGAAATTTGGTTAAGATAATCTATACTAATCATGGAAATCATCTCCACAAAATTTCATCAAAAAATTCATTTACTTAACCCCTCAAAAACTTTAATCCATGTATATAATATGTATATTTGATATGTACAAGAAATTTTCCATTGTAGAGTATAGTAGTTATAAATAGCATATTTATAACTTAATAATAATGTATTAATAAATCTTTTATCTTTTATTTTTTACAAGTTGTTATAGCAACAGAGCAGGAGCGCCGAACTGCTTGGGCATTGGGTTATTGATTAGGTCAGGCTCCGCATTGCCTTTGATGATAACAATGTCATTATATATATATTTGTGGGAATCGGGTAGGGCTTCAACCAAGGAGGGAGAATTAACCTTAGCCTTCAAATTCCACCTCCTACTAACCTTTATTCCGTCCTAGACTATAGCAATACCTAATGTTATCAAAGTTTAGGCTAAGGTGGTAACGTTTGTTCAATTCGGTTATGCCTAGGACTATTACAGGGGTATTTGGGGTTATTTGGCCGAGATAACGCCTGGTTTTCCTCAAGAAATCCACCAACAAAGGATTAAAAGAAACCTTCAAGCTAGCTTGCATGAAGAAAATATAAAAATAGGATAGGTTCTTGTAGGTACAAGAACATCATCTTCATAAGGGCTGGTGCCCTTTTCTCATTCACTCCAAGGCAACCCTTTAGGGAGGTATTTATAAGTAAATACTTGTCCCATAACGTCTACTTTTGGTGCAAAATTTTCCATTACTAATATTAGGGTTAGGGTTTATACTATTTTGAATCAAATAAGGAAAATTGAGGAAAGAATGAAAAACACTTTAAGGAAATATGAAGAACTATATGAACAATATGGACACCAATTAGGGAGAACCCAGTAAAGAAGAACTTACAAAGAAAAAATATATTCCAGAAATGAAGAAATAGACATAAGATTGATGATCAATGAACGAGAAGACATAAATTTGGGTTTTTTTATTTGTTACAAGACTTAGAAAGAAGAGATCTTTAGAGGGAAACGATGGTTCTTTCTTGGGAACCATCTATTGACGTATGATGGGAAACATTTAATGTGATAAGACAACCATTTTCCAGCCTGGTTCAAAGTTCTCACGCCGACCAATCACAGTCTGATATATGTCTTGATTTCGGCCACAAGAATCCAAGCTTCTTATAGAAGATAAATGTTTACATGCTTGGAGGGCAATTGAGAGAGACTAAAATTATAAGTTTGAAATGAGCCAAGCTAATTATCTAGCCCACTATAAAGATAGGCCAAGCACTATAGATTGTTAGGGGGGCCCAAATGCAGAACCTACCTTGGGCAAAATGGCAAGATGATTATTCCCCTGTCGAAGTAGCCGAATTTACTCCGAGATGGTCGTGCTGTAGCTAAGATGGTAATCTCCACGTGTGCTGTGAATAATAATGGGACACATGTAAAGTGTTGGAGTAGTGACCAAGTTTTGCCTTTTTTAGTCTTTTTAATTTTTACTTTAAAGCCTCATTTGGTTCGTGAATTTATGGACTTAGGAAAGGAAAGTCATTAGTTTTCTTTGTTTGGTAAGTACAAGCTCCGGAAATACTTTTCTGACAGAGGAGAAAATAGGGGGAAAATCATTCCACTCAAACCTTATGGGATTGACTTTTCCTTCTGATTTTTCAGCATTTATTACAAAAAATTTGGATAACAATACTCCTACCTAAATATGTTATTACCAAATTGGTGTACTTTTGAATTTTTATGATGTTGGTTTTATTTTAAAATATAAGGGTGTTATTGAAATATTAATATATTTTTACTTTCCTTTCCTGTACCAACCAAATACCGAAAGAAAAATCAAATGATATTTTCTGAATACTTTCCATGCTTTACTAAACCTATGAAAGGAAAGATGGCAAGAATTTTAGTTTCCAACCCCGTAAAAGATAAGGGAATTGATTTTTTTTCCGTGAACTAAACGAGATCTAATAGCGCATTGTAACCCTAATTAAATACTTATAAATAGAAGAAAGAAAGCTCATTACAACAATCCAGAATTTTAGGTAATTAACTATAGAGAGAGAAAGCTGATAGCTTACTTGTATTATTATCTACTAAGTTTTTTACTTTTAACCTAATACAAACATATACACAAAATTAAGAGACGTACTGCCAGAATAACATCAACACTACCAGGGGAACCTACCTTATACAAAAAAATCCTTGCTTTCTTTGTACTTTCCATTACTTGTTCAACTAATTATTGCTCTGAACTTTTCTTATAATAAGACCCAAATTTTTTGGCATACACATATGTTATTATCTGTTAATTATGTAAAATTTTGTGTCCTATTTACTTTGTTAAATTATTATTTTTTTTAAAAACTTGACTATGATTATATATGTACATAAATGTATATACAAAAGCAAACTCAATATATATGCTATGCAAAAGATATATAATTTATACAACATGCACGGGTAACAAGTTAGTATGGAGTAAATGAGGCTTGCCTTTATTATCACAATTTTGTGTTAGGTAGTTTTGTATCCATGTTTGAGAATCCACAAATACGTTCATCGGGTCTCAACTTTTAATTATGGGCTTAAAACATCGGAAATGATTCCATTGTTCCATTTACTTTTATATTAATGATAATTCAAATCATGTGTCATTCTATCATATTCTAGATGTAGGAGGATTCTTTTCAAAGTTGCCAGTACGTTTTACGATAAAATGAACAAAAGATGTGTGTGCAAGGGAAAATGCTAAAAATAAGCCTTTTCGCTGCACATTTGTTTACAAAACCAAGATTATATAGGGTTCAGGAACTATATTACGGATTGAGAAAGTGTTAAACACCCATTTCGCTCTTTCAGTCTATAGTGGTTTTATATATTTATTCTATATTTAAAAACTTGGATGTTTTTATTGACACTTTTTAGAAATATCTCAAGAAAACTTGATTTTGGGAAAAACGAGGGAAAAGAATAAAAACCTTGTATTCCATGATTTGATGTTTGATTTTGTCAAAGTTTGATTGCTAGTGATAAAAGTTTATCTTATTTGTTTTAAAATCATGAGATTGATTTGGTATTGTTTTCTCAGATAACAATATCAATTATTTTGTTGGGTTAATTTAGAAAAGATCGAATTTTATCAGGATTGATTTGATATGTAATTTGATCTTTTGAGGAGAGTGCCTCAGATACATCACAATATTTATGAAAGATATAATATATTTACGTTTAATTTCTAAGTAAGCTTTATCAGTTTGGATTTTAAAAACTTAGTTTTATCCGAATGATAATAGCCTTACTTCTTCTGATTTTACAAATGATTTTTATCAGGGTTTTGACAAGTATTTTTGAAAATGATAAACTATCAGTAACTTGACAATAAATTTATCTAACTAGAAAGTGGCTAGAGTAATAAATATAAAAAGTCTACATTTATGAATAATTAAGTCAAGCAATTAAGATAAAACAGGTACGCATATATGTAATTTAATTACTAGAAGAGACTTTAATTACGTTCATGACGATATATATAAGAATGAAAGAGAGAAGATATAATACGGCAGAAAAAACTTTCGGCGGATACTAACTTTCATTCTTCAGATATTTCCGAAAATTCGATTCCAGAATATAGCACTTCGAGTGTTGAGAGTAGACTCAGGAATTCTTTAAAAATCAGACGAATATAGAGCGACCTTGAAGTCACTTTGAAAGTTAGAAACTTAGTAATAATATAATTTTCAGGGTCCAAACTTTGTCCTTAAACCCATGGGGGTACGTGTTTATTTATAGTACTGGAAAGGTTTTATTGCGCACAAAATGCCGTTTTTCGTGCGACAAATGACCATATATCGTGCGAAAAATTGTTGAAATAATAGTTCTAACAGGCTAATGTGTCAGAAAGTGGTTGGTTTGTGTTTAATGGATTTGTCATGCGACAAGCTAGGTTTGTCGTGCGACAAATTCATCCAGTAGGCCTGTTTGTCATGCAATAGAACTTTAAAACAATTTCTAGCACTTGTATGAGTTTTGGAGTCAAAGTGTACTTTCCAAGAACTTTTACCCTGTGTTTGGATGGAGAAAAAAACTCGGGATTTAAGCAAAAGTCGGGATTTGGAACGCGAAAAAGTGAAAGTCCATTGTTTGGTAAAATTAGCAAAGAATTTGAAATTTTACATGCAGTAAATTTGCTATATTCTGCCTTTTAAAAATTCGACTTAAAATTCCATGGTATGAGACGTCATTCTCCAAATTCCCACTTAAAACAAGTAATATTGTAATTTATTTTATTTTTAAAATTTTACATACAAGATATCCAAACATGAGAAATTACAATTGAAGATATTTTAAATGATGTAATTTTAAATTCTATCATTTATAATTTCTACGAAAATTAAAATTACTCCATCCAAACATAGGGTTAGGGTTTTTAAAGGAGTAAAAAATTGTGGTGTCTATACCATGCAAGACCGGACCTTGGATTTTTACATGGGGTGTGTGAATTACGACCAAGAATTATAAAAATAAATAAATTAAATACTAATGGTAGACTTGCTCTATTTTCAGTCAATTTTTTTAAACAAATAAATTATCAACAAAGTGTAATGAAAGTAGTTTCTCTTTATTAGAAAACAAAAAAATGATAAATGCTTCGACAAACATTTATCCTCAACTACATAAAAGTTATGAATATAAGGCTTACATAACAAAAATAATAATAATAAAAACAAAAATAATGACATAATTCACCAAATACATAACTTTTCACCTAAATAAAGATTAATCATATTATCCTAATATATTGATCGAAGTCACAAATTACTATGCCAACATCTAAAGCTATGTGAATGAAACATAGAGTGCACCAAGATAGGGAAAAACGAGCCACAAACGAAAAAAAGTTTGAAATTAGAGATTGTTTCTTTATTAGAAAACAATTTATTTACTATCGTAAAATTAGATATATTGAATATGTCCTAATCTATAGACCAAAATAAAATAAAAATATGTCCTAATCTCATCAAAGGAGATCTTTTTGCAAAACATTTGGCGCAAGATACATGGGCCGATAATGAAGCTTCCTAGTAGTAATCAGTTTCTATAAAGCATGTATAACCCGTAGTATTATTATAAATATCAAGCAAAGGGGGTGATAATAACCCTACAAAAATAATTTATTTTTTTCAAAACAAAAAGAAAATTTAATAGCACCACAACAAAATTGAGAAATTGAAAATGGGGAACCAAAATTTATGTTTCAAGTTCAAGTCTCTTACAACAATTGACAATGGATTGAGGAAGCAATACACATAAATGGTGGAAGTAGTATGCAAATAAAAAAAGATTATAGATTTAAGGAAGTGGATGGTAAAGAATTAGGTGTTGTTCACTTGCCACTTAATTTGCCACTTAAATCTGAAAACTTAAAATTTTCAGATTTAAGTGGTTGACAAAGTTGTTCACTAACTAAAAAAATTAAGCGGTCACTTAATTTTTATCACTTAAAACTTAAAATTTTCATCCAAAATTTTAAGTGGCAAAGTTGTCACTTAAATCTTAAGCTTAATTTTAAAAGGTGTAAAAGGTCCATTTTGCCCCATTTCTTTTATCAAAACCCTTCTTTTCTTCCCTTCTTTATGCGCCAATTAGCAAAACTATTGTTATTCGGTTTGTATTCCCTCTCTTAATTTTATTTTTCATGCCTTCTTTCAATTATGTTGTTTATTCTTTTATTAAATTTTAGTTTATTATTTAAATTGTTAACGTGGATAGCTACAATTATTTCATATGTTTTTGGGTTTATTTTTTTAAACTTCCATATCTACTGTGTAGTTGTTTCTGATTCTTGTCGTGCGTAAAGTCTCTAAAAGCTAATTTGGGCCCTTATGTGCTTTATATATAATTGATGGATGGATAGTGTTTGTTATAGATGGGTCATTAGAATCAAGTGATCAAAATAAAATAATAGGTAAAATTGTCATAATAATTTTTTTTTTCAGTTTTCAGATGTGTTAAATTCAAACAAACAACATTTTTTCAGATAAAATTTTCAGAACTAAACAAACAGCTTTTTTTAGTTTTTTCAGATTTAATTTTTCAATTATTTTTTACTAAACGCTACCTTAGTAGCTACATTGTTGGATAAATAGAACTTTGGGTTGGCTAGAAT